>JADRCH010000338.1:1054961-1169415 GCA_019843965.1 Rhynchomys soricoides
ATATGATGTATAAGTGTATGTGTTAATGTGTATATGTATGTATGTGTACCTGTGTGCATATATGTATATGTATATGTTTAAACACACACACACATACATACAATGTGTATACATATATTAGTCAGGGTTCTTTAGAGTCACAGAACCTATGGAATGCCTCTATATATTAAGGGAATTTATGTAATGACTTACAGTCTGTATACCAACTAACCCAACAATGGGTAGCTGCAAATGGGAAGTCCAAGAATCTATTAGTTGCTCAGACCCACAAAGCTAGTTGTTTCATCTGGTCTTCTGTATAAGCTGATATCCTGAAGTAGGTTCCAAAAGACTGTGCTGGCAAGTAAGTGCAAACAGGCAAAGAAGAATCTTCCTTCTTCTAATGTCCTCGTGTAGGCCTCCAGCAGAAGGTGTGGCCCAAATTAAAGGTGTGTACCACCACACCTGAATTTGGAACTTGCTTAGTCCTAGGCTGGTCTTGAACTCAGATCTGACTGCCCCAGTATCCTGGGATTAAAGGCAAATACTACCTTGTCAGGGCCTAAGCTTTTCATGGCAACTATGACTCAAAATCCTCATGTCTAGATCCAGGTCAGAAACTTGTGTCTTCTAACCACAAGATCTGGATCACAAGTGTGCCCTCCATTAGATTGTAGTTCATTCCAGATGTAGTAAAGTTGACAACTAGGAACAGCCATCATTCATATATATATATATATATATATGTGTGTGTGTGTGTGTGTTAAAACTTATGCATATATACATTTTAATATATATATTAAAATTTATGCATATATATACATTTTAGATAGCCTTTATAAGAGTAATAATTTTTTATAACTTTCTCACTCCTTTTTTAAATATTTTTTTGAATATGAACCACTATTTTAAGGTTTAAATTAATTTACAAAAGTAAAAAGTAGAAATAGCCAACAACATGTTAAAAGCTTGAAACTTCTTCCTCCTTTACTATCAATCATGTTAATACCAGGGAATAAATATAGACACCACTTTCCCTTCAAATTATACACATGCATAGACAGAATAACTAAGACAGTATAGCAAAGGGAGACCTGTCACATACATCACTAGTTGAAATATAACATAAAGCAGAATTTCCAGATGAGATGTACCCTATTTGTCATTGTTTTATGTTTATAAAATTTCTGTAAGTATTAAATTTGATGACAATACTTTCAACCTATGAATAATGCTTCCAAATAAAATAACTCAAGCAATCTACATGGTATGGTGAGCAGTAATGGCTATAAAGAGTACATTTTAAATCCTACACAGGATATCACTATCTTCAAAAACAAAATTAAGTATATTAGCTCAAGAAAAGTAAATATATAAAAATTGATAATATATCAGAATATTAATAGCTATTAGCTCAAAAGATAGAAAACATTAACCTCTTTTACTTAAAAAATATATAATTATAAAATCTTTATTTTACAACAGGCACTTATTGAAAAAAGAATAATAAGCATCCCTAGATTAAACATGTTTATCATTTATTATTATTTCAAGATTCCTTTCATCCTATGGCTCTTTGTTTTTTTTTCTTTTTCATTGTGTTTTTTAAGTGTGTGCAGCAATGTGTGTGTTTGTGTGCATGTTATAGTTAATGTCTGCTCTCAGCTTGACACAGCCAGAAGTTATTTAAGGGTGTCTCAACTAAGGTATTTTACCTGGATTATATTATCATACAGGCAAGTGTGTGATGCATTTTCTTGTTTGCTGACCAATGTGGAAGAGACCAGCCCACTGTGAGCAGCACCATCCCTAGACATGTGGTCCTGGGCTCTATATGAGCTTAGGCTAGAAGCCACATGGAAAGCAAGCCTGTAAGTAGAAGTCCTCCATGATTCTTGCTTCAGTTCCTTCCTCCAGGCTCCTTCCTTGAGTTCATGCCCTGACTTTTCTCAGCAATAAACCATTAACTAAACTATTAGCTGCAAGTATTAAGATGAAATAAATCATTCCCTCCCCAAGTTGCTTTTGATCCTGATATTTATAACAGAAATAGAAACCAAACTAGAACAAGTTAGGACTTGTCTATCTATTTGTGTTAAAAGCACAAATTCTCTACAGTCCAAACATAAACAAAGGGTTTCATGAAAGAAGTTTCATTATGGTAGTTGTCCCAAGGAGCAGGATTCATGGATTAAAGGGGGAAATAGGAATAATAAAACCAATTAAAAATTAGATGTAGCCACCAATGAGCAAGTGGTATGGAGTTCCTAATGATGCCCTCTCAGAAGCAATGAAGACTGCTCCTCTGAAATGCTACAGACAGGGATGAAAGAAGGTATTGCCACACCCAGTCAAGAACTGCCCTATGGCATTACCATATATACCCCCAGTTTTGCATATAGAACGGTGCTCTTGTGTGCTTGTGCTTCATACAGGAACAAGGGTGGAAACGATGGCCCAAGATGAAGTGACATGGAAGTTTCAAGTTGATTGCTATTACCAGCTGTATGAATTTAGGCCTAATTATTTCTGGATTTCAGACTTAAAAACCAATATGAAGAGGTTATTTTATTTCTCTGAATGTGTGCAATGTTATAAACTTTGATTAATTTTTATTAAAGAACCTTGGCATGCCTTACAAGTATTTCCTTATGTTGTTCATTTGCATATTCATATGACAGATGATAATTACTAAAGATGTTCCTGTAACTAAACATATTTTCTGCTACATTATAATGAAGAATAAGTTAGCTCCAACTAGACAAGATCAGTAGAGCATCATAGTCAAAGGCAACAGGAAAACAGTAACAGGAAAAGAAACAATGTTTTTTGCTGACCAGTTCAGCAAGACAAGCTCTTCAGTTCATGACAGATATATTCCATAAACAAATACTCTAAAGACAAACCATCCAAATTCACCAGGAATGAAAAATAAAAATATCAGATTCACAAATTGACAGTATTTATGCATACACACAAAAACATAAATTATTATCTGATTGTTGTCTTCCTGCTATTTCCACTAAAGCTTCAATTTTAATAATATCAAGTTAACAACACTCTGTAAATGCGAGGAGAAGTAAAAAGCCAACAAATTATTCTTTCATATAATAAAATTTGAGGCAAACATTAAAGTTGTAGCTTCCAAAATAGTGTACAGTCATACACATTATTATTTGCTTGAGTGAAATAAACTGCATGTATGACATAATTTCAAATTCATCCACACTTTTCCTACTTAAGGGATGACGACAAAGAATATTAATGAAACCAAAAAAATGAAGAAAGAAGTCACATGATTTTTAAAGTTTTTACTATAATGGCATACCATTAATCCTTTTATTATGAACATTACAATACTAAAGAAGAAAAAAGATGAAATGATTATCTAGCTTAAATATTTGATTTTTTACTATTTTTTAAAATGTGTCACCCTGGTGAAATCAGTTTCTCTAAGCTCCCATTTGCTCTTCTGTCAGGCAAGAACAAGACAGCTCTGTGTGTAGAATAGCAAGAATAACATATGCATCCTGTACACAAGTGTTTGGCATGGTGCCAAACCCGTAATAAATGACAGAAAACATAATCTACTTGTATTATGTTAGAAGATAATTTCAACATAATTTGCTTCTGCAAACACCTTATGTCAAGCATAAATGTTATGATGATAATTTCTACAGACTATCACATTATGGGTTTTTTTTTTCCCCTTCAGGTTCAATAAGATAGCAGAATGTGCACAATGATATTTTTAAATATCCTTTAATAACTGGAAGTTATATAATATGAAGATTTTAGCCATAAGTGATACAGAGTATCAATAGCTAAGATGAATCAATATTCCTAATCTGAACTTTTTATGGCAACTTCTCGTAGCTATGAATTGATGCTAAGTTGAAGTCTGACTTACCCAACCTGAGCTTGCACTCTGGACTATGCTTCTGTTTTTCAATTGGTGAGGTTCAAAAAGTGAACATACTACTGCATGCAGTGTGTCCATGTGTATGTGTGCACTTGTGTGTGTGTGTGTGTGTGTTCATTGAACCCAAGACCTTGTGCATGCTAGACAGGCACTCTACCACAGAGTTTCATTCAAACTTCAATTCATGTTTTAATCTTGGTGATGGGGATGAAATCCAATTATTCAGGGCAGATATTCTATCATGTGTTATATGTCCAGCCTTTTACTTGACCATAGAATTTGATGTAATTGAACACTTTTTTCTGTGACTATCTAGCTTAGCCATTTGGCTCATAAATATTATGACCTCTTCATAGACAACCAGTCAAACTATAGCATTGTTTGTGAGGTTATCGGCCAATCTAAGGTACTATTTATATATATATTGGTTTTTCAAGACTGGGTTTTTCTGTATATCCCTGACTGTCCTGGAACTCACTCTGTAGACCAGGCTGGCCTCAAACTCAGAAATCCACCTGTCTCTGCCTCCCAAGTGCTGATATTAAAGGCATGCGCCACCACTGCCTGGCTATAATTTTCTTTTTTTTTTTTAGACCAGTAATTCTTAGCCTTCCTAACCATTTAATATAGTTCCTTATGTTCTGTTGACCCCCAAAAGTGAATGTATCTTTTATTCACCAGATGTAATTGTTGTCTTGGAGGCAACAATAAGCTGAATAAGTTCACCCTTTCTAGCTCTTTCTAAAGTCTGGGCAGTTAATTCAACTCAATAGTCCTGGCTCATACACCTTGCTAAGCTGCCTGATTCAATCTAGTTTCTCTCGGCATGTGACTGAATTGCTCTGCTTGGTCTACAACTAACTCTGGAAATTTATTCTAATCTTCTGGTTCTTTCTTATTATCTGGCTTAAACTGCTTCTGCTGACCTGCAGTGAACTACACAAACTCACAAAGGAAATCAACTCCACTGCACTGCACTCACTGCATGGACTTTCAACTCACTGCTCAACTCCACTGTACTGAACTCAACTGACTGAACAGAACTGACTTCAACTCAACCCCATTGCCTCTCCCTGTGCTCTTTTAAATAAACTTTCTCCAGACAGTTGGGTATATCCTATCTCTGACTCATTCGTTCAAATCTTCCTCTGATTTGTCTGCCCCTCAATTAGATGTCATTGTTTTGGATTACAGGTGTGTACTAAGGGCATGTCTGCATTCCAACCGGGTCACACAGACTGAGAGGTCTTTGGATGTTATTATAGAAGCCATGTTGGTGGATTAAAAATCCTCTACACCCAACAAAAAAAATTATTTTCATTGCTACAGTTCATTACAGTTATGATAACTGTAATTCTCTACTGTTAGGAATTGTAATATAAATATCTGTGTTTTCTAATGTCTTAGGTGACCCTTGTGAAATAGTTGTCAAACCACACAAAGGGGTTTTGACCCAAACTTTAAGACCCATCCAAAGGTTGAGATAAGGCAAGCTAAAACAACAAAGCAGAGGTAGCAGCTGACATACTCAGAGAAGTAAGCATATGTTTCTTCTGGCAGAATCATAGAAGACACATGTCTTCTGAGACACTTATGTGGCTTCTCATCTGTGTAGTCAGTTTTCTATTATTGTAGTGGATACTGGAGTAGGTCAATTTATAGCTAGAAGAGGATTATTTTGACTCTTGATATCAGAGATTCTAATACATAATCAAATGGGCTTGTGGCAGCACATTTGGTTGGAGCACATGCCAGCAAGGCCTCTTCTTTAAAGGCCAAGAAGGAAAAGAAAGGAATGAGAAAGAATGAAGCCCCACTATTCTCTTTGAGAGCATGATCCAGTGATAGACTATTCTCCTGCAAGACTCTACTTCCCAGTAGTGCCTCACTATATTATTATTATTATTATTATTATTATTATTATTATTATTGTTGTTGTTGTTGTTGTTATTAACCATCACATTGACTAATTCTGCTAAAATGACATCTTGTATACTGTTCAATGAAGTGGGGTATTTTCCAAGGCATGAAAATAATCGTTTTGTTCCTTGGCAAAGGGTGATGAATTATCTATTTGTTAGTAACTCAATTTTGTCTGCCTTCATCACAAATCATTCATCTTTGGTCTACTGAAGAACAAAAATGATATGAGATTTCCTCCTGAAAACCACACGAAAAGCATCAACATTAGAAACAAAGGCTCTAGAGAGCTTTTCATAAATTGGCTAGCTCATGCATGAATTTATTTCAGACACTTTGTCAGTGTCTAATGTGCAAAGCACTATGCTTAGTCATCAACAATAGGGAAAACTGTAGACAAGATTAGGAACCCTTATTGGTTATGTGCTAATAGTAACATCTATACTGTTGTGGTAATATTGTGATAGCACCATATCTTTATGTTCTATCTATATAAGATCAGTGAGGGACTAATTCACTTGAGTTGATCTTCACCAATTCTGAAAGAGAAGTTTTCTGCACTATGAAAATTGTTTATTTTTTCTGTCACTATGGTCATATGAGCACAGGTATACTTGGGGAGACCATTCTCATGGAGGAAAAGACAAAGGAAATTTAGGAATAGGAAGGATCCCTGTACTAAAAGGATGAGACTTTCAGAAAAGTGTAACGCCTTTAGACTCTTCATCAAACGGTATCAATTTGTTCTATACTTTCCTGAGGAGGAGGAGGCACTAGTGCCCACAATTTGTCTGTGTGTTTTATATGGGATTATCCACAAACTATCTTTTATTTTTTGTCTGCCCTAATATGGGAAATTACAGCAGGACATTTTTTGACTCGCTGGTGGTACAAATATTGACATGGAGGCTGCTAATAAAGTTTAAAACTTAAGTTTTTTGCTGGAACAGTCTTCAACCTATCTCCTCTAACTTAACCCAACTCTTTGGCCTATGATCTACCACATGGCTAGTTCCATACCTCTTTATCCCACTGTGGCCCATTTGTTTCCTTCTGTGTCCATTCCTGAACCTCCTACTTGCTTTCTTCTCCCAATGTCCCATCTTTTGGAAGTTCTGTCCCCTACTTACTGCCTAGCTATTGTCTGTCAGATCTTTATTACAAACAATCATCAGCAAGACAACCTTTAATACAATTCTAGATTGCCTCTAGGCACAGAGGCTGTCTGACCTTCAGGTATCTGAACAAGTGTGGAAGGACAAATATTTACAAATATAAAAACAGAGATAGGCCATGTAAATGACAATACCAATATCCTGCCAGCATTTAGCTCTCTTTTGTTACTGAATTAGCAATTGAAAACACAGAGATACTCCTTTACACAATGTAAAAAAGGTTATCTCAACAGGAAATCTTAGCTATCTTCTTATTTATTTCTCTATGAGCAATTGATACTATATAAAGGTCTACTTCCTCCAAATAAGACTGTTATGCCTGGAGTGTGGTGGTTTTAAGCCTTTGAATGCAGCTATAATAAATGATTTATATATCACTTCTGACGTATAGATACCTATGCTGCTGCTTGTATACATACATACCATTTATTGTGGATAGCCAATTTCTACATAAAAATATATTCTCTAACTTCAATTAATCTATAATATGAATTATATGTATTTAATGTGAATATGAATATGTATTTAGTGTGGAATTTTCTTCAGTTGGATTCATGGAAGCACCATTTTTAATTAGAATAAAGGGAGAGATACAGCAGAGCCAACCCTTAGAAGGAGACTTTAAAAGAAGTATGTCTGACTTATTTGAACAAAATTGGAAATGCAAATCTAATTAGAATATAGAAATTTGATGATGTTAAAATCAATTTCATCTACATGAAAATATGCTTTCAGATTCTATGCTGTTTTTTTCTTTCTTAAAAAAATCATATACTACTCTAAAATAAATTAAGTACTTCAATTTTCAATTTGAAAAAATTTTCACTCAAAGAATGCTGATGAGCCCAAAATTTAAGTTTTATGTTATGAATTAGAAATTAAACTCTGTCTTCTTTTCCATGGGTAGAAATTCTCCAATTATTTTGTTGGTTAATATTTTATACACATATATGTATATTTGCTTCTGTGTTTTCTCACTTTATTTTCTTCTTTTTGCATGAATACACATTATTTAATTATTTCACCTTAAAAAGTGAAGTTTATGTCCAATCAGAGATATTTTTAATCCTTAGGCTAAAAATACAAAGTTATTCTTTTCAAATGGAAGATTATATGATCATGCTAAGATAACATTAAACATAAAGTCCAAAGCAAAGGAGTATTTTCCAAAGCATGAAAACAACCTTTCTGTTCCTTCTCAAAAGTTGATAAATTATCTGTTTGTTAGTAACTCAATTCTAACTAAAACATTACCTAAAATATCAACCATGTCATATATCAAGTCCAACATTTAAAATGGCTGCTTTTGCAATGGATATTATTAAATTTCTCATAGCCATTACTGGATACCTTCTTCCAGTCTTGTGTAATTTACATATTTGCTAATGAGGCTTCTTAAATCACCATCCGCCTTATTGATTATGTTATAATGAAGATAAAGTGTCTGTCGCACACTTGGTGTGTCCTCTAAGAACCTTTCAGTAGCCCTATGTTTGGTGTATTCCTCACATATTTTGAATGATTACAGTTTTAAGTTCAGAGAACAAAATGGATCTCATTTTGGCTTTACCTAATGAATTCATCTTCAGAAAATATTCTTGTTTTTATACTGAAAAATTCTACTCACTGATAATTCCCTTTCTCTGAAAGTTAAAACACATTTACTTTCCACATGTGTGTTACCAAATGTCTTTGCTGCCCCCTCCCCCCAATTTACATGCTCTTGAGTCCTAATAAGTCCAATATGTCCCCTGATACAGAATATCAAGAAACTATGGCTATATTCATTCTAGACCTGTTTGGTTTGTTTTTGTTTTTGTTTTTTTGTGTGTGTTGTTTTTTGTTTTTTGTTTTTTTTGTAGCATCAGAGGTCAAACACAAGGCCTCCAGCGTAAGTAACAATAGTCCTACTACTGAACTGTGTCCTGAGCCCTATATTTGTTTTTGTTTGTTTGTTTGTTATTGTTGTTTGTTTTGGTATTTCAAGACAGGGTTTCTCTGTATAGCCCTGGCTGTTCTGGAACTCACTCTGTAGACCAGGCTGGCCTTGGGTTTTTTTGTTACAGTAATGTATGCTTCATTAAAAATTGACTCAAGTAAAAGTAACAGCATGTGTAGATTTTGCCAGTATAGATTCCATGAAGAAAAACTCATGTTTTAGTGGCACAAGTTGTATTTTAAGGATGATCATCTCACTGACAGACAGAGTGTTACCACATATTATCATGACTTTTAAGATCTATCTAAAATACTAGATGTGATTTAAATTTTACATTATCCACAAATCTTAACAATTAAGTAATCACTATATCATCAATATATAATAAAACTAATCAAAAATTATTCATGAATAAAAATAATTATCAAGAATAAAATTTGTAAGGTTTTAATTTTTTAATATTGTTCTGAACTGGGGTAGAAAGAGCTTGCTTCTGAAAAGGACCATGTCATAAATACTTACATTTTACAGAACATATACATATATTGTTCTTTTTTTCTGGTTACAACCCTTTAAAAATGTAGGCATTATTGTTAGATTTCAGGCAGTGAAATTTGGCCTGGGAGTACAGTTTGCTGAATCTTTGCTCTATTTTTCTCCCCTCTATATTGTTTATTTATTAAACTATCTTACTCTGAGCTTTTGGAATGTTAAGCAAGATAAAGTTATACTGAATTACTTTTATTCTGAAATATATACACAAAGTCTATGTGATGTTCATCTTTTCCATAGCCAGAGAGAAAAGAGTAAATGTGTTTGAGGATTCATTCCTAGATCAAGTGGGTTTCTTTACATGACAAGAGTAGTCCCACTCCCAGATAGCCAAAGCACTAAAGTTCCTCCAAGCAAGAAACATTGAAAGATTCAAGGAATCAACAGAGGAGCATTCAGTGTGGAAACCAAACTAAAAATCTTTTGATGGACCCATTCTTCCTCTTTGCAATAATCTTTGAATTTATGTGTTTGTTTGTTTGTTTGTTTGTTTAGAACTATGTGACACCTGGTAAGAATATAAACTGGTTAAGCCACCATGAAAACCAGTATGGTGTTTTCCCACAAATCTAAAAGCACAACCACTTTGCATTTAGCTGCAATACTTCTGGGTACCTAGAGTATCCTAAGTCAACATACACCACAGATGCACGTGTATCCATGTTTACTGAAACATTATTTACCACAGTTAAAATAAAGAGTTAGCCTAATGTACTAACAGTGAATGAATACAAAAATACAGTGAACTGGTTTTAACTTGGGTAGAATAAAGAATGGAACAGTGATGCTGGCAAGAACATGGTTTAAACGAAAGATCATTGTGTTGTGTTAAATATAAGTCAGACTCAGAAAGATGAACAGTTCAAGTTTTTCTCCCATGTGTAATCTAGATTTACATTTACATGTACATATATGTATAGGAAATGAAAGAAGACAGGAGAGAAAAGTGGTAAGGATGAATACTAAGAGTGGGTAATGGAGCATACATGACATTAGAGTGGGAAGAACTGAGTATTATGGGGGGAGGGAAGGAGGTAAAACATGAAAGAAAGCTGGTAGTGAGGTCAGGGTAAGGTGGAACAGAGTATAATAACATATGTACATGGAAATGTCTGAAACTGTGTTAACTAGAAAACAGTGTACAAAATGAAGGTAGAGCTAGAACAAACAACAAATCACTATGTCATATTCAAGCAGAGCTTTAGTCCCTTCTCCCAATTAGAGATGAAATCATCCTCTTTCTCACCCTCGCCAAGTTAACAAAACACTTCCTAGCCATTAATCATGTATTTTATCAACTTAATCCTCCTGCTATTCCTATTTCTAACCAAAGTAAAAAAAGTACTCTAAGCTTCATTTCCATAAATTCATAAAATTTATTTCTAAATGGTTATTAACAGTGATAATAATACAAAACATATCTTTTCCTATGAAGCTCTTATCACCACTGATCAAACAAGTCAATATGCAACAGATTATCACAATTCTATCAATAATCAGCCCATATTTAGGAGCCAGAAAAGTTCAAACCCATTGTGAAACCTGCTGTTCTTCTGGTAGTGAAGCGAAGGCATGACTTAGCTGTCACAACCTGTATTACAGCATCTTATGAATGGTGTGGACATGCTCTCCAAATGACTCAAAATAAAAATGCAGCAGTCCTGAATGGCAATTGGGAAGAATTTGATGAACACTTCAAAATTTAGTATGATCCCAAACTGATAACTGCTTCCCCCATATTTATCTTTATACCCATGGATAAGTGTGGCTCTCCACTCTCGTCATTGGAGATTCTTTATGGAGATTATTAGAGAAAGCCACAAATAGCAAAAATGCATAGCAATATTGACCATGGGGTGCCCAGCTCTCAAGCAATTCATCTCCAATACAACCCCCACAATTAAGACTCAGGGAACAAGGAAGAAGAAATAGAAAGATTAAAAAAGCCAAAGGACCAAGAAGCTTGCTGCAAGATTGAGTCTTCTTAATATGACAAAGAAGCTACGCTCATGAAATCTCAACAATGGTTGCCTAAACAAAACTTGAACAATGACAACACCAGTTAACATGCCAGAGTGGATGGGGGAAAATCTTTGGGGCCTTACCCCTAAATGAAGAGCTACAGGCAATTAATGACTGCTGAGAGGAGGAATTAGTCATCCATAGAGATTATCCCCCTAACTGTCCAATAACAAGTAGTCAGTACTAAAATAAATACAAGCACCACTAAAAGAACTCAGAAGGCTATCTTTTAAATAATTATTCATAAATAAATATATATGTAACAATAATAAAGAGAGAGAGGTTATGAATTTAAGTAGACATCATAGGAGCAGTTGGAAGGAGGAAAGAAAGTAGAGGAAATGATGTTATTATATTTTAATCAAAAATTTAGTTTTATACAAAGGTAGAATATGTTGTATCCTAAATTTAACTATTAGAATTTAAAATTTAAACTGAAACTTTCTAAAGTGTTTTATTTAAAGACCTCTTGAAACAATTACCTTGTGACATCCTATCTGCCTATGCCGTACCAAGATTTTTTAAAAAATCATGAGTAATGTGATGAGAAACTGTGTTGGTGTGAGAGAAGGCCCATGTGCTCTACAGTACATGTCTGAGGTCAAAGGATAACCTTTGGTGTTGGTCCATACTTTTCCTTTGTTTGTCACTGCATATGCCAAGCTAGCTGCATTGTGCTGGTGTGCTAAGGGGTCAAGTGCTTTACCTACTGAGTTATTTTCCCAGTCCATGCATCATGAATTTTTAGTATTGAGGATCAAAATTGATTCTTTCTTAGCCTCACACAAAACAGGTGCTCAATCAATACACAAGATGCTATGAAGTATACATTCATCTATAAAATGGGTTTTCCTATTTGAGGAAGAAAGGAAATTACCAGATATTTATGAACCAAAGTCCTCTTTGATGAGGAAAATATTGGGTTGAAATAAAGGAATTCTACATATCCAGTTATGATTAGAACTTTCAGGGTTTGTCAAGATAAGTTCAATCTCTTTGAGCTGCAGTGACTTCATTTGTAAAATTAAAGTGTTTAGCAAGATACCATCTGAAGTTGAATTTTCTGATTTTAGTATTAGTAAGGAATATTATGTTCTGTATATTCAAAGATAGGATCTAAATCAGTCAGGTGCATGTTTGCATTCTGGAATGGTTGATTAGTGATAAATTAGATTATGCAAACTATTCAACTTCTCTGAACTTCAGTTACTTCATTTATCTTAACTTCTGATTTCTGCTTAGTATAGTTGATATAATATATCATGACTGTTTAGTACGAATATTATGCAACTTTCTCACAAATACAGAGTTACGTACAAATACCGAGGAACACAGTTTGGCTGATAGTCAACAACTTGATACATAATTCACATAGTAATCCCAAGACAAAGCCCAGATATTGTCCTGAGACTTTCCCATATCCTAGCTCTTTCCTCACAGATCACAGAGAAGTAGCTGTTCTTGCCCATTATGTTAAGACTCTTAACACGTAGAAAAACTTTAGCAGCCAGTATGGTTTTCAGAAAATTAATGGGGAGCATACAATTTCAGTCTTCCCTAGCCCCATCACACACAGAGAACAGCAAGAGTCCTTCTGTCAAAAGGACCCGTTGCAGCACTCCTCAACAAGTATTCCAGAAGATGGAGACAATCTAGTAGGCCTAAGGAGATGAAATCAAAGTTTATTCCCATTCCATAACTTCCCTGGCTGACCACTTTAGGACTCATCAATGCAAAGGAGAAACTGTGGTCTGTCAGCTACAAACCATGATGTTGAAATAAACCTGGTGCAATCACCTTAACGTGCAGTTTTGGGACCTGGGGTCCAGCAACTGTAAGCAATTTCCTTGGAAGCATTGAAAAGTTTTTCTCTCTTTTTTCTCAGTATTATGAACTTTAAAATGTGCCCTTTTGGGGTCAGTAGACTGAGACTGCATCCTTCATTATAGTGATGAAAGGAAGTAAAAGAGAAACATCACCTGTGTGGTCAATAAAATTAAAAGCTCTGGCCTTGGTGTCCATTAATGTCATGATATAATGAGAAATGACACAGTGAGTGTCCTTTTATCTCAAGAACTTGCAACTGTAATTATATCTATAATGATAATAATTAAGCATAAAATGTCATTAGCTCAATATCATTGGTTATAATTCTTCTATTTCAGTCAAATCTTGATGTTAAATTCACCAGTTGCACTTAAGATGTGAAAGGAAATGAAGAATATTGCTTGAAGGTACCAAGATTCAGAAAGAAAAGTCACTTGCTCAAAATCACAAAGTGCCTTAGATGCAGAAAAGTCTCAAACTCCCATTTTCTTTTCCTTTCTTTTGCCAACAATGTGTCAGCTTTTGTTTATAACAACATATTATACAGATACCACTGATCTCCTTAGAGAGTACAGACACAGGTCTGACAATCTGCGAGAAGCTGAAGTTTTCGATCTCTGGATGCTTTATCCAAAGAGATGAGAAATTGTACTGAGCTAATGAGCTATTGAGAACATGGAGATATCAAACCCACGTGTTACTGAGATGGCTCAGAGGGGTAAGAGAACCTGCTACAAAAGCTTGATGACCTGAATATTATCCCTGGGAACTACACAAGGATGGAAGGCGAGAATAAGCTCCACAGAAGTGTCCTCTGTCCTCCACATGCTGTGGAGGCACATTAGCCTGTATTCATACATGTGAAAGCATATTACCTCTGCTACACATACACACACACAAAATATGATTCAAACCTATTAACACATGGCAGGGAATCATTCTATACCTTGGATAATATCTTAATTTTGTATCTTCATAGATGTAATACTGAGAAGCAACTACTTCCTGCAGGACATCTGTAAACATTTGTTTCAATAGATGCGAAATATGGGTAATCAAAAACCTACCATAGTCTGGTGAATAGACAAGGATTTTAGAATTCGTGTGAACTTCTTTTTAGGGATATAAAAGGATTAAAACTAACAGATAATCTAGCCTGGTTATTTTTGACAGTGATGCATGGACACTTGGAATCTAGTCCCGGCATATGCTTACTCCACCCCTCAGCATGTTACTTATCTGTGCTGTCTGAGCCTCAGTGTTACCAACACTGAGGGAAAGGGTTCTTCTTTTCAGCAGAGGATTGATAAAATCTGCTGTTCCCCTCTCTCTAAATGTATGCAGTTGTGAAGCAAAGAAGAGAAACTGTAATTCATGCGCTCTCAGAAATGCATCGAGGAGAAAAAGAATAGGAGGAAGCCGGGAGAGGGATGCAGACAGGACTTGCAGGAAGAGCTGGAGGAAGGTAGGTAGATATGACTAAAATGCACTGCATTCATATATGAAATTGCCAAAGAATAAAAAAAAATTGCAAAGAAATACATGAAAATTGGACATCCTCTATTCTGACCTGTGGCCATAAATCATAATCAGAGTTCACCCTGCATTATGGTCAGTTTATGATGGTTTGTTTCTATCAACTATTAGCATTTAGTATCTACATTTATTGGCTATCCAGGATTTCTTAGTTCTTGCCCATCTTAATAACTAGACAAAGGAAGATAATACATGTGTAGAATATCATTAAATAAAATGAAATTGAATTCAGAGGACCTTAAAGGCATGCTGTCGATTTTACCTTTCTTCAAATACAGTGACAGGCCCAACCTAATTGTTTAAACCTGTAATGAATGATACTTTATCACCATGACTACTGCAGTTTAATTTTGTTTTATGTCTGTTTTCTTTCAATATCAGATTTAGAATTTTCATTCTGGTATGTTTTTCTGACTTATGATCTTTTGAGTTCAAAAAGGTATTGGTCCTTCCTCATAGATCACTGGAATTGCCGAGCCAACTTTATGAGCTCTGGAGCCTTGCCTTGGACAAAGTCCTAGAGTTGTGATAAATGACTTGGAGTGTTTCTACTGAGTGCTTTGGCTTTATATTCCTAGCTCTAACTTTATAGATTTTCCTCTTTTTATAAAAAGAATATACCACTTTTCTTCTTAGAAGTCACTGCATTTATGGTGCATCCTACTATAAGTTAATGTACAGAGCAAAAGAGAAGGGTTGGTTGGACTAAGCAAGCTTCGAATGTTTCTGCAGTAAGACTCCCCCAAGAAACATCACTGAATCATGAAACATTGCTCTCTCCCATGCTCTTTTAAAATTTTCATCTTCTATTAACTGCATGGAGAATTTAGGTCACTGGAGACATCGAGGCTATATAGTGGTCTTTCCCCCCTCCCTTTTAGAAATGCCTACAGGAGAAATAGTCTTTGTCTTGACCCATTGTACATTGATTTCACATCTGACTGCAAAAACACCATATCCCAAAATGTTATCATCTTAAACATGACTCCCAGCTATTATAAATATTTCTCTTTCAAAAACAGAACAGATGATATTTTAATTCTTTTTTTCAACAAATTTGTATTTTATCAAACACCTTTTTCCCAAAGGCTGAGCATGCTATGTATACACAAAGGTAGAAATGTCCTGCGGAGTTGTCTAGTTTGTTGCTGGGCTACAAATTTATTATTTAGAGAAAAGTCTATGCTAGTGATGTCGCTCAGAGAATTTAACAATACTTGCAGATTTTGGCAAGCTCCAAATGACTACACCAGGGAATTTACTTGCCCCTAAGGGCAGATATACTGAAAGAGGTCCAAGAAGTTAATGCTATCATCGGTGAATTCCCAGGCTCAATTCCAATTAATGGCATAGCCATAAAACTTTTTGGAAACCATTAGGATCTAATGACTGAGGAAGAATAGCAATTCACAACAACTCCTAGCTCCTGGTACTCTTCCCCACTGAAGGACACGAGTTCAACAAAATGAAATTCCTTAATACAATGGAAGTGGTTTGTGGGTGTGTTAATTCATGGAGACAGATCATATTGAAAACAGATCATTCGTTTCTTTCCAATTATACTTTTCAATCTAAATAAGTGTCAACCACTGTTAAAGAGATGTATTATTTTTCCAAATTGAAGTGAATGTTTCTGGTTATACATCTATTGAACAGCCTCTGTGCAAAACTCTTTTAAGAGAGAAAGATTCAATGATGAAAGTGAAGGAATTGCAGGACTTCATACCTTGTGACATAGTAGACATTTTCACAATGAAAAATCATTTTAATTATTATTATATTCCAGGTGCTTTATTAAACTCAACTCTAAAGCATCTACCATTGTAAGTACATGCTTTCAGGCTATGGAACTAACAGTAGGAACACAAACCAATTTCAGGGAATCAGTGAAGAATTCCAGTAGAACTTACATTTTGTAGGGACTGAGAGCATATATTGAACTTCCTTCCTTGATTGACCTAGCTAAAATTGTCTAAGGAAAAAATAAACCTAGTGATGAAAAGTCCTTGATCTGAACAATAGGAAAGAAAATACTGAGGTAAAAACCTGAATATGCTCATGGGTAGACAATGCTTTACAGAATCACTGAGCAATAATCACATTTAATTGCCAAAGGAACAGGTGGGTGGCTCAATGGTTTTCCATTTTCACAAAACTATTGGGAATTGGCAGAAGAGGCTTTGAATGTCAGGCTAAGGATTTGGGGCATCAGCTTGACTTAAGAGCCTGAGAGAAAAAAAGAATTACACTCTTAGGAACAGCAGTGATTGGAGTTGCAGAGCTTCTGCTACACTGTCCTGTCCATGTGTTTCTTTAATTCTGAGTCTACCATGCTACTGAAACTGGAAAATAAGATAAAGCTTATAGGAGTAGTTGACAAAAACATATATGCTGATTATCCTGTGAAAGAACAGTCAAATTGAACTAAAAACATATTTCTACAAGCAATTCTTTAACTCTGATATAGGAGAGAGAGAGAGAGAGAGAGAGAGAGATTTACAGAGAGACAGAAACTCAAAGACAGAGGGAAACTGACAGACTTAAAGTGAGCACAGTTATTGTTTGAAGCTCAAAAAGATATTGCATGTGGAATATGTATCAGGATCAGTTGCTTTAAGCATAAGAATTGTACTTAAAGGTTGTACATGCTCTATTACTAAAGAACATGAACCCTTGCTCTCACTAGTTTTGTGAAAATGGAAAATCATTTAGTCTCCCCGTCTGTGCCTTTGGCAATTCACTGTGGTTATGAGACTCCTTACCTTTTAATAGATGTTTTATAAGCTAAGAATGGGTCAGTTTGGATATTCCAAAGGAAAGATGCCCAGAAATTAGTTGGGGTTGATGCTTTTTAATCAAACAGAGTGGCCTAGAATGGGCAAGAGTGCCTTTGATGTTAATATAGTTCTGTTGTGGTTTGGTTATGAAGTGGTCTCCCAAAGACTCACTTATTGTAGATATGGCCCTAAGCTGTGGGCACTACTTGTGATTGCATCATGAGATCACTAACTACATCACTGGATTAATCCATTGATGGGTTCACACTGAAAGGGATATTGAGATACAGAGTTGGTAGATGGAAGGTGACTGGGGATGTGCCTTTCACTGGGTTATCTTGTACCCACTCTTGTGTCTCTGTGCCACCTGACCATCATGAAGTAAGTAGTTCTTCACTGCCAACCTCTTGCATAATATTACTGCCTCAGAACGGTCTTTAGAAACAAAGCTGACCAACCATGCCTGGACATGTTGTAATCATCTCTCTCTCAAGTTGATTTGCTCAGGCAAGAGAAAGCTAACAGAAGCTCTGAGAATATGTTGTCTACTCCACGGTGAAGACTCACACAATGTTGGCATAAGAGGGGTACAACTTTGGACAGAAAGAGTCTAGATGTAGAATCATTCAGCTCCTTGGCTGTGAGCTATACAGAGGATGTGGACTGTGATCGAGCAGAAGGATGATTTCTATCCTGCAGCTGAAGGACCACTGTTAACTTTGCCCTTCTCAAAACAGATTATGGCTATTATCATAATGATTAAACAAAGTTAGGTACAAAATCTCCAAACCAAATTACACATGAACATTCAAAATCACATTCAAAGAATGACCTACAAGTAGAGTATACATCTGGCTTAAAAGCACATCTATCTTCCTGCCCATTCATTCCCCAATTATAGTACTTGATAAGTGAATTATTCAAGTTTTCTTTGCCATCAGTTGTTTTTATAATTAACCTTTCCATTAAACTCTTTACAACTTCCCCTAGTTATCCATAGAATTTTTTGTCCTTGTGCTCTGCATTATTTTCTGTATTATGATATGACAGTTTATACATATCTCTGGATTGTTCAGATATGAGGCACAGGAGCAAAATTCATATCACTTCGCTCCTCATCAATCTTTGCAGGGTTTCTAGCCCACAGTAAAAGTTCAGTAAATACCATTGAAAGAACATGAGGGTGGCTATTTTTCTAGAGATTTGATCTGACTGATTTCTCTGACTCTCTGAAGTGATGACTCATGTAAACCAAGTTGCAATAATAATGTGTCCAGTTGTTTTATCATTGTCATTGTCGTTTTGGTTGTGGTTATAGTTGTTTTGATAGACAACATATAGAAAGATGGCTCTGTCGTGCCAATAAAATGGGCCACTTGAGGTCCCATTATAGACATAGATAATAGATAAATGATAGATAAATAAAAGATTACAAAAGTTTATTATTACTGGTATTCACATATGTGTGTGTATCTGTGTGTCTGGGTATGAAGACATAAGTGGAGATGCCCATAGAGCCCAGAATATGGTGTAAAACAACCAATATGAGTTCTGTGAAACAAACTCAGTTACTCTGCAAGCACCGAAGGTATTCCTAACTGTAGAGCTATCTTTCTAGCCCATGTCTTGATAGATCTTCAATCTAATTCATTACACTTTTTTTCCTCTTTGCCAGCATTTAGGACTTGTGATACTCTATAAAAATTGAAAAAGAAATTCCTTTCTGGCTATGTAAGACAATAAAAACTCTCCTTAGGGATTCCTCATTACAGAGAGTAAAATATCATTCTTTTGTAATACCCCGTGTTGTAATAAATACTTGACAAGCTCAAAGATAAAATGAAATGTTCCTAGGAATGGGGCTTGATGCAAAATGGAACATTATTACTGACTTGACAAGCTTGGCACACAAGGAATTGAATCAGAAGCAAGTGGTGCTACGTATATGTGAATCTTTCAGAAGTTTCTTGTACCTAATACAGGTGTGTGTGTGTCCTGGCAATTACCAAAGCTCTCCATTTGCAGATTTCTCTAACTGAATAGGTCTTCTTCAAAGCCACAGAAAAGAAATTAATTCAACAAAGCTCTTAACCTTCAAATGTGTTCCTACACCATCAAATTTCTGTCCAAGAAAGACTGTTATTCACCATAAAAGCAAGCCTCTTAATCAAATGTTTTCTGTCATGTATTCATTCCTCATATTTCTTTAGATAAGAGTATTTGTGATTAGAGACTTTGTCCTACTTTGACTAGACATATAGAGATTTAAATACACATGTCTTTCAAGTGTGCTGTCTTATTATTATTATTGAGAAAGGATAAAAATACTTGAATAAGTTTAACTTTGCGTCTGTCAGGTAGGGGGAGGTTGTCTCATTTCTCTAAAGTTTTAGCTTTGGAATTTTGAGAGCTCATCAGAACAGAAGGCAGCAATGAGAAATTGTAAAACAGCAAAAGCTTTTATTGCTGCCTTAAAAACTGTTTAGCTATGCTTTCTGTTATTATTCGCAGGAAAGAGAAAGGGTTGAGCTGACATAGATTCTTGAATGCAGATATTATCCAAGAGATTAGATCTTATAACACCCGGTAGTTTAAGTACATCCTAATGACGATAGAACTGCATTTTGTAATATTTCTTGAATAATAAGAAGAAAATAAATTCCCAAGTCCTTGATTGTGGTGTTGTAATGAAATGTCACACAGAGAAATGGCCATTTCATTAAATGAGGAGTTGCATTGAGTTCTTTCCCAGCAAGATTATAATTCATTATCTATTATCAAAATGTACCAAACACAATTTAAAATGACATTACAATATATCCTAATCTAATAACCATCATTTCTTTATCATTAGAATTTTAATAGTCAACTTTCCTTTTCTAAGCCGATAAATACCTATAATTAGAAATGGGATGAAATTTAATACTAGGTGTGTAGTCTTAAAGAGAATGGCTTCTCATGACAAAGAAAGGGTTCAGAGCTTAGGGTAGGACATGGTGGGTGGTGGGTCCTCTTATCTCTCACTGAAAACATATCTTCAGATGCATAGTGTTTTAAAATATGTCTTTAGCTCCCTTGGAAATATCTATGTTTCTTCTTTATTTTGTGATTATTGTTAAGTGTACATAACTATCAACAAGACTGGGATGAAATTAATATTCATCAACTGATTACTTTCTTCATGTACATTTTCTATAATAACCCCTAAAAATAACTATGCTATAATTAATTCATCACATCAAAAATAAATATTGAACTTAATTATGATCTTTCTGTGGATAAAACTGTGGACAAAAACGATAGCTCATACTTTGAAGAGAATCTGAAATAGTTTATTCTGGAGACAATTATGAGTGACTCTGGCCCAGGGACATGGATTTGAACTATTCTAAATGCCATGTTCAATATAATAAGAGTTTCATGAAGTTTTTAGTTATATACAAAAGGAAATCATAAGGCACCATCCAAGTTGATTAGTGGAAATATCAGGCAGGTTGGCTGTGCAAAATGGAGAAATCTTTGCTATGTGATTCAGGTGCTGATGATAACTTTAGCTTTTGGGTTGGTGGAAATAATGGTCGGCTAAGTTAATACAGCCTAGGTTTCCTATGATGCGATAGAAACAAGTAGAGCAGGACAGAGTAAGCAAAGAATTAAGAAGACTAAATGAGTTGCTTTGAAGTTTTCATCAGTTAGGATGATGTTAGCTACATGTTTATCCTACATAGCATTTATTTTGTTGCGTTATGCCTCCTCTACTTCTGTTCTCTCTAGGGTGTTTATCATGAAGACATGTTGGATTTGCTAAGAGCTTTTGTCCCCCTGGAAACTTCAGTATATGGATTTTCAAGACAAGGGAAGAAAAGAAAATGATTTAATGTGATACTTGTCAGTGGCCAAATAAGCTTGAGAAAGTACATATTATAATCCTTGTGTTAGGGCTCTCTGTGATTCAAATAAACCACTCATTTCAAATCATCTTTGAGGTCTGATCCCACTAAAGAAGAGTGCCTTTCCCTACAGAAACCATGTAAAGAAGGCAAAGCTTTTGAGATGTAGAAGGCTAGTTGTCACATGAAAGAGTGATCCCCTCATGCTTATAATGGAATCACCATGGTACAATACTGAAGAACAAATCAATCACAAACCTGATATTTTCCTTCAGTGTTATTTACAGCATGATTTAATTCCTTCATTTGATTGAATCCAGTGAGTGTTTGTGTCTATAAAGAAACTGTCTGAATGCCAATAACCTGGCCAGCTTAACAATATAGTCATGAGATGTTGGAAGTTGGAAAGAATGGAGTGATTTGACATAGCAAAACTAAGATACTCATTACAGACGTGAGAGAAAGAGCACACGTCAATATCTAGATGCAAGATGCATGTACCTACAGGGAGCTACATTGTGAATCTCACCATTTCAGCCCTCAGAGACCACATCAGACATTAGCAGAAATAAAACTAAAGTGATTCACAAAGAAAACTTCAGCAGGAAATAGTCTTACCTCTCCAATACTCAAAAAAGAAAAGAAAAGAAAAAAGACATGTATTTTAAATTCATCCACTCAAGTAAACATTTATTTTCTGATAATTTTACAAATATTTCTTTTATTATCTTCAGACACATGTGTTCTCTAATTTCTACTTAATAGATCATCAAAAATCACTAAGTGTTTATGGCCTTGGTCCATTTTACCACAAACAAGAATGTCATGTCCATTCTTAACTGAAAGAATAGAGTATCAGTGAAATAAGATAGATTATTTTTATTTCTCTCCAATATAGATCTCAGTCAAAGCTTATATGTGTATTTGTTGAGCATCTAATGAATGAAACAGCACCTATCCATGTGCTTGATGCTCTGTAATGCTAAGCCACAGATACTTCAAACCATTATACAGCCATTCATTGGCTTTTCATCCCTTCAGCCTCTGTGGAAGAACACAATGCTGCCTTTTATTTTAATAAAATGGGTTTTATTTAAATACAATGTCATCATCTTGACCAGAAGGAATGCCGCACGAGATGATAGCATGAAGCTCATCATAGTTACTCAAGGAGGGTGAGGATTTTGTTGAGAATGCTGTTCATTATATTTTATGGTCTTTCCCAATCACTCTCAGGGGAGGATCCTCTTCTCTTATATTCCCTCTTCCTTGAGAGTTCATTTGATTTGATACACTGAATATCATGAATGCCATAACAGACTCACTTCCTTCAACATAGGCTGATGAAATTCACAGCCACAAATCCATAAAACTTCTGTGACAGTATATGTATATTTTGGTCTGCTTCTTTATTCTACTTTAGGTTCCTAGTCTCGCTGTTTTTCTACTTTCTCACCTATTTCTAATTATGCTACTTTGATGCATTTTAGCTATCTCCATAAGCTATCTTAAGTTCTTTTTTAGAACAAACTGAGGAATAAATAAATACAACTATGAGCAATTTCACATGTGCAAAATGAGATGAGAGGATGAATACTGAAAATACAAATGTATCTGTTCTTTAAATAGAGCCTGTCAAACAATTGTTCATCTTAGACACTCTGGATGGCTTAAAGTCCATCTCTTCTTCTATCAGTAGTTCTCACTCAGTGGTAGTGCTGACCGAACAGTAGACATTTGAGTATCTCTTTCCACTAAAATCAGTGTATTGGCTTGAGAGCAAGCCAAAACAGGGCACGCTTCCTAGAGCACCGTGTTTTCCTATACTGAGACACATGGGACCATGCTGGATAACAAAGGGAATGCTAAAGTTACCTCTGTTTTTTTATGTCTATGTGCATTGGATTAGACATAGAGATATGAGAGGGATTCAAAAGGGTTTACTATTAGGTAATTGGATTGGCTAATCAAGGAAGTTGGGGGTGGAACAGAATATGGAAGATTATTTAAGCCTGGCCTTAGAGTAAACCACAGTATATTCAGAATGCAGGAAGAGGTGGCAGAGTAGAAGGGAAAGAAAGAGTGTTGGGGAAAGAAAGGCCTACAACGGGGCTCAACATGTAAAGGGATTTGCTGCCAACCTAACAAACGGCATTTGATGCACTAGAACGCGTGGCAGAAAGAGGAAACCAACTCTGCTGTTCTGTTCTTTGCTTTTTTGTTTTTTTCTGTTTATTTTATTTTGTTTTCATTTTTTAAGACAGGGTTTCTCTGTGTAGCCCTGGCTGTCCTGGAACTCACTCTGTAGACCAGGCTGGCCTCGAACTCATAGATATCTGTCTACCTCTGCCTCCCAAGTATCGGGATTAAAGGAGTGCTGGGATTACGGCTGTGTGCCATTATACCTAGCCTTAATCTAAGGGAAGTAGCTGTATGGAATATAAATTAAATATTGTGCATCATAACTCAATAAAAGTATTATGAAAAAAGAAAGAGGAAACTAATATTCACATGCATGCCATGCCCACCAACAATAAATAAATATAAAAATATTAAAAGGAAAAAAGAAGACAAGGACCAATGGGATATTGTTTTCCCTTATTCCTAATCTTTCTTTCTTCTTTCCCCTCTTTTGTATTTTTTTTCTATAAACTATGGGAGTGTAATCTAAACTTTCTGAATATGATAATTTGGGGGTTTTACTTTACATTCCTGTCAATCAGGATTGACACCAGTGTGGATAATTATAGTTCTCCTAATTTTACTTTCCTGTTGTAAGGTCATTTCTGGGCCTTTGTATTTGTTAAAAACCTCTCATAGCCACATTTGCTTGGAACATATATTTATCATAAAAATAAAACAATTACCACACCTGTACGTGCTTACAGTGTGCCTTATCTCTTCCCTTCTGAACACCTCAAGGCAGACCTTTCCCTCCTGCATGCTTGCATCTGAGCATCATTCTTGGAGGAGTCTAAGCACCTGTTCACTAAGGTTCTTGTTTTGCCAGGATTATACTGGGCTGGTGCAGTAATAGTCATGTAACAAAGCAACTAAGGAACAAAGGAATATAGAATAGTGTGGAGTAGGTAGATCTGCTCAGGAGACCTCAAAATGATAGAAATGGATACAGGACAATCACACAGTACACTTGCATGGATGTACGTTGATTCAACAAACTGCTGTGTTTCTCTGTATGTGGCAGACCTGTACTAGCCCTAAGAAACATATATGGCTGACACTGAGTGAGAGTTTACGGTATATTGGGATTTATAAACAAGTAACAACCCTTGAAAAAAACTGTAAAGTGAGCCTCTATAGAGAAAGTAGTGTCCCTAGCAGCCTATTAAAAAATTCTACCTCTGGAGATAAAAAACAAAACAAAACAAAACAAAACAGGATTTATTGGGTAAGGTACTATAGACACCTGTAGATAGAGTTAAAAAATAAATGTGACAACATGTGCAGAGTAATTGGGGATAGCATCTTGTCCCAAAAAATGTAAATGAAGAAAAATGAAAATTTAAAAAGACTATCAATGGTGCTGGTGAAAATATAGAAAACTGAGGTGTAAGGACCATGTAAGCAGTAATGAATAACTAAGACACTGTGAGAGAGAGAGAGAGAAAAAAAAAATAACAGAAAAAAATCAAATTGAAGTTAAAAGTGATCCTGCAATGAGTATAGTGCAGGACAGTGAATACATGAAGTCATTAAGAGTAAAGGTTGAAAATTAGGAACATGGAATTTGATCTTTAAAGGCTTAAGAGGTCAAGTTAAAAAACACTGGACTAACTAGTCTTAAAAACCCAACATGACTATTTTAACATGAATAGAACAAAGACAACAATGGCTATTGTAAAGCAGACCAGACAAAAGTCTGTGCGGTTGGAACCCTACACAATGAACTAATGAACCATGGCCAACTGGAGGATGCTAAGACCAGAAGAAACAGTCCTCCCTAGGGAAGAGGACACCACTGGTTATTCAGCTCTAAAAAGATACATACAAGTGGCATTATACACTGAGCTAGTTGTAATTGGAAATATGTATTTACATATGCAATATGTAATGTTTATATATGTACAATATATGTGTGTATTATATGATTGACATCCCCTTCTTCATGACCATTAGCAGCCTATTGACCAGAAGCCCATTATGTACTACATTTTTTATTATGCAGGGGAACTGTTACAGGCAGAGAAGCAATGTCTGTTGAGAATCACTGTCATTGTTACAGCTGATGATGGGATACTGAATCAGTCTTGGCAAAGCAAATAAAAACAGATAGAGTGACTAAAGGGAAGGTAGCATTCAAAAATGCAGAAGAAATGAAAGGAAGGTACAAAGAGAAATCTGGAGAGAAACAAGACAAAAAAGAAAATCTGTGCCGCATACTTTATCATTTTAAATGTGTTAGCAGGTAACTGAAGTAAAGGAATTTACTAAACACACAGTGTTTCAGTACCTCATGCTACTTTACATTCAGCCCTCTGGAGATAAAGATTTATGTCCCATGCATCAAATGCCCATTTTCTGAAACAACTCAATGTCAAAGCGGAAAGCTTCACGTTAATGGTGTGAGTGCGTGCACTAAACTAGTGGGTCAGAGTGTGGCATCCTGAAGCATATCAGAAATGAGAGGTTGGGGACTGGGCTGCTAAGAACAATAGTACAGCATTTGCGATGCACTAACAGCTTTGTGCTCTGTGGGAAGCAGAGTTATTAGAGAGGCAGCCTGAAGCATGCTTGTTCTGAGAGTTGGGAGTTGTACCTCTTCGAAGGAAGATTTACAATGGTATATTTTACAATTTATCCATCTTGGATAGTTGTGATGTGTGTCACCAGAGTAATGAAGTTCAAATAGGTTGGTATTAAGTATTTCCTGGTGTCCTCTAGTAATTATCTGTAAAAGCAAAGAAAGAACATTAACAGAAAGGCATCGGTTGGTCTTGGAACAAAGGGGGGCATGTTTTATACAAAGGATTTAAGAACAACCCTTTTAAAAGATGCCAGTGGATCAAGAAATATTTAAAAAGAATTATCCTGTAATGATGAGCAACACCTCCCCCCAAACACCATAAGCTATCAGACAAAAGCCCTGTACCAGATACAGATTAACTTTTTTTTTTTTTTTGAATTGTTGATCATCCAAGCTCCATAGGCCCACAAACATAACAGACTGCTAGCTTGCTCACAGTAACCTCCGGAACTTGATAATTAGACCCTATTTCAGAAGACATCAAGTACCTGAGTCATAGAATATGGAGAATCAAGTAGGTACTGCAGTGAACACTACATTCCTACCGGGCGAGCTTTCATAGTGCTGCGATGTTCAATGCATGATACCAAGAGACTTATGTGAGCAGGAGAGAGAGAAAGAAAGGGAAAGAGGGAGAGAGAACACAGCCATGAAATTGGGAGGAAAATGTGATAGAGAATTCCATGAGCAAAGGAATTCGAGCAGAGAGTGGGGTTGGATTTGTCCTAAACACGTTGTATTACGAATTAATATTAAATGAAATATTTTAGAAAATATTGAATGCCCATGCATTAACATTATAACTACTGCAATCATCAATGGATATAAATGACATAGGAAGGATGGTAAGTTATTTTGTATATAAATAGACTGTATCAAATTTGCAAGGCTGTCTAGCCAACCATATGCACCAAGTAAGCTATTCTACAAAAGCGTTGACATTCTATTAAGGGCTAGGAAATACATTTGTTTCCTGATTTTTTTTGAAGTAATACAAGACACCATTAATTATTAAATATGTATATGTCTAATTTGTACAGTTTATAAATAAAAAAGATAATTAGAAACAGGGTTTAGCAAATCATCAGAGTGTATACTTTGTAGCATTATTGAAACAAAGAAATATGAAAATAACTGAAAGAAGATATTAACTGGTGTTGGAAGATTCTGCTATTTAAAGTCATAGTCTAACACGTCCAGATAGTTTGCTGAGCAAAGTGGAGGACTCCTTTTCCCAATAGTGCTTCCTCTTCTCTACTTTATCTGAGGAGCCCAACCCCAACCCTCTATTTGAAGAATATCACACAATCCTTGGAGAAATTACAGGTTCAACTTCCTGGAATGCCTCTTCATGCCAATGAGGTATCCCCAGAACCTTAAGCCTGAGTCAATAAAACTTCACCCTAAGAAGAACCCCTTCCCACTCTCCAAGTTTATAAATATACCCCCTTGATTCACCCCAAATAACATGTATGCACACTAGCTGTTTCTCTGAACACCATCTAGGAGAACTGTTTCATTGAATGTCATCTAAAAGAGCTATAACACTGAAAATTTCACTAAAACTCTCCTGGCATTCATTGCCTAATCTGGATCCTGCTGACCAACCCTTTCTGGATTTCACTTCATCTTCCCTGCTTGGTGCAGCAATGTTTGGACACCATGAGGGAAGGAGAGGACTGGAGAACTCAGCTCTGCCCCATCCTTTCCAACTTGCTGTACAGCTGTGCATGCACACCCCAACCCAGGGAAGAAGCAGAAACTAGAACTACAAACTGGGTTTGTAATGCACCCATATAATGGAACACTAGACATCAATTAAGTCAGATAGCTCTACATCTAACATCAAATATTCACATCCACAAAAGGTATCAGTAGAGATGTATCTTAACTCATTTGAGCACCTCACAATATAGGTGCTAGATGGCTGAGTGGCCATGACACAAATATGCAGGCATCTGTGCAGAAACTAGTGAAAGGTAGTTATTACAGGGACATGGTAAAAATATAAAAGAAGAATTGGATTAACAGTTCCTTGGCTAGAAAAGAAATCATAATTAACAGTTTAGATTATATGTGTTTATTGATTTTGTGGTGGGGCACTCAGGCAGTAGCATTCATTTAGGGCTCAAAAGATTTAGACTTTGACAAAGGACAATGTTGACTTAGCTATGTGTGTTCAATAAGGCATCAAATTTATGCTGTCAGCCCTCATACTAAGTACTTTAACCAACTGAACCATCTCAACTGATCTACTATATTTTCTTTTTAGTTATACATGTCTAATGACACAACACAGAGAGGTAGAGGGAGGGAAGGACCAGAGAGGAAGAGAGGAGGTGGATGGAAAAGGGGGGCAAGATCATGGGTGGGAGGAGATGGGGGAGAAGTACAGAGGTTCGGGAAATTGAACGGAGGTATGTAGCAGTGGGAGATGGGGAACTGGGGTAGCCACTAGAAATTCCCAGATGCCAGGGAGGCAAGAAGTTCCCAGGACACAATGGGGATGACATTAGCCAAAATATCCAACAAAGGGAAGATAGAATCTGTAAAGACCATATCCAGTGAATAGGCATGGCCCCCAGTTGAGGGATGGAGCCATCCACCCATCTCAAAAATTTTAACCAAGAATTGTTTCTGTCTAAAGGAAGTGCAGAGACAAAGAGTGGAGTAGAGAGTGAAGGAAATGCCATCTAGAGACCCACCTAGGAATCCATCCCATCTTCAGACACTAAACCCAGACACTATTGCTGATGCGAAGAAGCACTTACTAACTAACTGGTATAGCGGTCCCCTGAGAGGCTGTGCCAGTGTCTGACCAATACAATGCAGACACTTGAAGCCAACCATCAGACTAAGCACAGGGGCCCCAATGGAATAGTTAGGGGAAGGACTGAAGGAGGTGAAGGGGATAGCAACACCATAGCGAGAACAACAATATCAATTAACCAGACCCCATCCAGAGCTCCCAGAAACTAAACCACCACCCAAAGAGTACACATGGAAGGACCCATGGCTCCAGTTGCATATATAGCAAAGGATTGCCTTATCTGGCATCAATGGGAGGGGAAGCCCTTGGTCCTGTGGAGACTTGATGCCCCAGTGTAGAGGGATGCTAGGGTGGTGATGCAGGAGTGCGTGGGTGGGTGGGGGAGCACCCTCTAGAGAAAGAGGATGGGAAGATGGGATAGGAGGGTTGTTGAGGGGAAACCAAGAAGAGGGACAATATTTTAAATGTACATGAATAAAATAACCAATAAAAAAGAAAGAAAAACAGAAAATAAGTAGCAACAGTATTTAGAACACATATTTGATTGTTTTGGTTTTTTGTTTTTTTGGTTTTTTTGTTG
The DNA here is from genome assembly GCA_019843965.1 of Rhynchomys soricoides. NCBI lineage: Eukaryota > Metazoa > Chordata > Mammalia > Rodentia > Muridae > Rhynchomys > Rhynchomys soricoides. Next base: position 1,084,616 of record JADRCH010000338.1, read on the forward strand.
TTTTGTTTTTTGACATGGGAAGAATATATACTATTATACCTAGATTTTGTTACTTAAAGATTCCAATAAATCCATCTGGGAAGATACAAGATACAGAGAAGTGAATGTATGCTCACTTGGGTTACTTTTAAGTTAGAGATGTTCAAGTAGGTAGAAATAAATAACAGAACTAGATTGCAGGAGATCAATCTGATTTGGAAAAAGTACTCCAGAGTTGCTACATTGTTATCTTGCTTTTCCTGATGCTGTGATTAAAACATCAAACAAACGAAAATAAAAAAACTGCTAAAGCAACTTAAATGAGAAAGGGTTTATTTCAGCTCACATTTCCAAGCTAGGGTGCATCATAGTAGGAAAGTGATAACCACAAGAGCTTGAAGAGGCAGCTAGTCACACTGCATTCAAAGACTTGAAGCAGAGAGAAATGCTTGTTCACGCTAAACTAGTTCTTTTATAAAATATATTCTAACACCCAAGCCCTGCATGCTTTATCCTACCTTAACTAAGCCCTCATAGTGTGCTGAAGGCTCAGATTCTGAATGATTCCAGGTCCTGTCAAGTGGATCATTAGTCCAATCAATTATACACTTCAAGATAGCATGTGAGTTTAGTGGATTGCGTCATCTCTGCAAAGACTTTTCACTGGGAGAAGAGAATCTGGACAGGCAGTAGTGATGGGAAGTTTTTCTTTGCTAACTCAGGTGCAACTTTTATTCAAACCACCACAGAAGTCAAAATACAAAATTAAAATGGAACTGGGCAAGCAAAGACCAGCAGGTATAGAAACTTGTTTTGGGTAGATTTTAAGTAGGAAACTAGAAAGACAGTCTTAGATTTGATTAGACCTTAGTCACTACGGTTTAGTGGGAAATGATTACATAATGAAACTATTTCTGTAAGATATGTGTTGTCAAATGTAGGAAAAGGATTTGGTGACTGAATTTCAATAAGACTTTCTCGGTGTTAGAATCAACTAGTGTAAAGTCTAACATAAATGCTCTATTTTAAATTAATGTGCAAAATGTGCTTTAATCTAAACCTAGAAACTTTTACCTGAGAGAAGAGAATAAGCATAACCTAGAGGTGGCATTTATTTTTATCAATCACAATCTGCAATTACCATATAGCAGCAATTTTTGCTTATTTGTTTGCTTGCTTCAGGAAATATACAGAACTCTGAGCAGAGAGATAAAAGAAGATGATAGATGACAACTATTGAAGAAACAAGGAAGTAATTCACTTTTTTTTTTAGATCCTGAAGCCAAATAGTCAATGTATTCAGAATTTATTTTAGAGGGGAAAAAAAATCTCAAAGACATCAGATAAACTATGATTTATTTGAATAACTTAACTGCTTAGTAATCAAAATTATTAACTTCCAAAAGAAAATCAGGAATAAAATATATCTGAGGGCATATGACTGTAACTGCCTATCTCATTTATGTCCGTGTTTATGTGGTTGTTCACTTAACACTTTCTCCAAACAATAGCCAGTCACCAAACTATCTGACTAGGTTAGTTAAACCAAGTTCCCCCTTACCACTTGTCATCATTTAAACACAAAATGTCATCTACAGACTCATGTGTTTCCCATAGTCTCACTTATTCACTAGATGTTAGCAGCATTTGGAAGGAATTCTGGAAACCTTAGAAGACATGATGTATTTAGAAAGAATAATCACTAGGGAATAAATTTAAAGGTTCTCAGTCACCTCCTTGACCTTTGCCTCCTATGCCCCAGAATCCCATGCTCCATTTGCTTCTGCCACCACTAGCACATGGGATCATGTACCATGGATTAAACCTGCAAAATTATGAGCCAAAGTAAATATTTCCTACTTTAAGTGATTTTCTTGAGTAGTTTGGTTAGGTAAAAGTAGGTAGAATGCTCCTGATGGATGTTCTTTGTACTTTCAGTCCACTGACTCCCACGATTCACTTATAATTTCCCACTGGCCTGCCTTATATTCTGAACTGAGGCCAAGCTCTTTACTCCACTGTGAACTTATATCACTGTGGTCATAAGTGTATAGCTATGGTCCTGAGAAGAATCTCCCTTACCATGATTTTAAAGTGGCATTGAATAATTCTTAGTAGACAAGTCCTTTATCCCATCCCTCTGTGGAATATGTTAATATCTCCATCATAAGCTCAAAAATCCACCTATAAAGAGTAGTGTGATAAAAAATGAATACATATTTTTGTTATTTTTGTGGTAGTGATGATGGTAGCATTTGATTCTTTGGGTTTTAACTGACATCCAGAATCAAGATTATGTGATAATAAGAATTGAGTTAGGAATAACTTTTGTAGTGACACATAGTATTTTACAAACATTTTAAAATATAAATATTCATAAGGCACTGCCATGATTTTACAATTTCTTTGAGAGAAACATATAAGCATATATTCCATTGAGGTTCTATACTCTGTTCTTCATGTCGATCAAAACCCTTCACATGAATAAACCGGATGAGAAGACAAAGGATGGATCAAAATGATGCACTACTCTCTTTACTATGCATTTACCACTGCCTGGATTCTCTGCACAAGGATAGTCATGTTACTTCCTTATTTTACTTTTTAAGAAATATTCATTTATTGGGGTTTGTAAAGAACTATGTACCACATACAGTACTATGTATGGAAGTCAGAGGACAACTTATGGAGGTTGGTATTCTCCTTTTACCATGTGGGACCTAGGGATGGAACACAAGTCACCAAACTTGGTCTCAAGTGTCATTACCCTTGAGTCTTCTCACCACTGTATGTTTATGCCTTAAGGATCTTCTAGTTAAGCCATCCATCTGTCTTATGTTAAGCCATCCATCTGTTATTATGGTGAGAGAGATGCCCAACAATTGCTCATTCCCTTTTAGTAGCCCCCATGGTTTAAAGTCTTGGTCATCTTTGCTGTGGTTTTAGCTCTTCACACTGCCATTCTTATTGAAGAGTGAATTTTAATTGGAAAAATCTATTAAGTACTTTCAGTAGATACTCCAGTGCCCAGAGAATTCATCAGTGGACTTAGAGAAGCCTTGCCTTTCCCAGCAGCTCTTAGTGGGGAGTAGGTAACACTATCTGATACTGAGGTCAAGTTAATAACCCAGGAAGAAAAATTTGCTCAAAAAGGGAACAAATACAAGGAAGAAAGACAAAAATATTTTATATGTCTTCCAACATGTCCAACCTAACTGAAGAACCCAGCTGGATTTATTTTTTTAAATCTTTGTACCACTTTATATTTTCCCCAACATTCTTCTTCCCATTTCCTCATCTCTCCTAATATTTTCCTGTATAAAAAGCTCCAGGTTTCCTTCAAGCTCCCATTTCTGTCCTAAGAGAACACAGGCTAAGATAACAACTCATATCATACCAAAACATCTCAGTTATAAATTCACCTTCTGCCATAAATCTGAAATGCCAAATAGAATAGTATTTCCACACTGTATTGGGATACCTCACCTAATCATGGGGGCTTCTTCAACATGCCCTTGGGATCTTTCCTTGTGTCAGTGACATCTACAACATGAATGGTGCTGTGTTGTAATTACTTGCCTATCTGATGTTCTCCTCTAATAGAGTTCAATTCTACCAGACTCGGACAATGACTTTTCACTTATATCTCCACTTCTGTTCACCCAGCTTCATACAAATTCATAGATGAATGATTAAGTAAATAAACACATACTCGATTTTAATGTCATCAATATTTAGATGACTACCAGCTTACATGAATAAATACATGAGAAGTGATTGCATCATTTGATACAATCAGGGCAACTGAATCATCCCATAAACAAAATAAGTCAGCTTGAAGAATGAGCTCAGTGAAGGAACAAGAGAAGTATCCAAACACTGTTGTTTGCATTTGTGTACACATGCAAATCTAGATGCAAAAAAGAAAGAGAGAGAGAGTGGGATTTCACACCCCAAATAAAAATAAACCTTATGAGACGATAGACAGAGAAAAATGCACACAGAAAGAGAAGAGAAGAGGAGAATAACTGAAGAAAAGTGAGTGGAAGAAGTGGAGAAAATGGGGGAGTTAGAAAAAGAATAGCAAATTGGGGAAGAGCAAAAAGGAAAGGGAAAAGAAAAGATGTGAACCAGGAAATTCAAGTCGTAGTTTTTAGATTATTCACAGGTAAAAATTTATTCTACCTGCATCTAAGCCAAGATTTACCTCCATCCTAATGCCTCAGAGATAAATGAGGTTGTGTGGTAAATGTATCAGCTATGGAAACTATATAGTTGAAATATATGTTCATAGGGTAGCAACTAGGATGGTCAACACTGGTTCTCTGTGTAACCAGGAGGGTTTTTAAAGCAATTATTTTAGTTAGGTCTATTTCCATCACCATATCCATTGATTACAAAGTATGTATACATCCATTTTCAGGTAACTTCTGCTTTCAAAGGGAAAACAAGATTGTTATGTCTATCCTTTATTCCCACTCCCCTGCCTCATCCTGTCAATAGTAAATGAGCACTAAACCCGAAAGAAAAGTAAAATTTGAATAAAATACCAGGGACATCTTCCTTTACGTCAGAAATTCAGAGCACAAAACTCGTTTAAATATTGTTATGAGCTGTTAATGCCATAATGCCATATTCCTTTTGTTAGAAGTAAATCCATGAAAATTTTAAAGAGCAACTAACAGGGGCCAAGAGACATGAACACTGTCCTCTACTCTATAATTTGTATCACTTCATTTTTATTGTACTTATGCTTGTTTGCATATATTACTATAATAAAATAATCACTCAACATTTTCAATGTATTTTGAACTCAATTAATTTCATCAAATCTCCATGGACATTTAAATAGTTTAACTTCATCTACATTAATGCCTTCCTAATTAAGGAAACTTGCCAACACAGTACATGTTGCATTGGTTTCTCAAGGGAATTAGAGGTTTCATAAAATTTATATTATCCTCATTAATAAGCAAACTGGGATGTGGGATCCATCTGACAATCTTAGCAAATCATCAAATTTCCAGTATCTTTAATCAGAAAGTTATCACCCAGCTTTTTTATTGTCTTTAGACATCTTTCAACATTCCTGGATCATCGCAAACATCACCATTGATAACTTGGCACAGAAAAAAAATGTGGTTGGAAGAATTATCTATTAGAGAGTTAATTTCATTGTAGAGTTGCCGGGGCTGGTGAAAAGCATGAAATATGCTCTTATCTGAGGTTTGCTTCCTAGAAATTAGTCATGCTAATTTCAATGGGAAACTGAGGGAAAGTTATGACCCAAATGTTCTCTCCAGATATTCTTCTCATCTCCTCTATAAGAATAAAGAGATGGTGAGATTTGATTTGAGTCAAGGCTTACAAATGCCTACACACCCTTCAAACCTTCTCATGGGTAATGGATCCTTTCTCAAATTTGCCATGCATCTTCTTTCCCATTTAAAATTAATCACATTTTCTGTTTCCTTGATTTGTTACCTATTTGACCATGGGAAGGATAAGTAAATTAGACAGTACTGAAATTAGTCCTAAACTTTATTTTAAATTAGGAAGCTCCATGTAGAAGGGATTGCCATTTATTCCAACCTCTATTCCCTATTCAAATTGAAGTCATTTGGAAAATTGGTCTCTCCCTTCATTTTCTCCTATAATTATATATGGAGAATTCAGATTCTGAACAGCATTATCCACTTTCTAATTGTATTAAAGAAATTATGTTAAATCAAGTTCTAATGGAGAAATAGACTCAGTTTTCCAAATTACATATATATATGTATATATATATATATATATGTATGTATGTGTGTGTGTATGTATATATACATATATATATATGAATGAATAAATCAGAAACTCAATGTAATAGGCAAACCTGGGTTATGGGGTTAAATAATTTAGATCAGATGTAAAACTGTCTGGCTAGTTCAATGTTTTCATTTTTATAACTGTGGAAACTGAAGCACAAAGATGAACTTGTTGTTTCAGGTCATTGTCAGAAAGGCAGATAATAAAAGTCATCAAAACACTGTTAAAATGCAGGCCCCGCCTGCTGCAAAGCTGCAGGGATATTTTTATATCATCTTCTCATCACATAATTTAAAAATAATCATGAAGCTTGTGAAACTGTTAGAGAATGCGAATAACAGACATCTTTTATTATAATTACCTGATCATCTTAAAAATAGAGATTTGGGGAAAAATCAGAGAACTGAGGGCAGAGGTTAGGGTATGAAATTTTAGATTTTAAATTAAAACTTGTTTTCAGATAACTCCCATATACCAAAGTTAACATCTGGTTACCTATACTTGTTTTATTTTCCTCATTTCTTTATTTTGTGTTCAAAATATCTCAAAAAGTTCAAATAAAGTGTCTAGTGTTAAATAGTATTCAGCAACAGATTGTCACCGAAGGACAGCTCTTTTCTATAGTCAAGGTTCAGGCATCCAATATTCTCAACCTATCAGAGACCCATGGTTACAGTTATTGTTTCTCCAAGAGGTTCCTTTCCCTTTGCCCTTATGGAGCCCTTGTATGGCAAATGAGGCTCACTGTGATTCATCCACAGGTCAGCATTAATGTGTACCTCAGAACCTGCACTCTCCCTTCCAATACCTGCCCTTTCTCCTACAGTCTCCATTAGCTGTCTTAACCATTAGGAAAAAGATTAGGTTACTGATTTTCTAGAAGATCTTTAATAGAGTATTACTACCGAGCTCTCAGATAAATTCTCAGGCTCTGATTAATTAAAAAGTTGTATTTCTTCTACTCATTAGAACTGTATTATTTTTATTCTAATATCTCTATTCTTCTATGATTTTTATCTGCCATCAGATCCCTGTGAATTTTCAGAGTTTGAGATATTTTTGTCGTTTTATCCTTGCTGTGTTAGTTCGTTTGAGAGTGGGTATTATTATGTAACCAAGTCTGACCTCAATCTTGCAATCATCAGCCTTCTGAGTGTGCCACCAAGCAAGCCCACCTTAATTATCTCTAGCTTTTAATGTTTAGAGAAATCTGTCCTTTCTAACCAAAAGGCACTTCATTAATATGCTAAGAAAATAAAGATATAGATAAATATATGTATGGGAAAGTCACATGAATGTATAAGAATATATAAATAAACTAAACAACAAGTTCAGAAAGAGAACTTCACAGAGTAAATTAATTTTCAAAGAAGGTGAAAGTCAATATTACTAAACATATTCAATTTTTTTTCTCAAAGAGCAAGAAAAAGTTATTCAGAAACAAAGGACAGTACAGATCAGGTATTCTACAAGAGCAGTGGGCTCCTTAGAATATTGAAGAGCTCATGGTTACTGCTAAGGAATATAATGTGAGTGGTTAGCTGTTTAGGTTGACAGGCTCAGGTTTTGTAAGCCTTTGTTCACTGCTCGGTCTTCATGAGAAACCTAAAACGTATGTATGTATGAATATATTATATATATTATATTCATACACAATATGTGGAAATTATAATTATATAATTTCCCCCTTTTCTTTCCTCCCTCCAACTTCTTTTACACACTTCACTGCATTACTCTTTTAAATTCATGGTCTTTTTCTTTAATTATTGGCACATAAACATACACACACACACAAACACACATATCCCTAAGTAAATAATACAACTGGCTCAGTCCATATACTGCTATATATGTATGTATTTTCTCAGGGCTGACCATTTGATATCGGAAGGCTCTTCCCTCGAAAAGACAATCTTCCCAGCTCTTGGCATTCTTTTGTTCCTTGTAGATCTTTGTCTAGAGATGAAGAGCTGTGAGTTTTTACCCTTCCATATTATCATGTCAACCGGTGTTAGAAGTGTTCAGGTCTTGGCTTAGGTTGCCGTGTTGATGAGACTTCATGTATGTAGTCTCTGACTTTTCTAGGAGACACAATCTTACATAAGACTTCCTGTTCCCCCTCTATGATAGTCTTTCTGCATGCTTACTTTTCTGTGGTATCTCTGAACCTTTAGTTCAGGAACTGAGTTGTAGATGTTATCAATTGGGACAGGGAGCCACAGGATTGTTCTCTTCAATTTAATCTGTAATATTCCCCATCTGTGGCAAAGAAAAGTAACTCTGATGACAGATGAGAATTACACTTATATGTGGATATAAAGATAAATATTTAGAATGCAGTTAGTAATTATGATGCTTTCGTAAAGTGGTAGATGGGTGTTCTTCCCCGAAATCCATTACTTCACCAGTTACAGGTAGTTAGCTAGATTTCCATTACCCACCATTGATTTCATTTTGGTAAGTGGGCCTTAAGCCCAATTAGATAGTTGTTGGTTATCATCAAGGTATACGTGCCACCAAAAATGGGAGTTTTGAAACACAATTTCACTAGAATAAATCAAATTTAATTTTCAAAGAAACTAAAAGTCATAAATACCATAAATATTCAACTTTAAACAAAAAAGAAAATGATTGGAGAATTTGGCTACATTGCATAAAGTTGTTATGTTGTTGTCGTTGTTTTTAACTTGGAAATCCCGTTCTTCCTAACATACAGGTCATATATAGCTTCACCAAGGTTCCTGTGACAATGAGGCAACAAAAGCCACAAGTTCTTACCGAGCAGGAAAAACTTCAGAAAGGAAACTTATATTGCAAAAGGAAGAAAGAGGACTTGTCTATTAAGACCTATTCTTAAAAACTATTTTCTGCCATAATTTGTGCATTTCAAATGGAAACTGAGAGCATTCCTAAGAGTAAAGGGTGACACCTGTTTCAAGAGCACTGTAACCACCCTTTAATCACAATAGTGCGACCTTGCATGATTCCAAATGGAAGTTTCCAGTACTTTGTCAATACAGATGTCATCCTTTAAGAAGTCCAGAAAAAATGAGACTTCCTCTTTCAAAAGGGAATGCATCCTCTGTGCCTGTCGCAATCTAAATACCCTCTTCCAATTCTCAGAGATGGAGAGTTTTGTGAATGACTAAGAAGAACCTAAAACTACTCACCTATATTTGTTTTACCTTTGATATATTTATAGATGGATGCATAAAAGCTTTCTCAAGTTATAAAGCTTGTCTTATATATCTTAACAGTGGCAGAAGTTAGAAAAGCAGTACAGAATTTAGTCTTTGAAAGTAGGCAAGTACATATTGCTTACAGGTGTATGCAGAATCGAAAAGAAAAGAAGCATATATTTGCCACTCCCTTCCCTGCCTCAGCATAATAACCTCCAATCTACTGAGCAGCTATATTCACAAACAAGAGGAAATATATTTCAGCCAGGCCAGGGGAACTCTGTATCATACTGTAAACTTAAAAGTCCTAGTGGCTTTGAAAAAAATGAAAAAGTACTCTATTATCCCCCTTCAAACATGGTAGGAACAAAAATTTCCATTACGAAATATGTGTTGGTGAAACACATCCCTCTCTATGAAAATTACATTTAGACAGTTGAAATTGGTATGGAATTGTCTACACAAATAAATACTTTATACAGAAAATACAAAGAGTTTTGCTTGAGATGTTACAAATGAATGAGAAATAACTTCTCCTGGTAGACAAATTCCGTAGCAATATTTTAATGCAAAGATATTTTAGGGGAAAATTCATTCTCATGAATCTGAAAGAACATTTCTGTTTTGTGATCTTTTGTTTGTTTTGTTTCCACTTCATGTCTTATTTCTTCTACAGTAGATGCTTAATAAAGCCCTGGGTATTTTCATTTACTGACTTGCAAATCAAGCATAATCAAGGCACCAATAGGATTTGGAGAACTTGTTACTTAGAGATCTCATTCCTATCATTTACCCACTCCTCTAAAGTCTGATGCCTAACAATGAGAAAAACTCTTAGAAACACAATCCTAGTAACATTAGTTATCTCTTCAAAAAAATTTCTTTTGTTGTTGTTGTTGTTTATTGTTTTGTTTTGTTTTGTTTTCGAAACGGGGTTTCTCTGTGTAGCCCTGGCTGTCCTGGAACTCACTCTGTAGACCAGGCTGGCCTCGAACTCAGAAATCCACCTGCCTCTGCCTCCCAAGTGCTGGGATTAAAGGCGTGTGCCACCACTGCCCAGCTCAAAAAAATTTCTTAACCACACATGAAGAAATATTAAAACGTCAAAGCGTATTTCCTAGTAGATTCTAGTTGTGTTTAAAATAACTTTGCATTCAGATCTTCCTGTCATCACCCCCAGAAGGCTGCTCACAGGTGTTTGCTACCATATCTGGTTCCATGCTGTGATGGGGAGCCACTCAGATATTTGGTGCATGCTAAGCGAGAACTCTATAATACAAGCTTACATCTCTAACTCTTCTTATTAGACTTTTAATTACCTATGAACCTTAACTACAATTTCAAATCACTTAAACGTATTGAGATTGCTTAATACTTTTTGTTTCTGTCTATATCATACAATATTTACCAGAAACACTATCATATTCCAGGTGACAATGGCCATAGCTATATGTGGTATGGCTTCACAATAACCAAATTTACTCTTTAAAAGCAAAATGTTAGCTTTGAATTAAGAAAACCTCAGAGGAGAATTTTATGAATGCAATTAACTATTGGAATAAACTAATTGAATGTATTTTTAAATCTCTAAGCAAGGTTGTCATTGGAAGTATAAAATGTAAGAATGTCATCACCCAAACCAGTGATGGACCTTTTTAGACTCTATTAACATGATTAGGATGTAAAATTAGATATAATCAAATTAATAATTGCATCTTTCACCTAATTTTAAGAATAAGCCTTTAATAAAATCAGTATGCATTCTAATTGTTTATTTACACAATATTAATATTCAGACAGAAGGATCACTAAAGCACAGTTAATTAAATATAAATTAATGTGGTGGAATATTTAATTATCTTTTCTACACCTCACGACTAATGATTATGTAAATGCCTTGCATTTAATCTTGTTGCCAGGAAATTAACTTAATGGCCTTCAACAAATGAACATTTTGTATTCATTACAGGACACTTTATCTAAATTTTAACAGCATGGCATTAGTTTCAGATAATAACATGATTACACAATTTAAAATGTAAATGTATACAATCCTTTTACTCCTCCCTATCTTTTTAAACTTTTTAAAGAGAAGACTATCATGGCTCAGATATCATTCAATAACTCAGGTTTTAAAGTGTAAACGGTTTCCTACCTTATCTATGGAGAAAGTCACTTCCTTTTAAATAAAAACGCTCCAACTGCAAAGTCCCTTTGCAGTGGACAGTTAAATCGATGATTTCACACAATGCCACCTTTAAAAGTAAATCATTTTGGATGTCAGAAGGTGGCAGGGGTATCAGCACTCTACAGGATTTCTCCAAGCTTTGGGGATTTTCTGACATGCCAGCACTTTTGGATGTGTTAAGAGAGCCTGGAGACTAGTAATTCTCTCAAGGAAACTAAGCCTAGACTCAATTACAAGTCTCATTAGATTTCACTAAAAACTATAGAAGACAGAGATTTAATTCTCCAGAACAAGAACCTTGTCTTGAGCTGTTTTGGAGAGCAGCCACTCCAGTATATGAGAATAGATGTCCCCTGCCTCACGATGGGAGAGGGGATCTAGATATGAGAGGTGCTGGACAGATGAATAACAAGGCATGTCTTCCTTCAGGGACTGCAACAGATGCCATCCCTCCCTTCTCCTCACCACCTCAGAGCTTTCGAGCATAGTGTCAGCTGCCAGCTCCTGTGCTTCATTTCCCAAGATTTCCAGAATTTTTTTGTTTTGAGTTTTGTTTCTCTACTAGAGTAACTAGAACAAATGATTGAAACCGCAATACTATAAAGCTGTCTTAGCATCAGTATAAGATATAGGGACTTCTAGGCTCCCTAGATCACAGCCATATTTCTCTTATTAAATCCCTAAGTGGAATGTACAGAAAATACTACATTCATAAAGTCTTACATTTATTATCTTGATTCTCAGAAAACTCCACAATGCAGTAATTATGGTAGATCCTCTAAATGTGCTTAGGACAACAGATATTTTACTACATCTCATGATTCTGTAAGTCAGAAATTTATATGAGTTTGGGTTGAGTAATTTTGACAGTCACGTTGTTAGAGGTCAATTAGCTGTATTCAACTGGAGGAGGGCTTGTTTCCAGGATCCAGCGTGGTTTCTCTTGCTCATCCATCATACCTATAAGCATGTCTGAAATGCTTAGCTCCCTGGCATTGTCATCCAGAGATCCTGAACATGACCATTTTATTCTATCCTATAGTACAGAGAATTATGAAGACTAATATTTTTTTATTTATATTTTTCATTTTCATATTTTATTTACATTTCAAATGAAACCCCCTTTCCAGATCTCCCCTTTGGAACCTCCCCATTCCCTCCGCCCTCCCCCTGCCTCTATGGGGATATTCTCCAACCCACCTCCCCACCCCACCCCCCCACCCACACTCGTCTTCTCTCCTTGACATTCTCCTATACTGGGGGATATAACACCCTCAGGCCCAAGGGCCTCTCCTCCCCCTGACAGGTAACAAGACCCTCCTCTGCAGTCTTTGTGGCCAGCACTATGGCTCTCTCCATGTGTATTCTTTAGTTGGTGGATCAGTCTCCAGAAGTATGGGGGGTCAGGCCAGTTGCCAGTGTTGCTACCTCCCTGGGGCTGCACACTCCCTCAGCTCCTTCAGTCCTTTCTCCAGACCCTCCATCTGGGACCTCGTACTCAGTACTACTGTTCCTGCAAAGTGACTCTTGGGTATTTCAAACTTTTAGGCTAATAACCACTTAACAGTGAGTACATACCATGTTCATTCTTTTGTAACTGAGTTACCTGACTCAGAATGATGTATTCAAGATCCATCCATTTGTCTACGAATTTCATGAAGTCATTCTTTTTAATAGCTGAGTAGTATTCCATTGTGTAAATGTACCACATTTTCTGTATCCATTCCTCTGTGGAGGGACATCTGGGTTGTTTCCAGCTTCTGGCTATTATAAATATGGCTGCTATGAACATAGTGGAACATGTGTTATTATTACATGTTGGAGCATCTTCTGGGTATATGCCCAGGAGTGGAATAGCTGGGTCCTCAGGTAGTATTATGTCCAATTTTCTGAGGGTCCGCCAAACTGATTTCCAGAGAGGTTGTATCAACTTGCATTCCCACCAGCAATGGAGGAGTGTTCCTCTTTCTCCACATCCTTGCCAACATCTGCTGTCACATGAATTTTTGATCTTAGCCATTCTGACTGGTGTGAGGTGGAATCTCAGGGTTGTTTTGATTTGCATTTCCCTGATGACCAAGGATGTTGAACATTTCTTTAGGTGCTTCTCGGCCATTCGACATTCCTCAGTTGAGAATTCTCTGCTTAGCTCTCTTCCACATTTTTTGATAGGGATAGTTGGATTTCTGGAGTCTAGCTTCTTGAGTTCTTTGTATACATTGGATATTAGCCCTCTATCAGATGAAGGATTGGTAAAGATCTTTTCCCAATCTGTAGGTTGCCATTTTGCCCTAATTACAGTGTCCTTTGCCTTACAGAAGCTTTGTAATTTTATGAAGTCCCATCTGTCAATTCTTGACCTTAGAGCACAAGCCATTGGTGTTCTGTTCAAGAACATTTCCCCTGTGCCCAAGTGTTCGAGACTCTTCCCTACTTTCTCTTCTATTAGATTCAGTGTATCTGGTTTTATGTGAAGGTCCATGATCCACTTGGACTTGAGCTTTGTGCAGGGAGATAGGAATGGATCAATTCGCAATCTTCTACATGTAGACCGCCAGTTGATCCAGCACCATTTGTTGAAGATGCTGTCTTTTTTCCACTGTATGGTTTTAGCTCCTTTGTCGAAGATCAAGTGACCATATGTGTGTGGATTCATTTCAGGGTCTTCGATTCTATTCCATTGATCAGACTGCCTGTCACTGTACCAATACCATGCAGTTTTTATCACTACTGCTCTGTAGTACAGCTTGAGGTCAGGGAGGCTGATTCCCCCAGAAGACCTTTTATTGTTAAGGATAGTTTTTGCTATCCTGGGTTTTTTGTTATTCCATATGAATTTGAGAATTGCTCTTTCTAGGTCTACAAAGAATTGAGTTGGGATTTTGATGGGGATAGCATGGAATCTGTATATTGCTTACGGCAGGATGGCCATTTTAACTATATTAATCCTGCTGATCCATGAACATGGGAGATCTTTCCATCTTCTGAGGTCTTCTTTGATTTCTCTCTTCAGAGACTTGAAGTTCTTGTCATACAGATTTTTCACTTGTTTGGTAAGAGTCACACCAAGATATTTTATATTGTTTGTGACTATTGTGAAGGGTGTCATTTCCCTAGTTTCTTTCTCAGTCTGTTTATCCTTTGAGTATAGGAAGGCTACTGATTTGCTTGAGTTAATTTTGTATCCAGCCACTTCGCTGAAGTTGTTTATCAGCTGTAGCAGATCTCTGGTGGAGTTTTTCAGGTCACTTAAGTATACCATCATATCATCTGCAAATAGTGATATTTTGATTTCTTCCTTTCCAGTTTGTATCCCTTTGATTTCCTTTTGTTGCCTGATTGCTCTAGCTAGAACTTCAAGTACTATGTTGAATAGATAGAGAGAGAGAGGGCAGCCTTGTCTAGTCCCTGATTTTAGTGGGATTGCTTCAAGTTTCTCTCCATTTAGTTTGATGTTGGCCACTGGTTTGCTGTATATTGCTTTTACTAAGTTTAGGTATGCTCCTTGAATTCCTGATCTTTCCAAGACTTTTATCATGAAGGGATTTTGAATTTTGTCAAATGCTTTTTCAGCATCTAATGAGATGACCATGTGGTTTTTTTCTTTGAGTTTGTTTATGTAGTGGATTACATTAATGGATTTCCGGATATTGAACCATCCCTGTATCCATGAGATGAAGCCTACTTGATCATGGTGAATGATTGTCTTGATGTGTTCTTGGATTCGGTTTGCAAGAATTTTATTGAGTATTTTTGCATCGATATTCATAAGGGAAATTGGTCTGAAGTTTTCTTTTATTGTTGGGTCTTTGTGGGGCTTTTGTATCAGTGTGACTGTGGCCTCATAGAATGAATTGGGTAGTGTTCCTTCCATTTCTATTTTATGGAATAGCCGAAGAGTATTGGTATTAGGTCTTCTTTGAAGGTCTGATAGAATTCTGCACTGAACCCATCTGGTCCTGGGCTTTTTTTGGTTGGGAGACTTTTAATGACTGCTTCTATTTCTTTAGGAGTTATGGGACTGTTTTGATGGTTTATCTGATCCTGATTTAACTTTGGTAATTGGTATCTGTCTAGAAACTTGTCCATTTTCTCCAAATTTTCCAATTTTGTTGCATATAGGCTTTTGTAGTAGGATCTGATGATTTTTTTAATTTCCTCAGAGTCTGTTGTTATATCTCCGTTTTCATTTCTAATTTTGTTAATTTGGATACTGTCTCTGTGCCCTCTGGTTAGTCTGGCTAAGGGTTTATCTATCTTGTTGATTTATTCAAAGAACCAGCTCTTGGTTTTGTTGATTCTTTGTATAGTTCTTTTAGTTTCCACTTGGTTGATTTCAGCCCTTAATTTGATTATTTCTTGCCTTCTACTCCTCTTGGGCGTATTAGCTTCTTTTTGTTCTACAATTTTTAGATGTGCTGTTAAGCTGTTAGTGTATGCTCTCTCCAATTTCTTTTTGGAGGCATTTAGAGCTATGAGTTTTCCTCTTAACATTGCTTTCATTGTGTCCCATAGGTTTGGGTAAGTTATACTTTCATTTTCATTGAATTCTAGGAAGTCTTTAATTTCCTTCTTTATTGCTTCCTTGACCAACTTACCATTAAGCAGTGCATTGTTCAGCTTCCATGTGTATGTGAGCTTTCTGTTGTTGTTGTTGTTGCCATTGAAGACCAACCTTAATCCATAGTGATCTGATAGGAGGCATGGGATTATTTCAATCTTCTTATATCTGTTAAGGTTTGTTTTGTGACCAATTATATGATAAATTTTGGAGAAGGTACCATGAGGTGCTGAGAAGAAAGTATATTCTTCTGATGCCTGATGAAATGTTCTATAGATATCTGTTAAACCCATTTGGTTCATAGCATCTGTTAGTTTCACTGTGTCTCTGTTTAGTTTGTGTTTCCAAGATCTGTCCATTGTTGATAGTGGGGTGTTGAAGTCTCCCACTTTTATTGTGTGAGGTGCAATGTGTGCTTTGAGCTTTAGTAGAGTTTTTTTTTATGAAAGTGGGAGCTCTTGCATTCGGGTCATAGATGTTTAGAATTGAGAGTTCTTCTTGGTAGATTTTTCCTTTGATGAGTAAGAAGTGTCCTTCCTCATCCTTTTTGATGAATTTTGGTTGAAAGTCAATTTTATCCGATATTAGAATGGCTACTCCAGCCTGTTTCTTGGGGCCATTTGCCTGGAAAATTGTTTTCCAGCCCTTTACTCTGAGATAGTGTTTGTCTTTAATAAGGCGGTCATTTCCTGGATGCAGCAAAATGCTGGGTCCTGTTTATGGATCCATTCTGTCAGTCTATGTCTTTTTATTGGGGAGTTGAGACCATTGATGTTAAGAGATATTAAAGAATAGTGATTGTTATTTCCTGTTATTTTTGATGTTGTTTATATTGTTTGTGTGGCTATTTCTTTTGAGTTTGTTGAAAGATTACTTTCTTTTTCTTGAGTGTAGTTTCCCTCTTTGCGTTGGCATTTCCCATGTATTATTCTTTGTAGGACTGGGTTTGTGGAAACATACTGTGCAAATTTGGATTTGTCATAGAATATTTTGGTTTCACCCTCTATGATTATTGAGAGTTTTGCTGGGTATAGCAGCCTGGGCTGGCATTTGTGTTCTTTTAGAGTCTGTATGAGCTCTGCCCAGGATCTTCTAGCTTTCATAGTCTCTGGTGAGAAGTCTGGTGTAATTCTGATAGGTCTGCCTTTATATGTTATTTGCCCCTTTTCCCTTACTGCTTTTAATATTCTTTCCTTGTTTTATGTATTTGGTGTTTTGACTATAATGTGATGGGAGGAATTTCTTTTCTGGTCCAGTCTATTTGGAGTTCTGTAGGCTTCTTGTGTATTTATGTTCATCTCTTTCTTTAGGTTAGGGAAGTTTTCTTCTATAATTTCGTTGAAGATATTTACTGGTCCTTTAAGTTGGGAGTCTTCACTCTCTTCTATACCTATTATCCTCAGGTTTTGTCTTCTCATTGCATCCCGGATATCTTGGATGTTTTGGTTTAGGAGCTTTTTGCATTTTGTGTTTTCTTTGACTGTTGGGTCCATGTTTTCCATGGTATCTTCCGCACCTGAGATTCTCTCTTCCATCTCTTGTATTCTGTTGGTGATGCTTGCATCTATGACTCTTGATTTCTTTCCAATGATCTCTAATTCCAGGGTTGTCTCCCTTTGTGATTTCTTTATTGTTTCTATTTCTGTTTTTAATTCCTGAATGGTTTTGTTCATTTGATTGATTGTGCTTTCCTGTATTTCTGCCCATTTGGTTGTGTTTTCCTGTAATACTTCAAGGGATTTTTGTGTGTCCTCTTTAAGGGCTTCCAGTTTACCTGTGTTCTCTTGTATTTCTTTAAGGGAGTTATTTATTTCCTTCTTAAAATCTTCTATCATCCTCTTGATAAGTGATTTTAAGTCTGAGTCTTCCTTTTCTGGTGTGTTGGGGTATCCAGGGCTGGCTGTGGTGGGAGAGCTGGGTTCAGCTGAAGCCAAGTAGTCTTGTTTTCTGTTCCTTGTGTTCTTGCCCTTGCCTTTTGCCATCTGGTTATCTCTGGAGTTAGCTGGTCTTTCTCTCTCTGACTGTGGCTTGTCTTTCCCTCAAGCTCAGATGTCAATATTCCTGGGAGACCAGTTCTCTCTTCCAGCTGTTCTTCAGACCCTGCATCTGGAGTCCTCCTGTTGCTGGCTCCTCATCACAAGTGGGTGGGTAGCTTTCTCCCTGAGCTACTTGTATATGGAGAGGCCTGTTGGCCCAGGCAGGGTTTCTGGCCACATGTGGAAGCAGGCAGGCTCTTACTTCCAGGCTTTTCCTCAGTCCCTGCATCTGGAGCCCGCCTTCCGCTGCCTCCTCAGCACAAGCCGAAGACTAATATTTTTAAAAGGACCCTTGCACTGTCTTCTGCTGCAGTTTATTAGTCAAAAAAAAAGTTTTCTCTATTTTAATAGAGAGACAGAGAATTAACAAGCATTGTTAATCTTCAAAGTAGGATAAATAGATTCCCCATGTAATTGGTAGCAGTGGGATTTCAGACCCAAAGGCTACATTCATGTCCAACTGTACTTTGCTTCCTCTTGTATAACAAAGAATAGCAAGTAGAAAGCAAATTGATACTTGTGTCCTTCAAGCCAAGTAATTTGTATAATATGAACCATAAGCCTCATTCTTCCTGAGTTCAGTAATAATAATAACTAACATGCAAAGAAGTTCCTGACACAGTAAGTGACAAATTGCAGTTCATGTTTTCAGGTATTCAGTTGACAAATAAAGGAGAACAGGTGGGAAATACAAAATAAGCCTTCAGCCTTTCACACAAACTCATCCCTATACCAAAACTTTACTTCAGATATAAGAATGTCAATTCACTGTGCAGCTACAGAGTTCACATGAGCATCTCTGTATGTGCTGGCTTTCCTCATGTCTTATGCACAGGGTGTAATTGCTCTGATAACTATTATCCATATGTGTATTCAGTAGACTCTAAACAAGTATGGATCTTGTGACCTCTATTCCTGTATGTTCACATCTGGAAAACCCTTTACTCTACTCTGAGAATCTACACAGGCGATGGTCTTTCTTTACAGCTCAGTTGTTCCATCACCAGCTGTTTTCAACAACTAAGTTAGAAGAAGAATTCTCATCAATGTCTGTGTCATGACCAGTTACTACAATGTGGCCATATACATTAGCATTGTGTTCATTTAGAAAGATGTTTCCCATTTTTCAAAGAGATACATGCTAGGTGTTCATATCAACAAAGATTTTCTTGTAGTTCTTTGACTTTCTATGATCATTACTGAAGAAGTTACAATAAGATGGCTTTACAATGTAAAGTGTGCAATAAAAATCACAAATAGTTTTTATAGTTCGATCAAAATAATAATTTCACATTTTGTTAATATGGTGACTTTTAATTAATATTTAGTTTGTATTAATATAATTTAATTAATTTTTAATTAATATTTGCTTGTTAATATTTGTTGCTGTTGTTATTTGATGAGGTTTCTATGGTAGAACTAACATATATGTGACACATGTGATACACTAAATATTTGAGGTAATGTCTTATAGTCCATATGAAATGTAGTCTACCTACTGTCACAAGGGAAGGGAATCACACATACACAAAGATGTGTGTGTGTGTGAGAGAGAGAGAGAGAGAGACAGAGAGAGAGAGAGAGAGAGAGACAGAGAGATCATAAGGTAATCCTGACAGTTTACCCTAGGAAAGAAGGGAAAGGGCAACAATAAACCTCTTCTCCAGAACGTAAAAATATTTCTATTTGACTTGTATGACTGCATAGAGAAGTACTGTATTCTGAGTGATGAAGCTCTTCTGGGCATGTGTTCTGTATAGTTTATCGCATTAGAAAGATCATCCAAATATTAAGATGTTGAATCTGTGGTTTGTGTTATTTTAAAAATGACCTATTTTAAACAAGGAAAAGAAAGAAAAGTCATGCTGACTCCTTGACAACCTATTGGCTGCCTTTGTCGTCTGTGGTTTAGTATTCCCTCTTTGCTCTTCCATCCTAGGCACTGAACTATTTTCTAGGTCTCTGACTTCCAGCTAGACTTAGGCAACAGGAAACTGCCAAGGTATTGGGAAGGTAAAGGGAGACAGACAATTGGATGTTTACCTGGCCAGAGGTTGTCCTGATGACCACAATCCAACTGATTGCTCTGGGGATCTGGATTTGTCTCCTTCCCTGGCTTCTTACTGTTTCTGGCCTTTGGAACATCACAAGACTTTTCCTGTAACCTGGCCAGTGCCAGTGCCAACAGTCCTTCTATTAATTTTCTTCAGTGGTCTACTTGGCAATGACAATCTTTTTCCTGTTGTGGCTCTGGTAAGTTGAATGAGCTTCATGTTTGTACTCATTTCTTTCTTACAGAGCTAAGCACACTATATAGGGGTACTGTGCCTAGTAAGTATGTGTAACAATGTCCTTCACAGTGCATAATCTGAATAGGGTCTAAGTCCCAGTGCTTTAAAATTAGATACACACTAGAAGAAAGTAAAATTACTCTAGAAAATAAAATAAAATCTAGAATTTACCCATGCCTTTTTATTTCAGCATTAATATCTATGCTCCCTTAGAAAAAAAGTATTTTATTTTAACTCCTGTCTACAACTTCAACACATAACAGATCTTTGGTGGCAGTCTGTAAGCAGAACTACTGAAAACATACACATCTTTTTCCAGATTACTCAATGCTCTTCCAGTTTATATTTGGTTAGTAACTATTGTATGTCAGATACCATCTTGAACATATAGGATTCTGAATAAGCATTTTATTCACAGTATCTTATGAATAAAGTTATTTACAAATAAATGAAATCAACAGCTTAATCCAAGCCACTTCCATAAAGCTTACAGTCTAGAAACAAAAGTAAACATTACTAAAATAGATGAAGTCCAAGACGTTTTAGAGGTACTAAGAATGCATATCAGAAACTTTACAGCAATAGAACTATGGATAGCAGTCTGCAAAGGCCCTGTTCAGATGACATTAGCTGAAATACCCAACAAAGGGGAGAGAGAACCTGTAGAGACCATATCCAGAGGTTAGGCATGGTCCCCGGTGGAGGGATGGGGCCACCCACACATCTCAAAAATATTAACCCAGAATTGTTCCTGTCTAAAGGAAATACAGGGACAAAGAATGGAGCAGAGATAGAAGGAAAGGCCATCCAGAGACTGCCCCACCTAGGGATCCCATCTGCAGACACCAAACCCAGACACTATTGCTGATGCCAAGAAGCGCTTGCTGACAGGAGTCTGGTATGGCTATCCTCTGAGAGGCTCTGCCAGAGGCTGACTAATACAGATATGGATGCTCGCAGCCAACCATCAGACTAAACGTGGGAATCCCAATGGAGGAGTTAGGGGAAGAACTGAAGGAGCTGAAGGGGTTTGCAACCACATAGGAAGAACAATAATATCAACCAACCAGAATCACAGAACTCCCAGGGATTAAACCACCAACCAAAGAGTACACATGGAGGGACCCATGGCTCCAGCTCCTTATGTAGCAGAGGACTACCTTATCTGGCATTAATGGGAGGGGAGGCCCTTGTTTCTGTGGAGACTCAGTGCCCCAACATAGGGGACTGCTAGGACAGTGAGACAGGAGTGGGTGGGGGAAGCTCCCTCATAGAAGCAGGGGGAAGGTAGATTGGAATAAGGGGTTTGCTGAGGGGAAACCAAGAAGGGGGATAACATCTGAATTGTAAATAAACAAAATAACCAAGAAAATTTTTTTAACATTTTTTAAAAGATGGATGTCAACCACTCTACTCATTATGGTTTGCTTTATCTATTCTCCATTATTTATATTCTACCTTAGTAATAGGAGTCTACTGGTATCAGACATACCATGTTTATTTTTTTAAAACATCTAAAGAAAACTCACATTGTTTGTCAGATTTAAGAGGACGGAGAGAAGAGTATAATCAAAGTTTCACTATTCACTTCAAGTCTCATTTTTCAACATTTGTGCATTAAATGAATGATGAAAGAATCTTGGATATGATTTGGGATTGCACTGATATGTGACTTAATGGCTCTTTTGCCATGTACTTAGTATACAATGAAAATAATGTAATCATTTATATCCTACCAATATAATATAATGCTAGTTTAAAGAAAGATATTTATTTATCTGTTCATTTGATTGGTTGGTTGTTTGCTTGTCTATTATGTTTATGAGTGTCTTGACTACATGTAAGTTCACCATAAGTATGCAGTGACTGCCAAGGTCAGGAGAAGGTATCTGCTCATCTGGAACTGGAGTTGCAGACAGCTGTGAGTAACATGTAGATGCTGGGTACTAAACCTGATTGATTTTTCTGAAAAAATCAGGAAATACTCTTAACTGCTTAGGGTGCACTATAATGATACTGTAAATGATGATATTGTCAAACTAGTTTAGAGTACCTTCCTAAAATTATTAAACCTGTCAAAGGAAACACTGTGTTTTCCTCATTGGATGGGTGGCTTGAAACCTGCCCTTCTGTGAACCTTGGCCTCCATGGTTAGTCAGTCATGATTACAAAAGCATGTAGCTCTTCACTTCCTATTCCTGTGAGGTTAGGCAAATATAAGTGCAAATAATTAAAAATTATGTTCTATTATTTTCATCCGAGGAATCAAATGACTTTCAACTTCAAGAAAATCAGCCTTGCCATATGTGTGTCTACAAACTTAAACTGAGAGTTGTAGGAAAGGAGATCACAATAAAACCCTGTAGGAAGATGTTGTTGTTTAAGAGACAATTCCTCCAAAATCTCCATCTTTTGCATGCTTAGCCACAGTTGATAAACTGTACGGAGAGGATAAGATGGGACCTTGTTGGAGGAGGTGTGTTACTGAGAGTGAGATCTGAGGTTTCAAAACCCAGAGTCAGTGTGTGTGTGTGTGTAGGTGTGTGTGTGTGTGTTTGTGTGTGTGTGTGTGTATGTGTGTCTGTCTGTCTGTCCATCTGCTCTCTACCTCTCTCTCTCATTCTCTCTCTGTCTCTCTCCCTCTTGCTCATTCTCTGTGTTTCTCTGTCTCTCTCTCTCCTTTCTCTCTCCTTCTCTCTCCCTTCTCTCCTCGCTCCCTCTCTTTCTCTCTCCCTCTCTCTGCTTGTTGCCTATGGATCATAAAGCTCTCAGCTACTGCTCCAGTGCCATGACTGTCTGCTTCCTGCCATAATAATAAATAAATAACCCTCTAAAACTAAAAAACAAACAAACAAACTCTCAATTAAGTGCTTTCCTTTATAAGTGTTGTCTTAATCATGGTATCTCTGCACAGCAATAGAACAGTGTTTAAGACAGAGGTTGGTGCTGAAATCAGGATATTGCTGTGACAGGCATGACCATACTGCTGGTTAGAGAGACATGGAAGAATGTGGGACTGTGAGCCTCAAAAGTGATTGAACACTTTAAGCGGGAGTTAAAGGTCCGTCTTAGGAGAAGCATGGAAGATAGTACAAGGGTAAATTAGACTATGCAGGTCCAACTCAAGAGGTTTCAGAGGGACAGAAAATTATTGTCACAAATTTGTGTGACAGTCTCCCAACAAAAAAAAAAAGAGAAAAGAATATATATATATATATATATATATATATATATATATATATATATTGCTCTTTGCCCTTATCCTAAAAATCTGCCTGAGGCTAAATTGAAAATTTTTTAGATTACTATGCAAAGGGGATTTCAAGACAGCCTAGTAAATGACTATGTCACATGGCTATTTGTGACCATTCTTATGCAGATCTACAGCTAAAAGGATCAAGCTGGACAAAGAGAAATATGAAATATACAACAGTTTGGGGAGAAAAGAAGCACTAGGAAGTGGAATGTTGGAGTCAAGTCTGGTGTCAAGGAGATAAAAGGTTTAAATAAGGAATCTACCACAAGGGTGGCCCTAGCTAAGACTTTTAGTAATGGGTGATATGGAGCCTGACCAGTCATCTGCTGTCAAGACTTCCAGTGGAGAAACTGATACATCAACCCTACTACAAAACCTTTAAACTACAATTTGTCCTGCTTGCAAGATGTTCTGGGGTAAAGGTTGGGCAGAAATTGTGTGAGTGTCCAACCGATGACTGATCCACCTTGAGATCCATGCTATGAGAAGAATCTCACCCATCACATTGCTTGAAGGACAAGGAACCAGAGACTAGACAGCACAGAGACATAGAATAGAACCAAACATGACTGACACAAGAAAAAGTCAATGAAATGATTCTTAATATTGTACTATCCTTATAGACAGGAGCCTAGCCTAATCATCATCAGAGAAGCTTCATTCAGCAACTGATGGAAACGGATAAAGAGACCCACAGCCAAACATTAGGTTGAGCTCAGGGAATTTCATGGAAAATGGGGAAGAAGAATTATAGGAGCCAGAGGGATCAAGGACGCCATTTAAAAAGCCACAGAATCAACTAACCTGAGCTCACAGGGGCCCACAGAGACTGAACTGACAATCAGGAAGTCTGACCTAGACCCTCTGCATATATGTTATAGTTATGTAGCTTGTTCGTCTTGTTGAAATCCTAAAAGTGAGAGCAGAATCTGTCTCTGACCTTCTGCCTGCTTTTGGGACCCTCCTCCTACTGGGTTGCTTTGTCCAGCCTTAATATGAGAGGAGGTGCCTAATCTTATTGCAACTTGATAAGGGAAGGTGTATATGTGGGATCCTGGGAGGAGAACAGGAAGGACTTACTATATGAGAGAATAAATAAAAATAAAACGTTTAAATGAAATGGATCAAATGGAATAAAGAGAGTAGTGCCGGCAGGATAAGACTCCACCAACATAGGCTTACAAAAGGAATTACAGCAGAGCTTAAGCAGTGAAGGAGACTGTTTACGATGGAAGGCTGCTGTAAGTGAATGTCAAGACCCCAGGTCCAGCCCCACCAAGCAGAACATGGCAATGTTTGCCACATGGTTCTGAGTTTACAGTCAGAAAAACAGAACATAGGAAAAGGATTATAGAATCTTTCTCCAGGGTTAAGGAAAGCTGTTAAGATCAGACATTTGGCAGGCTGTTCCCTGCATGGAAGCCCAAAGAGGCCATAGTACGAAGCTGTAAAGGTGAAATTTAGCTTTCATTGGAGACTCCAAGATGTTGGAGATGCCAGATCCCAGAGCTGTGGAATGTCCGGCCAAAAAGAGGTGAAGACCAGGTTTGTAACCAACCCAAAAGAGAGAAGTGTGTTGCAGTCAACAAAGCTGAAAGGAGTCGGAGATCTGAATTGCACTTTGACATCAAACATAGGGATGCATATTTTGGAGTTTGCACTGCTGGTCTCTCTTTGATCCAGCATTTTCTTCCTTTCCTCACTTTTGGAATGGTAATGTATACTCTGTGCCACTGTATGTTGGAAGTATATAATTTGCCTTTTGAATTTCGGAGGGGTTACAGCTAAGAGATTGCCTTGAATCCCAGAAGAGACTCTGGATTTTAAATAGTCTTCTGACTGAAAGGCTGTGGGAACCTTTGAAGTTGGAGTAAGTATATTTTGCTTTACAATATGGTTAAAAGCCCATGGGGTCTAGGGAGTGAGTGGAATGTGGTGAGCAGAATGAAGATGACCCCTATAGGCTCGTATATTTGCATGCCTAGATACCAGATGACAAATGTTTGGAAAGGACTAAGAGGTATACTTTGTTGGAGTTGTGTCACTGGAGATGGGCTGTGAAGTTTCAAAGCCCCCTCCCTCACCCCATTTCCCTGCCTGCAGATCAGGATGCAAAAGTTCCCACTACTGCTCCGGCACTATGCCCATCTGCTGTCTGCCAGAATACTAATGGACTAAACCCCTGATCCAATAAGGAAGCCTCCAAATAACCACTTCCTTTCTAAGAGTTGCCTTGGCCATGATAGCTCTTCACAGAACTAGAACATGGACTAAGCAAAAGACTTGATTTGTTCTGTTTTGTTGCTCTTGTCTCTAGCTGAACTTTTGGTTGGATGTACTTAGCACACTCTAATGTTCTACTAACTAACTTTGGCTAAAACACAAACAAAGAAGCACCAACGACTCTGTCCTCTAAACAGGGACTATTCTGATGACTTTGGGAGGACAGTGCCAAGCAAGAAGGGGGTTTGCCATAGCTTCTTGGTAGAGAGTGAACAAAATCCAGTTTCTACTTTGTGAAAGTCAATCCATTCCACTTTAGTAAGAAGTGTGACATGCATATAACTTTGAAGGCAGATGCGATATTTTAAAATCCCCTGCTTTTTAGCTGAAACAGACTCCAGACACTAAGGAAACATAGATTTCCCTCTGATGTGGAAATCTTAAAATCAACATTCTGCAATTTTAAAGCACAAGTATACACACTACTATATGTAAATTTGAAATAGATTCCTAAATTTTCCAAAAAGAGGTCTTAATATTTTCCATTGTCTGTACAGATACCATCAATTCTTTTCTCACACTGAGTATTTCTGAGATCTCAAGCTATCCTTACAATGATGATTTATCAATTTTAATGTGAATTAATATTTATTGATCATTTTCTATATTCTATGAGTTATGAAATATAATGTGGTGAGGGTATTCCTGGAAAGCCCATGCCAAGGTATCACCTGAGAAATCATGCATGCAACAGATCTGGTATAAAGGGTGTTTATTGGGGGAAAGGGGGGAAATGAAGGCCTGGAGAAGAGGTAAAGGCAAAAAGATCGGAGCAGAGTCATGAAGGCAGAAGAGGAAGTACAGAGGACAGAAAAGGGGAGAGAGAGAGAGAGAGAGAGAGAGAGAGAGAGAGAGAGAGAGAGACTGGTACCAGGAACACATGGGAACAGACAGACAGAACTGGCTAGTGTGGGTGGCTAGAAGTTCTTCTATATGCCACCCACACCTGGTGGCAGCAGGTGATGGCAGTAGATGAAGTCATAAGCCATTGTTAGCTCCCAGGGAGGAGTCTAGTGGAATTGCCTGTAAGCTGTCTATGTACTGTCTAAAAATTCCTGGTATGGTTCTTTTAGAAACATCATTTCCTTGTAGTTCAAGTGTGATATCACAATAGTACAGCGTTTTTTTTTCTTTTAAAAATATATTTTGAGATGATATACATATAATTTCTCCCTTCTTATTCCTCCTTCTTTTGAAGGAGGGTCTTGTGCTCTGTGAATTCAGATGCTGACTCCTGTGCCCTGAGATCTAGTTACAGTCATTATTCGGGCATTATCATAAATATTGAAAAATCTCCTGTATCAGTATGGTGAAAGCAATGCTCCCCAATTATCTCTGATTGGATAATAAAAGGTTGAACATCAATGACTGAGCTGAGAAGACAGAAAGACTGGACTTCAAATCCCAGCCACCCATGATTCAATTCACAGCGATTGTTGAACTGAGCATGGGGTCCCAGATGGAGGAGTTGGAGAAGGGACTAAAGGAGCTGAGGGAGTTTGCAGCCCCATGGAAGGAGCAACAGTGTCAACTGGTCAGGTCCCCAGTCCTCCCAAAGACTGGACCACCAACCAAAGAATACATATGGAGGGACCCATGCTGCTGGCCACATATGTGGCAGAGGAGGACCTTGTTGCCCATCAGTGTAAGGAGAGGCCCTTGGGTTTGAGAGTGTTAGATGCTCCAGTAGAGGGGAATGACAGAGAGAGAAGACAGGAGTGAGTGGGTGAGTGGGGGAATACTCTCATAGAAATGCCCTGAAGTAATATAATAAAAAAAGGGATGTCGCAAACGCCTTGAAACTACATCTGCCTCCTCCCCAGCTTTCTCATATAAACCTCCTTGCTAGCTTTCAAATTCATGTCCTCATGTTTAATTAATTTTTATTGTATGCATATGTATATATGTATACAAATATATATATATATGCCGGTAGAGATATATCTACCTAAATATAGCCTGCACAGTCTATTGATTTTATTGGACTGGCCAGCTTTTGTCTGTTATCAGAAATTAATAACAATATTCACCTAAAATAGTTAAATATCTAGAATTATCTCTCATGTGTGCCCCTGTGTGCAAAGGTACACAAGACTGTGTGTGCCTATTTAGAAGCCATAGGAGGATTTCAGACAATCTTTCTCTACCATTCTCCATGTCTTTCCCTTAAGACATAGTCTCACACTGAGCCCAGAGCTCATTATATTAGGAGTTAGGCTGGCTAGCCAGCAAGCTCCAGCATACTTCCCGACTTCACACCCCACCTGGACAACCTCAGTACAGCCAGACTTTGCTTTGCACATACCTTGGGGATCTAACATCAGGTCCTTCTACTTGCCCAGCAAGTGCTCTTGCACAATGAGCGAACTTACCACTTCTCTTTCTTGTTTTAGTAGAGAAGAATGGTGTCCTGAATACACACTTCACTCTGATGGTATCTGTGTTACCATTAAACCACAAAGCAGATCCATCTCTAGATTTCACTATGTATTTCTCAATTGACTTTGTTACTTCATAGGGAAAAAATATGTTAATTGTGCCTTTGATATATAGAATGGACTCTGGGTTTTGATACAGCAATGATTGAGTACCACTTTTCATACAATCATTCGAAAGGAAGTCGTATGAGTTTGAAGGTAAAATTAACCTGTATATCTGACCTCCACATATCTAGAATATCAACAATACAAACAGCATTCACAGACTTTAATCACATCTACCTAAGTATCAATATTTTCATATGCTTAAAAATACAAATTATATAGTCACTTTGACATTGGATTTTTTTTCTATAAAGCAGCAGTTTGTCATTACTATATTTGCCCTTTCTAGTATGAATTTTCTACTTTTATAGAAATCTGGTGTTTAATAAAATTCTTCTTTACTTTTAAGGTATTTTGAAGTCTGCTGTTCCTAGCATCAAGAGAAGAGAAAGAGAAAGTAGACCAAAGTTAAAACCTTGTGAGGCTTTTTAGGTATTTGATGGATTTGCTATGAAAACTAAATATTCATTTCTGCTTCACCAAAATAGGAGACAAAGAAAGAGAAAAGAGAATGTTATAAGCCCCTACACTCTTGAAATGAAGTAATAAAGCCAAATAGTGCAGGCTCCTTGGGGCCAAGTAATAACCACTACGGTGTTAGTGTTCCAGCTTGAATATTTAGGGAGAGATACGGTGCTTTTGGCATGTTGGGATGCAAGCAATTGCTGTAAAGCAGTGCTCATTCAAAAATAGTTACAGCTGAGAGGAACAAAACCAAGTCCCCACTCAACAGGGAATGATAACTGCACATGTAGAAAACTTTGAAAACAAAACCTGCTTATAACTAGACTTAATTCAACCATTAATACCTAGCACACAAGCTAAGACTTTATTACAGACAGGAAAACACACTCAAATCCTCTGTCTCTATACAAACTGGTGTCTCTGAGTTTCTCTGGTCTGTGTCAGAAAGTTAATGTAAAATTCCTATATGCTGCACTCCTGAAGCCAGGCAAAGCAGTGGGGGTTTCAATTAAAAACCACAGGAATGGAAAGGAACACGTCAATAAAACCACGGACTTGTAAGTACTGCATACTAGTTTGCAAACAAACACAGCAAGCCTCCTTGGAGTATGAGTCTATTACTGTATATTTAAGCTGAGTGTGTGTTGGTAGAGGTGACAGTCTCGGCGTGCTTTTTTTTCCCATTTCTTGCACATGGGAATGCAAACTCGCATCCTTTCTTTGAAGAAGATGCGAAGAGGAAATCGCCTAACTGAAAAATGTGTCACTGAGGTGGGAAAAGTTGGACCGATACTAAATCTGTCTTTTAAAAAGGAAGATTATCAAAGCAAGATGATGTCTAAGCTGAACTGACATCAGTAATATGAGAAAACTGGATGTGACAAATGTTGGTATCAGAATAATATCCATTTGTATTACCTGGTTACCATTCAAACATTGGTTCAAACTGTGCTGCCATCCTATCAGCTATAGCAAAGTATCGCCAGTATATAAGATATCATGTATTCTACACTGAAATCAGAATGGAAGGAGTTACGTGAGTCAAACATTGATAAGTCACTATACAGTGCTATGGTCTTTCTTAAGAATCAATGGAGTGGAAACATGAAGAGGAGACTATTAAATTTGAAAGATTGGGGAGTTTACCTGGATTGTTTAAAAGGTTAGACATGTCTCAACTTTATTACCAGTTAATAACAGCTTTCAAACAGATGAGTTTCTCATTATGCTCAACCAGTTCATGAAACTAGATGTACTGGTCAACTAGTGTATTAGGAGACTTTCTTGACACTCAAATAAAAAAAAAAAAATACAATATTTTTTTCTTAAGAGCTATCTCAGCCGACTTTGGCAAAATAAAAAAGAAAGAGAGAAAAGAAAAGAAACTATGTTCATTCTTGTTTCACACCAAAAAAGTTAATTTTATACATTTTTTTGAGAAAGAACAGAAAAGAAGCCAGGCTTGTTTGGTTCCCAGCATTTTGACATTTGCCATATTGTAGTCTAATGAGACACAAGCGGCAGACACGGTACTTACTGAGACGTCTGTTTGGGGCAAGGTTTTACTCCCGGGTGGAAGGTGAAAGGCTGAGGATGAAAGACAATGCCTTATTCTCTAAGGTACTTATTGTAAAGTCTGCAGTGCGGTCACCCAGAAAATCCAAAGGCTGTGATACGCTCTGCACTTCCTATTCAGCTAATCCTCGTGAATTATAAGTTATAAGGGCGTTTGCTAGAAGAAGCTTAACCCCACACCACCCCATCTCTGAGATATCTCATCAATCAGTATGTTTTCTGTCTTAGTCACCGTTCTGTTTCTGTGAAGAAACCACCATGATCAAGATTACTCTTATGAAAGAAAGTATCTGACTGGGGGCTGGCTTACAGTTTCGGAGGCTTAGTCCACTATCATCACAACCGGAAGCTTGTTGGCGTGAAGCACATTGGAGCAGTTGCTGTGAGATACATTCTGATCTGAGGCAGAAAGAGGGAGGGGGAGGGGGAGGGAGGGAGGGGGAAAGAGAGACAGAGACAGAGACAGAGACAGAGACAGAGAGACTGAGCCTGGTCTGGCATGGGCTTTTGAAACCTCAATGACATATTTCCTGAAACAAGGCTACACCTAATCTTTATAATCCTTTCCAAAAATGCTATTCCCTAATGCCTAAGCATTCAAATACATGAGCCAATGGGGGCCAGTCTTATACAAATCACCACACCTTCCTAATTTCCAGAATGAAGGTCTGACAGGCATGGGCTGAGTTCTTCTGGTCCAAAATCAAACATGATGGGGGCGGGGGGTGTTGATAGTTTGAGACATGTGTTTTGATCATATCTACCACTGCTCCAGTTTCTCCTCTGTCTCCTCACAATATCCCCTCATGCTGTTTGAAGGCACCTGGGTATAGGACCATCTGCTGAAGCATGGTTAGCCTCTCAAATGGCTACATATCTGACGAGAACTGACTCTACCTACCCCATAAGAGCCACCCATTGCCCACAGCTTCTCATCTGGTTTGGGACTTCAGGAGCCCCTCCCCCACCCAGATTTATATTAGAAAATAGAATCTTAGTTATTAAACTCAGAACGTGGGACAAGTTCTACTAACACCTAACCATTACTATTACATCAAGCAATTCAGCCCAGTCTCTCATAGAGTTTCACCAACTGATTATTTGAATAAAGAAAACAATTCCAACTTCTTGTCACTAGCGAAATCATAAATGGTAGAGAATAACCTACTACTATTGCCACTCTCCTGAACCAATATTACCCTCACGTCACTTGAAATATTTAGCCTTATACCCACTGATAAATGTAGACCTTGCTCTTCATCCAAGTAGTTTCTTTTTCTCATAGGAAAAAACCATATAAAGTCATAACTAGTCAAAATGCAGAGAACAATTGATCATGTCTTGTATAAACCCCAAGTGTATACATTTATTACAGAACTGCTACACCCAAGGTTCAGTAAACATCAAGGAAGCAGAAAGATTGAAAGACCTGAAGAACCGAGAAGTCTGCTGAGGGACTATGCTCTCTAGCAATGGCAGGAAAGCTGCACCTATGATATCTAACAATATGGCTGCTTAAACCAGACCCAAACCATTCTGACATCAGTTGATATTCCAATACAGATGGGAGAAACCTTGCAGGTCATATCCCTGTAAGAAAAAGCTGTTAGAACCTAACGATAGCTAGAGAAGAAACCCCAGTGATCCTCAGGATGAGCACCAATATCAAGGACCACTCCTAAAAATATACATGCAGGCAAAAATGAATAGACTCAGGATGGACATTGTATGTATATGCTTGTTCTTTCCCACTTGTGTAATAACAATGGCTAAGTAGAGAAGACCACACATTTGGGGTCAGGAACTAGGAGGGTATGAAAAAGGTAGGAAGGAGGAAAAGGAAAAAGAGATTATATAATCATATTTTAACTAAATATATTTATTTTGAGAAAAGCAATTAATTACAATAAATACTAGCTGCATGAGATGAATCCAAAATGTAGTTTCTTTAAAACGTGCCTTTGTCTACTAGTTTTGGATGAAGACCCTGTGAGAGCCCTTCCCCTCCCTTATGCTGGCCAACTTTGTGATAACAACTCTAACCATGAGACTATGAACGGAAAAGAGAGGAAAATCACGCTTTTTGTTGTTGTTGTTGTTATACGAGACTTTCAGAAAAGACATTATTTGATCTTAAAAGCCAAATATTTTTGATAAAAGTACAGTTGGTACAAATAATAAGCAAACTACATCAATATTTAGCCTTTATTCCTGACCTACAAAAAATCCACAGTATTAATAAAATACCAAGCTGTTACTAGAAAAATCCCTGAATGCTGCTGAGTTTTATAAAGACACAAAGTAGATTATTAAAAACTAGTTAGCACAAAGTGTACTGTAGTCACTCTAAGTATTTATTTACCTGATGTAATATGCATACAAATTAAAAGGTTAAAGCTAGTAATAAGCTGAGAAAATTAAACAAATTAAGAAATAATGTATTTATCGTTTGCTGAAAGCCTTGGCATGTATTTAAAACAAGGAATACTGCTAGATCAGCTCTATGTACTAAAGTATATAACAAAATATGATATTCACTGGACTCCTAATAAAAACGTTGTGATTTGGTGTGTTTGTACTAGGAAATATAGAAATTAAATAATAATTCTTTAATATAGCAATAATAAAGTGGTCTCAGCTGAATTGCTGCTTTATCCCTGCATTACTAAACCAGGACAACTCCTGCTTATTTCTCCTCATGCTAACTGGAGAATTGGCATTTTAGTCCCAAAATAGACAGATAGTCTTGGGTGCATTATTAAATAAATTAGCAGTAACTGTTACAGGTATATAATTGAGCCTACTGCAGCATGACAATCTTTCCATCAGGGGGTAAAAATTAAGTCCATCTCCTAAACTATCTTGGAGTAAGTGTAAAAGCTATGTGCACTCATATACAAATTAGTGTATATTTTGGAACACATGTGTATATAACTATACATATATATATATGAACTAAGTGTTCATATTTAATTTATAAAGATATTTAAGATCATTTAACCCTAATGTATGATAATTGATGGAAACTCAAGAGATAAAGAAAATTTATAGAAATATTTTTTATCTATCAACCCCACAAACATATACTTATGATATTGAATATAACTAGATGAAAAAGAAAAAAAAAACACTTCCAAAGTAAAGTTACAGGGTTTTCTAAAAATTAACTAAATTCTCTTAAATATAACTAAAACATATCTAATATTTCATTTATGAGTGTATGAAAATGTTACCACTTTAATTCATCATACATTTAAATATTGCTAAATTATTTTTATACATAAAAATGAAGTTGTAGCATATTTGACCCTTTCCCCATTATTGTAGAGAAATGAATTCTTGAATGTTGTATTCCTGAATCAAAGTGCAGCAATAATTTTGAAGCTCTTAATGAAATAGAAATAGAACTTTACAGTGCTGACATAGATTTAAAGTATTCAAAATAAGAATGATTACAGAGGAATAACATTTGGCTTAAAATGTATCATAAATAGAGGGCCAAAAACCAGTTTTGAATGAGAGTTTTACTAAGCCGTGGTATGCCCACCAAAACTCTGAGAATGCAAGCCACAAGTTTGAGTAACCATTTTTATAATTCCATTGTTTCTTAAGCTGACTTGGAGCTGTATTCAATGTTTGGCAAAAATACTGAGAAAATAATTTTAAGAAATAAATTTCAGGCTAAAAAAATATAAAACAGCTTGTTCTGAGAAAAGTAAATTGGTTAAGATTTAAGCTTATAGGAATTTACTGACTATGTTCTCCACGTTGATCTAATAACCAAATAATTATGTGTGAGAAAACGGTGCCCGCCATATCAAGCATGCGTCTGAGCCCCCATGGGGTATACGTGACAATCATCACCAGTGACTCACAGCCCAATGATCACACCCCTGCCAGCTGGCTGAGCACAATGGGTGAATCCTGGAAAGGTTTCCCACATGGCCATGGGAGCAGTGAGCTGGCAGGGGTCCTCCTACTCTTTCACTGCCAACTGGCACCTCAAAGCTCCTTAGCTCTGCGAGGCATAGCCATGCTCTGTGCTCAAGCCATCAGTAGTCCTCGTTGGTTGTTCCGGAGCTGTGTATGGGCAGGCGTTCTCCCAGAGATGAGGACTGAATGCTTCCTTCGTGAGTAACAGCCTCACGTGCAGGTTCCAGCATGTCAGGAAACGGAGATGGGGAAATTGCCATTGTTTCAGAGTAGCCCTCCCACAATATCCCCAACTGCTTTCATGCCCAATCTAAGTGTATCCATCAACAGCATCTCTACTCATTCTCAGCGGAGTATTTAACTTTTAAGGCCACTCCAGGACTAAGGAACTCACTATACAGAGATTTAGGCAGAAAAAAATAAAATAACTCAATCTATTAATTCTTAAGCCCAGCAATGAACGAGCAAGAGAAATCTATGAAAATAAATAAATAAATAAATAGATCTGTATTTAATTCATTTTCTTTAGCATAAAAAGATAGGTTTCATTGTAGTGTCTATACACATACATTGTATTTTCTCCTATTTTCTGACCATATCACTTTCTCCGGTTCTTTCTTCCTCCTTCCTTTCCCCAAGCAATCTTTCTGATTTTTCACTTGTATATTCTCTCTCTCCCTCTCTCTCTCTCTCTCTCTCTCTCTCTCTCTCTCTCACTCTCTCTCGCTCTCTCTCTCTGTCACACACACACACACACACACACACACACACCTACACACACCAATACATCTGTGTGGCCATAAAAAAATGTGTAAGTCAGTATGATATCCTAAGATGTGGATGAACACTGTTGAAAGCTCAACTCACCACAAGAAACATGCATTTGGCAGCAGCCGAAGATGACTTTGCCCAAGTACAGTTCCCTTTCTCCTGACATAAACAACCATTATTCTAATTTAAAAGTAATCTATAACACAAGGTATTTTACAACCTTATCACGCGAGTATCCATCTATAGTTACAGTGGCTCCGTCTTGCCAATTTCAAATATTTGTTGTCTTTCTCACGTCTCCTGCCATCTAAATGGTCCTCCATCATCCTGTTCTTTTTCTTACAGTTTATTTGTTGAAGAACCCAAGGTGTTTGACTGATGCAATTTGTCATAGTCTGTTTTTTTCATCACTCCATACTGTGGTTTAGATAGCTTGTTTTGATTTCCTTGTATTTCTTGAAAATTGACAGATGGGCTCAAGACTTTGATGAGCCACGTGTTCAGTTCTCTTGGCAGCACCATAGGCTGTGTGAGGATTTTGCTATGAGGAGCATCATAACTGCCAGCCTGGCTTTTCTGTCATTCTGGTGGCTGTTTAAGCCCCAGTGCCTGCATCCACTATTTTACTACAAAAAGATGGCATTGATTTTCCTATCACTTACTATCTGGAATAGTTTTATGAGATGCTCCCCCACACCCACCCCTGTACAGCACCCAGTTCCTCACTTGTACTGTTCACACAAGGAGAAAAAAAATAAATGCTTGATATTTTGCTTGTCAAATTTAGTTTTCTATTAGTCTGTGGAGATAACCAATTTATTTTAAATGGCATTTTGAAGTTGTGGATTTAAATATATCTAGAGGCTTTAGGTTATTTTCAATGGTTTGTTCTCTTTGTTTTGTATGTTCCATTTTTAAGTGGTTGTCCTAACCAGGGTATAGGATCATGAAAGGCAGCCTGTTTCTGGCTGAGCTAAGGTTTAAAAACCTGGAG
Source organism: Rhynchomys soricoides (assembly GCA_019843965.1). Classification (NCBI taxonomy): domain Eukaryota; kingdom Metazoa; phylum Chordata; class Mammalia; order Rodentia; family Muridae; genus Rhynchomys; species Rhynchomys soricoides. The sequence continues at coordinate 1,120,481 of JADRCH010000338.1, forward strand.
ACCCAGTAGGGTGTCCCCAGCAGGGGATAACCATACAAGTGACAGTAGGTGTTTTGCCTTGCTCCTGAGCCCCAGGCTCCTGACACAAAGCTGCAGCTCTCCATAAGTCTGTGGCCATTAGCCACATTAGGACAACGCCCACCCCCAAACACCTCCACAGGTAGAGGTGTGGTCATGTAGCCTCAAGACATCTCCATTTTAATGAGGCACCTAGAGGCTTAGCCAGTAAACTCCCCTTCCCAGCCACTTCTCCCTGCAAAAGATATTTTAACCTCAAGCCCGCCCTGAGAAAGTGGGGTACAGTTTCACTCATCGACACTCTCCACCATGACAATAAATGCCCTAGAACCATGGACTGTGCCTCTTCATCAGAATCTGCAGTGAGGAACGATGGAACATGCCTTCGTCTAAAGAGCCTCCTGGCCCACAGGGCCCCCACTCTATTCTCAGCTCTTCCACGGCATCCACCAGCATCTTGGATGCCCAAGAGCCTGAGAACCAGACGGAGCCGGCTCCATGTAGTCCTTGGGACCACAGGCCATGCTACCCCACCCCTGGGTGGTGTCCCATGGCTTCCCACAGCCAGACACCCACCCAGAGGTGCCGTGGGGTGAGCATGTCTCGCCTTCCTCAGAGGCCCGAGCCCTGGGGCAGACGCCGGACTCCCACACCTCTTTAACCCAACACCAGTCAATCCCCATGTTATTTTGATATTAGTCATCTATGATAGTGTTGTTGAATCTGGTCGATCATCGTTTTCAGGTACAATCTGTGCATTACTTGCTCTGGTTTCTTTTAGTGGAACTGGCATTTTCAAGACTATTATACAGGGACCAGTTGTGCTTTTTATGACAGAGTTAGAGGCAGTTTACAGGCTACCCTACTGAATGGAGCCAAGTCAAAAATACAGTCACATGCCCAGACTACCACACAACATATTTGAAATGTGAATCGACATGTAAGTGGAAGTGTGTGTTCGTGTGTGTGTGTGTGTGTGTGTGTGTGTGTGTAAGCACACACACTTTTATATTACAATGCCTCGACTGTTCCTGCTGACTATATATCAGGTTCTAGACCAAATGATTTTTGTTCCTTGTTACCTTTTTCTTCACATAAACTTAATGCTCTAGTGATGTTTCCTTTCTCAGTGGCCCAGGAAAGGATAAAATAACTCATATTCATTTGCATCATCTGACATTAGCCCTAAACATTTCAGAATACCAACCATCTTACCACATCCACAGCTTAATTCTTTCCAGTCTCTATCCCACACTTTAAAATACAGCTAATATGATAGCCACATGAGTGTCTTCAACTTTTTTGAGATACTTGCAGTTTGTTCTCTACAATGGTTTTCTTATTTTAATACCTGCCAACAGTTTAGATGGGCTCCAGATCCTCCATCTTCTCTCCAACATTGTCTCTTGTGGTGCTGAAACGGCCAACTAGTCTGAGGTTGAACCTGCTTCTTCAGAAGTGTCACTGGGATATGAATGGATCGTCCTGCATGTCACCTTCTCCCATAGCTATCATTGCTTCCAAGACATGAGAACCAACCTCACCTTTCAGCAGCCCACACTCACTTTATTTCTTTTAACCTGAAGATGGCACAGAAAATTTTTTTCTACTACATCCCGTTCATTGAATCTGCTGTTCAGTCCATTTTTGCTTCTGCCCATGTGATCACCAGCACCCTGTTCTGTCTTTTACCCCAATCCCTAGTATTTTGTATGACCCATTGAGTGCAAGAGAAATTCCACCCCATAGGCCTTTGTTTAGAATTTTCCTGGAACTTCCTTCATCCCAGTGTTTCTGTTTCATGCCCAACAGGTGTCAGTTGTGGGTTTGCTGTTGTTGTTGTTTGTGTTTTGTTTTTCAGTGAATATTTCTCACACACAGGATGGGATGGCACCACACCCTTACCCCAGTGTCTTTGTGGTTGCTTTTTAATTCTTAGCATAGTGTGATAGATGTTTCTGTCTAGAATCTTCCCAAACTAGGTTCTATAACACAAAAGGGGAAAATACCTTTACATTTATTCCCTGTTGAATTTTCAGAAAATAAAATACCTCTGGCACAAAGTAAATATTCTCTGAAAAAGGAACAAACTAACGAGGAAGATTAGCTATCTGACTAAAGATGATTCCAGGCTTCTTTTTAGAGAGTCCTGTCAAATGGTCAGTATTAGAAATTACAGTGGCAATGATATGGTATTCAGTAAAGAACTTCCAGATGAAGTCTGAAAATAACATGGATGATCACACTTCTACAGGGACTATTAAAAGCAGAGGTGTGGGTATACATCGTGAAATTAGAAGGGCAACAGTGAGAGGGAGAAGAGAGGTCTCAGGAACCCAGGGAAGAGGAAATGATGGTAATAGAATACCTAGGACATGAATGCAGAAGGGGCTTCTAAGGGGAGGATAGGAGCCATCCAGGGAGAATGGGCAGACAGAAAGGAAAGGAGGAGGATTAACAAAGCATATGTGAAAGCGCCATAAAGAAAGCCAGCACTTTGCAGTCAAAAGCAAGGAAAAAATGATAATTAGAATAGGCTGAGAGTATGAGACTCAAGAGATGCTTACAGGAGACACGGTTTCAACTAGACAGGGGGATAAGTTCAATAGCTTGCCATGCATCGCGATGACTACCTTTTATAACAACATACTCTACATTTAAACCTCTCTGAGTGATTTTACCTGTTCTTGTAACCTTTAAAAAATGAATGTGGAAAGTGAACCATCATACATTAAACAGCGTGACTTTGCCATTCCACAATGCACACATATCTGTTTTTTTTTCAATTAAAATTATATTAAAAAAATAGTGTGTGCCCATTGTGTCATGCCCACTGAGTGCTCTGTGATTTACTGAGTACCCAACACAGAACAGCAACCGTGGCTTTTTACAGCTCTGGTCATTATTATCTATATAATCCAGAATATTACAAATGCAGTGAGTCTTGGTTTTCACACTTGCGAGTCAAAGAAGTATTTAAAATTAGAAAATTAGAAAAACTCAAATGTGTGGCTTTTATATAATGTCAGAGGTTGATCCCCAACAGCATGTGCCATAAACTAAAACCCTTACCGAATGACAAACCTGGATGCCTGCAGGTGCCCCCTTGATAAAGAATTCAGCTCTTCTCTCTGTCGGCTAAATTGGAAAACTGACAGTTATACCTTCTATGAATTTCAGATTTTACAGGACAGTTTCATCCTAATATCCACTTGCAAAACGGTGTGGAGTGAGATGTTAAACAGCACGTATTTTTAATTTAAAATCCATTAGCAATCCACATAATTAATTAGAATTTTACACTCCAGTGGCTTTTGGTTCCCTACAGAAAATTGAGCACACAGAATATAATTTGATTTAATTTTTGTTCTAAGTTTAATCTACCTTAAACTTTAAAAAAAAATATCTCAGGAGAAATTTTAACTATTTAAAATTTTTTGTGGGATTTTTTTTCTTTTCTTTTTAAAGTAAATCTAGCATTCTAGTGTGATATTCTTCAGGAAAGGGCATAAAAAGCTTAGAAAAGTAAAAAGAAGACAAAATATTTACTTTAGGTTTTCAAGTGAAACGTTCAGGGTCAATTCTTCAGCACAGCAATATACTTTGTGAAAATACAACAGGCTTATGAGACATTTCCTGTTGGTCTCAAACCCACTGCTGTCTCATTGGAATGAGAGAATTTTATGTGCCCCTGGGTCTTTCATAGTTTCAGTCAGTGTCACTAAGATACCCATCACAGAAGGTATCCTGGGACAGTTATAGCACGTCTTACATACTGGCTATAATCTCCTTTCCCTTCCAGTGACCACAGATGTGGGGGTTTGCTATTAGATTATATATAGCCATGAATTCGCTTGGAGGGCTGAGGCCTAACTTCAAATTCCCCAAGAGTCATTGACTATCTGGCTTAATGAGTCATCGGACAAAGTTTTTTATGACACATTTTGTTTACTTAACCTTCTGTTTCCATTAACATCTTGTTTCCTTTTTGCTATTTTTAATCTCACATGCCACAGTGTTTGAAGCTGATATTTTCCTGCAGTATTTGTTAAACATAAAATTACGTTAACACCATTATTCTGCTTTTTATCTCACCTTATTGTGACACTGCCTGGCAGCGCCAATATTTAACCTGAGTGCAAAATCAATTTTTAGCTATGAAAAAAGAACTAGAATATTAGGACATTGTTTTTGAAAGAACAAATGTGACTGCAGTAATACAAACTAGTGACTGTGACTATATGATCTTAGTAATATAAACTATCAAGACCTAAACACCCTTCCATGCAAGTGCAAAGAGATGTTAGAGTTATGGCAGGTAGGTGGATAGATGAATTGGTAGATGGATGGATGGACAGACAGACAGATAGATGTAGATAGCTGAACTAGAGTGAAAGGTATATTTTATATAAAATTTAGTAATTCTATTAGTATGGAGGTTTGAAAATTATAAAAATCATAATACCATTGCTCCAACAATCTACTGTTTTAATCATTGTAGAACTAGTATTTAAAATATTATATTTCATTTTCAAATATTTAAAAAATTAATACATGGCAGGACAGTAATCTTTTAAGATCCCAAGTCTTGAGACTATGATAGAATATTAATCTAGTTTCTGATTCAAGATTAAATGAAAAACTTAACAGTATAACCATTTTATACAATTCAAGTTAACTTTTTCTACAGTTGGAATTTACTATTTTAAGCCACTCACACACATCATTATAATGTAAGCAGTAGCTTTGGACTTCCTTTGATGTCTTGTAAGTATTCAGTTCAAGTGTAGACTAATTCTTTTATTCATGCCCAATTAGAAACTATTTTTAATGTTATGATTCCACACATAAAAAAATTATAAAACATGACTGACTTAAAGAGACATAGACAAGACCAAATTACTGCGTAAAATGCTGTTTATTGGTTGCATGCCATAATGTGGATATGTTAATAACTGTGAAGATAATTGACTTGTAGAAACAAATATAAACACATTTAATAAGGTTATTGATTTTCCCTCATAAATGTTCTCACACATTTTACATTATATGCATATCACTAATGATGTATAGCTTTTCATTAGAGTTGGCATAATAAAGATGATAATTTTAATGCATCCGTTAGTGAAATTTAATATTGAAAAATTAATAAAGCAAGCTTAATTTCATTTCTAAGTCTGTCATTAGCATTATGTGTATCAGCAAGCAAATTTACCAATTCGAATATTTATATCAGCTCAGTTGCTTAAGAAAGCACTGCTCATCGGAAGTCTCCATCCACAAGGCTGGTCACAAAGACCAGCTCCTCCTAAAGAAGTAGAGTGCACTGCCCTGGTGTGCTGAATCCCTGCTGGACTGGCTGCTTTTTTTGATGCACAGCATTCGTGACAGCTGTGCAAAGGTCAGCTCGTGGACTAAAAGATACTTGATTGGCCTCAAATGAATTGGAGGCTGCGCTGTGAACGCCTTCGGATTAGCTGTGAAGTCTTCACGGGGTCTCACTTGACAGGGCGGTAGAGCCGAAAACCTGTTCCTGTCCACCTACTGCAGCTGCTTCCGCAGACTTATTTAAGCTATCTCTTAGAGGAAAATCAAGCATCACAGAGGCTAGGAAACAAACTATTCACTGGTGACGCCCCAGTTCTAGAATGAGGCCACAATTCTGCATGCCTGTGCTTTCTAACTTACAAAAAATGAGTTTCTCTCTCTCTCTCTCTCTCTCTCTCTCTCTCTCTCTCTCTCTCTCTCTCTTTTGTAAATTGCATTTGAGGGGAAAAATGACAAATGTGTTAAGTTTCTGAATAGGATGAATCAGTCACTTTAGAGAAGAAAATGTTACACTCGGAATTCTCTCCTTGTATGATTAAATCTAGGACAGGCTTTATTTCATACCAATTCATTCATAGACATTTTTAAAAAGTGGCTGTGAGGTAGGCTATGCATCTTTTTCTTCCTTCTGCACAATGCATGATACAAGTGTTCCTCTGCCCTACCATTTGCAGCTATTTCATGTCTAGCAAAGCGCTCGTCTTAAATGGGTGACCTGCTGCTGCTGGCTCTGTAGAGGAGTTAGGCAGAAGATGTGAAGGAAGGCAAATGAAACTATCAGAGCAACAGGGCTGTTTCCCCTGTCCAGAAGAGCAGAAGAGCTTTCAGAAGGCTGACAGATCATCAGAGGCACAGGAATATTGAGTAGAAAATATTTTGAAAGGAAATTTATGTTAGTATCACAAGGTTTCTCAGTTTGCAATGTTAAGACAGTTAAATAAAAATCACTGTAGTTGGTTTATTCAAGCCATCCATTCAGTCACGTAGTTTGTTCATGCTTATTTAGCTGGATGTGAAGATAAAGAATAGAAGCCAGGAAATCTTACTACACCATCATATACATACAAAAATATATACACACACTATCTACTAAAAATAACTGCCCTGGGACACCATCGTACCCATGGATGTAGTTACTGGCATAATTTAAATTATGGTTTGTAGTGAGAAATTTGGTTTCTTTGAAATACAGAGAAATATTATGAGAATGAGTTTTCATTTTAATCCCAGGTGTGGACTATGGAGATGCTTCAACCTGTCCACAGCAGCTGACTATGATTTGCCTGGTGGTATAGCAGCAGCATAGTTTTGCCAGCTGCAGATAGTTTCTGTGAGTGTGTGACTTTTGTAATTCTGGGGACCTTTCAGAGGATATGCAAATGCTAAAGCCCCAATAAAAGGGGTGTTTGGCCAGCTGGCGGTTGAATGTGGTCTGCTACAGTTTGGCAAGTAGTCCCTAGTGTTAAGGGGTTGAAAGAGAAGAGGGGTGGAGAAGGATGGAAGAAAAAAATCCACGAAGTATCTGAAAGGCCAGCTACAACAGTTCTTGTTAATTCATTAAAAGTTGACCTTCGGAAAGTAGGTGTTGCCCAAGTTTGCAAAGAGAAACACTCACCTCATTTCAAATAGTAGAAGATAAACCCATATTTTTCAGCTCTATGGTAAACTAATATGTCAAATGCACAGAAAATCAAGGGAAAGCACAGAAAACAATGGATAGTAAAAATCTTGAAAATTTTAAAACAAAAACATAGGATATATGTAGGCTCATAGCAATTACAAAAGTATAGGTCTGATGTATATAAAATGAAAACCAACAAAATGCATATGGAAAGAAAAATAAAAGTTCCCTTAAAAGATAAAATTCAGGTCAAAACCCATAAGTGAATAAATTTAACCTGAAAAGATTGTTTAAATTTCATATAGATCCTGTGTAAATAAGTTCTTGGCCTTCTCCAAATTTCTCAACAGAGCTTTTACAATTACAGCTGGTATCTTTAATACAGGAAGTTAATCTCCATGCTCCCAAATGAGAAACAAACACCAAGTCAGGCACAAACCCTTTCATCTTACAATGGTGTCCTGCTGGCAAAATATGCTAGGGCAATACTTGTAGGAATAACCAACCAATATCTGATTTGACTTAAGGCTCATTCCAGGAGATGAGACCCATACCTAACACTTCTTGGGTGACCAAGAAGTTGAGCCTATATAGTCCAAGGACCTAGGGTAGGACCAAATAGTACTATTCTTAAAAAAGAAAAGTATGTAGCAATAAAATGACTCTGGGTGATATTCTGCTATACTCACAGATTGATCCCTTATTCAGCCATCCTCAAAGAAACTTCCTCCTGCATCAGATGGGAACAATATAAAGACCCACAGACAGACATTAGGCACAGAGTGCCTTGGAATACTCAGTCCTAAATGGGGTGTCTCCGTCAAATCTTTCCCCTGAGAACTCAGAGAACCCCATTGAAGAGAGGGAGATGAAGGACACCAAGAAAATAAGTCCCTCTAAATCAATATTATCAAAGATCATGTGAACTCACAGAGATTGAGGCAGGAAGCACAGTGTCTTCATGGGTCTGCAGCAGGTCCTCTGTGTATATATTATGGCTACCAGTTTAGTGTTTTCGTGGGATTTCTTAGTGTGGGAAAAATGTGTCTCTCATTCTTGTGCCCTTTCTTCTGTTTATTTGACTTGTCCAACTCTAATGAGATAGTGTTATCTTATTATATATTTTTCATTCTTTGTGAATTTCATACAGGAGTACTCCATTACACTATTTCTATGACTCCCTCTAGACTCCAAATCTCCCCATATTGCTACCCTAGCACCACTCTTCCCATGTTCATGATCTCTGATTCAATGATTACTATTTGACACACATATATACATATATATGTATGTAGATAGATAGATAGATAGATAGATAGATAGAGATATGGATTAGATATAGATATGGATATGGATATAGTAGACATAGATATAGATATGTGGACAATGTGATTACTCCATTTCTTATTAAAGATAATCACATATCGTCAGTGCTGACCACATTTGATGGTGCTCATCTCATGAGAAGATTGATTCTCCCCATCTTAGCAGCCATTGGTAGCCTATATCTTTCTATGTGGGAAAGGGATCTTTTGAAATTTCTCTTATTCAAATACACATGTGTATTGTAATTGACATTATACATGCCTTTTAATTATGATTTTGTTGTAAATGGAGGAGGTGGACAAAATGGGAAGAAAAGGTTACAATCCAGGAGTAAATAAAGCAACATCTTAACTAAACTATGTAGAGTTGTGTGGTAATGTACCATACAAGACTTTATCTCTGAATACCTAGGTTCTATATACATATTTATTCTCGAAGAGGGATGATGCCTACATTCTTTTTTTTTTTTTTTTTTTGGTTTTTCGAGACAGGGTATCTCTGTAGCCCTGGCTATCCTAGAACTCACTCTGTAGACCAGGCTGGCCTCGAACTCAGAAATCCGCCTGCCTCTGCCTCCCGAGTGCTGGGATTAAAGGCGTGTGCCACCACTGCCCGGCTTCTTACATTCTTAAAAAAAAAAAGAAAAGAACTTTTAGGTCTTTGTTAATTATCCTTTAACTGTAGCAAACCCCTTAAATTTTGGAGGCAATATCTTTTTTCACAGTGAAAGTGTGTTTATTAATATATTGTCTTAATGAAGTAAATACACATGAAATAAAATGCTACAATTTTTATCATTAGTGTGTTTCTTAACTATGTGCACAATATTCCACATTGTTAACTTTTCTTATGTTTATCCCATGGAAATTAATTTGATATGTTCTGTAAAAACTACTTGCATTTATCATAATTTATACTCATCAAAGTTTTAGGATGAATAAATATTCTGTGTATTTGTCATCAAAAAGTAAAATAAAATTTATACAGAACCACAGAACAAACCTCAAAATCAAAGCAACATTCAGTACAAAAGACATGGCTGGAGTCATCATATAACCAGATGTCAAAAGCTACGATGAAACTACAGAAACCAAAACACTGCAGTACTGTCAGTAAAACAAAAACATAGACAAATGGAAAAGAGCCAGAGGCTACAATGAGTCAACTCATTCCTGACAGATTTCAAAACTCATAATGCGGGAGATGGTCTCCTCAATAAATGTTGACAGACAGAATGTTAAAATGAAGAGCAAAGCAATCGGGTCTTAGGTTGTAGAGATGGTGAGGATGAGTTCAGGTCTCCAGCAGCCCTGTAAAGCCAAATGCAGTTGTGTGCATCTGTAATCCCAGGGAGCCTTAGAGAGGCACATACAAGCATGAAATGAGAGATTCTGTCTCAAACATGCTAAAGGCAAGGGCTGACAAACTTGTCCTGTGACTCCCATACACAGATCAAATTCATTCATACCCACACCCATGCACAGTTACACATGAATATGTAAACACCTCATACATGCACAGAAAATTTAAAAAAAGAAATAAGATCTTGAAAAGGATTAAAGAGTTAAATGCAAACAACTTCGAACTGTAAAGCTGCCAGAGGAATCTGAAAGGGAAAGGCAGACTCATAGTGTTCTAGGAAATGACTTTTTTCTTTTTGCTGCTTTCCCAAGAACACATCCAACAACGGCAAATTAAAAAAAAAGAGAGAGAGAAAGAAAGAAAAAAGAGAGAAAGAAAGAAAGAAGTAGAAAAGAAAAGAAAAAAGGAATATGTAAATTGCAAATTGTCTCACAGCCAAGGAATTCATCCATAGATGATCTGTAAATGGGAAGAAACATGTGCAAACCGTATATCTGACAGAATTAAAAACTAAAATATATAAAAACTCAAACAGCTAACCAGTAGGAGAACAAATGCCTGAATTTCAAAGTGACTTGTGTTGACATTTATCAAAGAAGATATACAAATAACCAACAGATATATGATAAAATATTCAATACAACTCAGGAGAAAAAATGTGAGTTAAAAACACAATGAAATCCCACTTCCTATGACTTAGAACAGCTGTTATGAAAAATACGAAAAACAGCAACATGATGTTGAGGTCAAAACGGAGCCACTAAGCACTCATAGTAACAATTTAAATTATCACAGCAAAATATGGTACGGACCATTCTCAGAAAACTAAGGATGGAATTTGTATGCAATCCAAAACTCTTACCATTGCTCATGCACCCAAAGAAACGGAAATCGGTATCCCCAAGAGGTATTTACATGCTCATGTTCACTGGACCATTATTTATAATAACTAATAGAAAAAAAAAACAAAGTGTACATCAAAAGATGGATGGATTAAGTCAGTGTGATAGTCCAGTGGAGTAAACATTTTAAAAGATGTCCATATATTTGGGAATGACAACACGACAAAACCTGAAAATCATTATCATTGTGAAGTAAGCCAGGCAAAGAAAGCCAAATACAGACATATGACATCATTTGTGTGTGAATACACACACACACACACACACACACACACACACACACTAGAAGTAGAAAGTAAAGTATTGACGATAAGACACCTGGGTGAGAGCAGGATATTGTGGCAAAGACACAACGTTTTAGATAAAAAAGGACCAGGCTATCAACAGTGTATTATGAGTACAGTTGATGGTCTGTTATATACTTCAAATTTAGCAAAAGGGCAGACCTAAAGTGTTCTCACCACTCAACATGGGAAAATACATGACACCAAGTCTGGAGCCCTGAGTTCAATCCTCAGGACCAAAATGGTAGAAGGAAAAAACAAAACAAAAAACAAAAAACAAACCTGACTAGGTCCTCTGACCTTTGTAACTGTACACAAATACATGCTAGCAGAGGGGGACAGAACATAGCATTTTTAAGGTTTTAAAATAGTATCATTCGTGAGGTGATGTTAAACACTCAGATTTAGCAGTTCCATAAATGGACACTGTTATAGGTTATATCTTAAATGTTACCCAAAGTCCCATGATACATATCTGATCATATTCTTGGAACAGACATAGACAACACTTAGGAGGTAAAGCCTAGAAGACAAAAGGGAGTTTGGCCATTGGAAGCTCACCCTTGACAGAGATGTGGGTATCACACACCACTTCTCACCTTCTTCCACTCCTTGTTCTCCTCTTTCTTTCTACCCTTTCTCCCTCTTGTCCTCCATCCTTTCCTCACTCTGGCACAGCCTTCTTCTTTCTCTCTCTGTCTGTGTTTCCCATTCACCACGAGGTGAGAAGTGTTCTCAGTCTTGCAGTCTCCACTATGATGTCTTACCTTACCCAAAACCACAGATATGGCAAAAGAAAGTTAAGCTGTATGAAACTTTAATCCAAAATAAATATTTTCTTTCAAAAAGCTGTATATTTTAGGCATTTTGACACAATATCAGAAAGCTGTGTAACAAACATGTGCATCAAACTGACGTGTTGTACATTGTTTGTGTTTGCCATTTAAAAACTAAAAAGAAAGGTAATTCATAACACTAAGGATGAAATCTGAATAAACACATAGCAGTTATGAATGTGAATGAGCCAAATAATGTTATACTAAATAATAAGAAAAAAATATGACATCTGCACAACTCAACGAACATGCAAAAGTCAAACTGGTACCTACATAGAAGCATTACCCCTACATTCCAGTATCTTTGTTATCAGAAGTGTCTTAGTTAGGGTTTCCATTGCTATAAAGAAACACCATGTCCAAGGCAACTTTTATAAAGGACAACATTTAATTGGGGCTGGCTTACAGGTTCAGAGGTTCAATCCATTATTATCATGACTTGAAGCATGGCGGCATCCAGGCAGGCCTGGCACTGGAGCTGAGAGTTCTACATTTTATTCCAATGGCTCCCATGTGGCTAGGAGAAAGGTCTCAAAGTCCACCCCCACAGTGACACACTTCCTCCAACAAGGTCACACCTACCCCAACATGGCCACACCTGCTGCAACAAGGCCATACCTCCTAATAGTGCCACTCCCTGGGCCAAGCATTTTCAAACCACCACAGGAGGGTACTCTGCACTCTACTGAAAGGGAAAGGTAAACACCCCAAACTCTTTGATTTACAATTGTGTCCTGCCTGCAAGATATGCTAGGTCAATGGCGGCACAAAGCTTTTAGAAGTAACCAACCAATGTCTGATTTGACTTAAGGTCCACTCCATGAGATGGAACCTATGTCCAACACTGATTAGGTAGCTAAGAACCTGAGACTAGACAGCCCAGAGATTTAGGGTAAAGCCAAATACAACTATTATAAAAAATTAAAATATAGCAATAAAATGACTCCTGAGACATTCTTCTGTACTCACAGATCAGTGCCTTGCTCAGCCATCATCCAAGATGAATCTTCCTACTGCAGATGGAAAGAAATACAGAGACCCAAGCCAGATATTTATGTAGAGAGTGAGAGATCTTGGAACACTCAGCCCTATATGGGATATCTCCATCAAATCTCTCCCTCAGGGCTCAAGGTACCCCACTGAAGAGGAGGCAGAAACAGTTTAAAAGCCAAAAGAAATGGAGGATAACAAGAAAATAGAGCCCTCAAATCAACATGATCAAAGTTGATAATAAGCTCTCAGAGACTGAGGCAGCATGCACATGGCCTGCAAGGGTCTGTACTAGGTCTTCTGTGTATATATTATGGCTTCCAGTTTAGTGTTTTCATGGGATTCCTGAGTATAGGAACAAGTGTGTCTCTGATTCTTGTGCCTTCTCTTGGGCATTTTTTCTTCTGATTGTCTTGTGAAAATCTGAAACATAAGTTTTTGTTTTATCTTAAACTTTATTTTGTTATATTTTAATACTTGTCCCTTAGGAAGATTGTTTGTTTGCTAATGACCAACAGAAAGGGAGTAGATTGAGATGGGAGGGAAGGAACTGGGAGGAGTAGAGGGAAGGGAAACCATATCAGGATATATATTTTGGAAAAATCTCTTTTCAATAAAAAAAAAAAAAATTTAAAGAAAAAATCTCTTAAAAATACAAAAATATATGGCAATTAAGATATTTTAATTAAAACATAGATCATTGGAAACTGAATGCAAGAAAGTGTCAATAAAGAAACAAAAATATCACAAAATATAACTAACATTTGATCATTAATATTTAAATGTTTTAAATTAGCTTTGCTAAAAATAATAGTTATTTTATGATCATGAAAAAGTCACAAAGCATGTGCCTGTGTATTATACTACAAAGAAATCATTAATTTCATAAATGTAGAAATAAAACAATTCCTTAGTTGGGTATACCACAATTAAAACCACAAAATCAGAAAAAAAATATTTCTACTTTATGAAAAAAGAGTAAAATCTACTAAGAAACCTACTGTTAGTGATACCACACCCACAAAGTGATAAGAACATTTAGATAAAAATATTAATTACAAAAGTCAATATTAAGTCATAACTAAATATAGCCTCAGAACTAAACTAATAACTTCATAGTTAGCCTTACATTTACACATCAGTATTAGCAAAGAAATGAATTAAGCAGGAAAAGGAATTGAGCTGAAATATATTTATGAAATGATCTTGCTGAATCCAGTAAGAAAAATCTGCTTTTTTTCTGAAGGGAAATGGAGGAACAGTGGATCTTGGGGAGAGGGCAGATGGGACAAGAGGGAGACTGGAAGGGATGGAGAGAGATGAGGCTGTAGTCGGGACTTACTATATGAGAGAAGAATAAATTAAAGAAAACAAAAATGTAAAGATCTTAAAACTTTGTGTGAAGACATTGTACTGGACTCCTGTTTGGGGGGAAATGTGTTACAGATTACTGATTCTGTCACACTGTAAACATTACTAGAGTTGGAAGTATATGTAAATAAACTATAATTGTAATAGGAATTGGATCTGAAAGAGAAGTTATACCTGGATGAACATTAAGTCTGTATTAAAACATGATATTCACAATGAGCGGTAAATTGTTGGATTTGATTAGTTGACTAATGGAGACCTGTTCAGAAAGTCCTTTCTTATGCATGTTATCTTGTAGAGCATTACCAACGTTTTCTTCTGTCAGTGGTTTAGTATTTCAAAAATACTATGCAATCTGCTGGTGGTAGGGAACAATTAAACAGACCTGTCCAGCTGAATCTATAAACCATAGCAGTTGTAAGCATAGCAATTTGTGCATATAGGTGCAATAGGCACTCATATGTCAGTAGCAATCAGCAGCTGTCTAATAGCACTTAAGGCCAGCTCAACTAGGAGATCATGTATGCTACTGAAAACCTACCTAGCCCACTTTCCACATCTTAGAAAATAACCAGTTGGTTAGACAAGCATAATTCCTTACTACATTCTTGTTTTACCCTTATACCTACAGATAATGTAGCTACCACCATTCACCAAGAAGTCCTTTCCTTTACAGTAAATAGAGACAATAAAAAAAAAAAAACAACTGGACACAAGGCAGGCCTCAACAGATCATGGGGAGTCCAGCCCCAGTGAATAAATTTACATCACAATTCCTGCATCTTTGGTTCAGGAAATATGATAGGAGAGAAGGTAGAGAGATTGTAGGAGCCAGAATACCAGGAAGCCTGCTGTGAAATAGGATGTTCTAAAAACAGCTGCACACAAAACCAGAACAATGGGAATTATCAATGGACACGTTAACAAAAAAGAGGGGAATTGCCACCCTCCCACACAAAAAACTAGAGGCAACCAATGACTGCTGGAAATACATCTTCAGGGGTGAGCTCCCTTACTAGTTGTCCAGTATGGCTGGTCTTGAAACCATGTATACACTAACAACAAAAACAGACCTAGCACATTTTACCATATATAACAAAAATAATCCAAGCGCAAGAAGCTGTTGACTTGAGAGTAGGGAGAGCATGAGAGAAGCTTAAGGAGAGTGTCTCTGAGTGGGACTGAAGAAGAAAGGGAGGAGGAAAAGGGATGTACTTCCATATCAGCTTAAAAAGAAGTATATAATGATATCAATCGCATCAAAATTATAAGACAATATTTCATTTTAAAATCTCAAAAGTGTCTTCAAATGTTGCCAAATGCATTATGTTCTGAAAAAAAAAATCATTCCTTCATTAAGTTTTACCAATGCATTGGATATTATGGCCACTTTTAAAAATTGATAATACTGTGTGGATTGAATTAACAAGACCTATAAAATCTATATTTTGTTAAGCAAAATGCCAAAGTACACAGCATTCTGTGTAATATGCTACCTTGTCAAAAATATATAGTACAGTAATTATTCATATTTAGTATATATTCATAGAAAATATTCATATTTAGCATATAATCATAGAAAATGTTCTGTGTGGATAGGAAAGAAACTACAGAAGTGTATCTATGGCTTGGAAGTAAGCAAATGGAAGGGGAGAGAGGGGGCTTTGTTAAGATAATTTAGATTAAATCGTTTTTAAACTGTTGAAATACTTGCGTGATTTAAGACACTGATCAAAGTCAGCAAATGCAGTCACATGTTTTCTGTATTCTGTGCTGTAAAAAAGGTGAACCTTGACTTCCCTTTCAAACCTCCCAGAATCTGTCTGGGAACTGAGGACTTCCTGAAACATCTATATGATCTTTTTTTTTCTTTCTTTCTTTCATTTTGAAACAGAAAAAAAAACAAAAAAGTTAAAGAAAAAGAAACAATTCAGTGTGCTGTAATTGTTCTTCCATTACGTCCCAAATGGGAACTAGGGGTTCTTAGTGAAGACTTACTTAGGTGTCAGCCTTATCACTCTTACCCAGCTGTTGGCTGGGGAGCAGTTGGCTGGGTGCGAAACATGAAATAGCAGCAATTTAGACCAGTGCGGCAGGCGTTCTCAGGACCATCAACAGGGCTGGGAAGGCCTATCTCCAGGCATCTGATGTAGCACAGAGAGGCAAGGCCATCTCCTCACACATTTATGATGGTCTGTGTGTTAGGTGCTCTGATGGGAGGCCTCTGAATAGGTGATCCTTGAATGCAGGCTGTGCCAAGAGGCACCTGTTACTTTTCAATCTTGATCTTGTTTCTATTTGGGATGTGCTGACCCATTCTTTCTTCAAGGACTTAAATGGATGAATATTCCTTCCAGGTGATGCTCAACAACTTGCTGAAATTTTGGCAAATTAAGAAGCCATAGCTGTATACTTACAAAACATGGATTCTGTTTTGTCTAACATCCAATTTCGTAGACACAGAATTTCATTAGAGATGACAAAATGGCATCATTATAATAACTAGAGGAGATGCTAAGTTTGAGACGATCAAAATATCCCCAAACAAGTAACCATCTGAAAATTCTATATAGAGATCCAGCACTAGAATTTAACTGGGAAGTTCCTGGTTGAGATTTCACAAGAATAAAGTCAACAATGTGTGTGTGTGTGTGTGTGTGTGTGTGTGTGTGTGTGGAGAGAGAGAGAGAGAGAGAGAGAGAGAGAGAGAGAGAGAGAGAGGCATTATCATGCAGCAGTGCCCACAGCTGAAGCAGATGAGGAAGGATGGGCAGACTTCCCTTTACATATTCTGTTTAATCCTGTTTAGCACAGCATAATTTAGGTCTCACTGGAAGAGAGAAATATATAATGCTGTGAATAGCATGGAAATTCACTTCCCAGCCATCAAAGACATCTGTACCTTCATTTACTCTAAACCAACATTTTTGACATTCCCTATTTTGTACAAAATGTTCATTCTGTCAAATGCTAATGGAAATCTCTAACAAGTAAGATCTATCTAATCTAATAGTTCAAAAATCTAAAGGTTTTGAGGCATCTTGGAGTAAATCTTGTTGTTAGCAAGATATTATTTCACACTCAGTAATCTACCAATTCCTGAATGTTATTCTCTGACCTACACACACACAGGGAGAAAATAGTGTGCACACATGAGTGCGTGCTTGTGCATGCATCCACAGACACACAATCTCTCTCTCTCTCTCTCTCTCTCTCTCTCTCTCTCTCTCTCTCACACACACACACACACACACACATACAGACACAGAGAGAGAGAGAGAGAGAGAGAGAGAGAGAGAGAGAGAGAGAGATTGATTTTCAAGTTGAAATATATAAGCAATTCATTGGTAGCATCATCATTTTACCTCTGTTTCTATGTTCATGATAACCTTAAGAATCTTGGAACTGATGATCTCATTATAAAATCACAAGTATGACAGTCATGGTTTTCTCTATCCACTCTATCAGACTTCTTTTCTTGTGTCTGATTGATCCCTGATGATTAAGGATGATATCACTAGGCACTTCTCACTTCTTGACTCCTACCCTGAAAGGCAATAGGAAGTACTCTCTGCAGAGTGAAAAATAAAATGAGAGTTTGGTACATGTTTCCTTCACTTCCTTTGTGACCAGCACTATCTCTGGCAGTGGCTGGGATGCTTCGGAGCAGCTCTGTAGCTGCCCAATACCACCTCTTCCTGGCCTCTGGTGACATCATTTCCTCTTTATCTATACAGCCATTTCAGTGTCCTAACACTGCTAGTGTCTAGAATCCCTTACTGAGATATATATATACATATACATACACACACACACACACACACACACACACACACACATATATATATATATATATATATATATATATATATATATTCTAAAAAAAGCATTACATTTAACCAACTGGAGAAAATTTTGTTTTCAATTGAAACTCCAATTGCTAAAAACAGTACTTCTATACATTTCAAATATTGTTAGAATGAAAAACTGAAAAATAGTTACCTTTCCTGTAATTCTCATTATACATATATATCAACAGGAAAGTCACACACATTCTGGGCAAATGATGACTTCATTTTTATAGTGCAAACTACAAGGCCATTTTCTGGAGATAACTGTTTTTGCTTTCTGAGGGAGGAGGTTTGTGATCGTGTTTTTATGCATTAGAACTTGGGAAGGGAATTGAAGTCCCTGCTTGCTAGTTCTAAGGGACACATATGGAAATAGCATTTGCTTTAATCAATATTACAAATGCTTGCTGAAAGAAGACTCAGCCTTTGCACGAAGCTCTCCTACCAATTTGTCAATGGCATTTAAAAGTTTCTTCAGCTGAATAGTACTCTGAGATACTAGAAATCAAGGCAAGATACTTCTCTAGTAAATGAACAAGGCAGATCCTTAATGAGAATTGTTGCATAGCTTATAATTATCCTGCTGGGGTTTCACAGGTTTAGGTTTAAATGCTTAGAGATATCCCGTCAGCCACCATTACCGGTAGTTCTCACGGCATGCACCTCTCTGCTGCATAGACCCCTTGACATTGCCTATTGCACCTTAAAGACACTTTAAGTTCAGTTCTGTTAGTTGCTTCATCCACGTGTATACATTTTCTATGTCTTCTCAGGAGACATTAATGAAAACGTATCACCATGCATGCAGTGTAGGACACTGCAGATGTGCAATATGCCTTCTTGGCGTGAATCATCAAGATTTTTTCTCTTATTCTTTTTTCATGAATTGTCACGTATTCACCAAAGAGGCCTCTCAGACATTATCATCTCAGGGTCTGCGCCTGCATCTTTGAAGAAGCCTCTCTATTTACATCGCTCCAGTTTACAAAACAAGATAAAGTAGAAAAGATATTGTAAGAGGACAAAGAATGTAAACATTCACCAATTGGTGTTTTATCAGCAGTGTGGTTATTAGCCGTATAGACCGAAGGAGAAGTAAGTGAGCAGTGGAATTAATGAACAGTTGTATGTTCTGCAGGAATCTACGACAGATCCAGTGATGGAAAAGTATTGGAAAAAGGACAGAGCAAGCAGGCATGATGGTAGATACCATACATACGTTTAAAAGCATGGATACAGACAGCTACTAGTGCTAAGACAGTAGACTTCTCGCTATGCATGCTGACCTCTTTGTAAGTCCAAGCTTTCCTCAGATTTCTAGCAAATTCCAAACTCCTGAACAAACAGACCACGCAGTTGTTGACTGGACCACAGCTTTCTCTCTCATCATTTCCCATCTGCCTTCTGCGTTTCATGTATAATCAATATATTGTCCCCTTTTCTGACCCCATGTCTTTTCAGGAGATGTTTCTACAACATAAAATTTCTCAATTTTACCCTTTCACTTCTGGGAAAATCCTTGTTTTTCTCACTGGGTCTGGCTTTAATGCCCTTTTGAGTGTGTACTGCAGATATTCTGAACATAGTCAGGCAGACAGAATTGCCTCCGCTCTGCTGCCTTGAGGTTGGACTCAGCTCTCATGAAGCTACCATGCTGTGTTAAGATTATGAATCATTTACAGTTTCATTTGTCATTAGACTGAGTTCCTGAGGCCCAGTATGGTGTCTTTATGTTGTATCTCAAGAATATAAAGATGATTGTTAGTGATGCAAAGCTTACAGGAAGGCATATTGCAGAGTGGTAGAGGGGCCACTGTCAATTCCGTCTCACAGAAAATGACACTGAACTAGTTACACAATGAGCTGTATAGTCAGTTACAGCTAGCCAGCGTGAGAAGCCAGGGTTACATATGTCATGGCATGTGTGTGTGTGTATGTGTGTGCACGCACGCACATATGCGTGTGTGTCTGTGTGTATATTGTACGTGTGTGCAAATGCATAAATGCATATATTGAAGTCAGAGAACAACTTAAAGGAGTCACATCTTCCCTTTCTGTCACATAAGTAGCAGGGACTGAATTCACGTTATCAGGTTAATGATAAGCATCTTTACTTATTGAGCAATCTTGATGGCATATATATATATATATAAAATAATTATTATATATATAATAATTATTTTATCATGCTCACCTCAGCAGCACATATACTAAAATAATTATTTTATCATTTATTTATGGGAACTGAATGCCTCTCATGTGCATACATGTGCCCATCTGTGCACTTGCCTGCAGAGGCCAGAAAAAGGTGTTCGGTTCTCTGGAGCTAAAGTTATAGGCAGTTGTAAGCTTCCTGATGTTGGTGATGGGAACAGACCCAGTGACCTGGAAAAGCAACAAACATCTGTAGCTGTTAACCTATCTTCACAGATTCCTAAATATTTTCTATTATATAAATCTTTTAATTTAAAAAACCCTCAGGTTGATGAACTTGGTTGAATTCTTGGGTATCCTTTAGCTGCCTCTAAGGAAAAAAATAGATGTTTTGATATGTGGATGAAAAGGAATCCAGTGAAATCTAATTCTCTCTAAGTTATTGTAAGGTTAGACGATTGAAGGCTCCAGTATTTCTTGTCCTGTGTTAGTACTCTCACTACCTGATGGTTTCATGGCATCAAATCTCTGGCCTTAATTTTTAGCAGTGAGTCCTTAAAAATGGAATTATTCCAACCTCTGTTTCATAAATTAGTGATCTGGGCCTCAAAAGTTTCCACTTGTCTTAAGAGGTTTTCAGAAATCCATGGCCTAGTGAAGATTTTTTAAAAAGACAAAATACAAATCTTCAAATCTACAGACAATCATTACATGTTTATTTTATAATGACCCCATGATTAATAACATCTGGTAGACCTCAGGCCTTAGTGTTCCTCTTTGCTTTCCTTGTGGAAGCAGGGGATATGGTCAAAATGCTTCTGCCCTGACAGGATGTACTAAGTCCCCTGTATATTCACTAGCTTTAGAAGGAAAGATTCCAAATCAAGCAAAATAGATCGTGAGAACAGAGGTGAGAGCAGCATCAGTAGCCACACTGTCCACTTCCACTGTTTTTCTCTTGTCGCTGGAGGGCTGGAGATAATGGCTGACTGGAGCATTTTCATGATGAGGAAGAGATCACTAGACTTTCTTGATTATTAGCGTGAGCTATCAAATTCAAAACTTGTCAAAGCAGGGCTTGCATCTTTGCATCCATGATCTTCAAAATTGTCTGCTTTCAGATTCCTTCCGCTGCCCACCTCTCAGGATTTCCCCAAGTATTTGGCTGCACAGGTGTTTGTACTAGCTGATTACACACCAAGCTTCCTCTGAAAAGCCCTCACCTTTTGATGTCCTGTTGGATTATCACCTTCATCTCTCCATCTTGCATTTTTGAAGATGATGTTGCTCTATAATCCAAATATCTTGGGTGACTTGCTATCTGTCTGAAAGATCACATCAGCAGATTTTGGAACTCAGCATCTTCCTTTAGCATATCGTTCAATGTTTTTATGGCCTCTACAAGTAGAGGTAAAACAGCTTTCCTCAAATATAAGTTAACAATGAATGCTTGGGTTTCCATTGAACAGTTCTCAATCCAGTAAAAAATGAATGTTTAACCAACAAATGATGTCTGCCATGAGTGGGAAGGATGGGAATCAGTACCTGAATTTTTACTTGAAGATCTAAGATATCAGACATGAGAGTTTTAATCGACCATAAAGAGTTAGCCTTGTCCTCTTACCTTCTCCATCTCTGACTCTTGACAAGCCAAATCAACCAGAAAGTACCTCTCTATCACCCTCAAGTCTGGTGTATTGCAGGTATCCTTCCAAAACAACTGTAATCATGGATATCATAACTAGTGCAAAGAAGATCACACAGGAAAGCAGCACACCAGAAATGAAAAGTAGATTGCTTATCCTGAAGAGTTTGTGTGTGTGTGTGTGTGTGTGTGTGTGTGTGTATTCAGTGGCCATCAAAAGAAAATCAACAACTCACTAAGATTGTCTGTTTTTTCTATATAATAAAAATGTTTTCCAGAGACAAGAAGGTATATCACAGTGATTGTGGCAACATGTGGCCTTTTGAAAGCTACAGCCAGACAAAATCTCAGCATAGAAGAGGGAAGATAGGGCCATAATCCCACAACTAGATGAGGAGTTCTTGGCATTTAATAGCTACTGGGAGAAGGAGAGTCAATTTTCTGTAAGGATGTGACCCCTCATAGGCTGATCACAAACTAGGGCAGATCCCAAGTTCAAGAGCAGCAGAAACTGGACTGGATGAGGAGATGCGACAAAGAAAGACGATCAAAGCTAGATGGGAAGGGCTTGGAGAGTGAAAAGTGTTGAGAGGAAGAACGGGGTAGGACATGTTCAAACCATATTGTATGGAATCCTCGAAGACTTAATAAAATACCTGGACCCCAGGGATCTCTCAGACACTGAGCCACCAACCAGGCAGCATACACCAGCTGACATGAGGCCCCTGACACATAGACAGCAGAGGACTGCCTGGTCTGGCCTCAATAAGAGAACAGGCACCTGATCACCTGACCCTAAACAGACTTGAGACTCCAGAGAGTGGGGAGGCCTTGTGGGGTGGGGCTGGGGGTGGGGACATCCTCTTGGAGATGGGTGGTAAGAAGGTATGGGATGTGGAGCGGGGGGAGGGGGAGGGGGGGGCGCAGACCAGGAAGGGGATGAAGTCTGGACTGTAAAAAAGGATTAAAGAATAAACAAATAAAATGGAATTGAATGTAAAAAAAAAAAGAAAGAAAATGTGAACAATCAGAAATTGTGCAAAGTTTCGTGTTTTAATTCGAGAACTTCATCACACTTAAAAGAAAAACAAAAAACTATTTTCCTCTGTTCCTGATTAATTTCCTTAACAAATTCACACACACAAATATAGAATATTGATTATTCTAGCACCCCACACTTCCTTTTCCCCCCATTTTTTCACCCTTAAGTCCCTTTCCACGTTCGTGTTCTTTGACTTTAGAGACCTGATTTTAAGCAGACTTTTCTTGATTCCACAGGTTGGGAGGTATCCATTAAATAAAGACTGGTGGATTTACCTGTTTGATATGCAATCAAAAGCATTGGCTGTCCTTCATCCAGAAGCCATCAGCTGCCAAAAGTTAGGAAGAGAAGGATAAGGTATCTCCCCATTGATCCATGATTGTCTGTTGACAAGCTGGGTCAAATGAGGGCCTAGCGTAGGCAACAGCAGTGTCTATGGAATCGTATTAGCTGTGCCGTACCCTGGAGAGAACATTTTTACATCTCTTCTACTTATGTTCAAGAAACTCTAAGATTCCTTCTGCTTTCTTTTCTGCAATGTCCCCTGAATCTCAAGAGGGGATAAGGGCATATAGATGCCCTGTTTAGGGCTGAACTGCCATTTATCCTGAGCATTTTGAACAGTCTTGAGCTTTTAAATTCACCGTTGTTCACTGCAAGCAAAAGCTTCTCTGATTAAGCATAAGATTAGCAGCATTTGTTTGTGGATATAAATACAAGTGATTAGATCACAGTTGGATGTCATAAAAGTAATGCTAAACCATGATAGTGGAGTCTTTCTCTAGTACTATGAACTTCCCAGACATGGTTTTTCAACCTGGCTTCAAAACAATGTACCTGGTATCAAAAACAATGTACTTTAAGAGTTCTGCTTTAAATATGGTTCCAAGTTTAAGAAGTTCAAATTATTTCAATCACAGACTTTAAATAGATGATAGCAAGACAGAGAGACCCAGGTTCTTTGCATGGATTGTTCGATTTAATGAACACAATATGGAAAGAACACATAAAATCCCCATTGCACAGAGGAGGCAAGACCTGAGAGGCTGAACCCACTCAAGGTCACATTGCTCTAAGCAGCAGAACGGCATGTTACAGCTTATTTCAGAATTGCAACTCATAAAACTGCCTGACACTGACCTAGTAATAGTGTTAGAGCCACCCCCAATAATTCCTACCTTTGTCCAAAGTCAGGTCAACTTCCTATCCGACACATAAAAGGCACTATGACGCCGAGCATAATAGTGAAGTCTTATAAATCCCGAAAAAGTCCAATCTGTCAAGATCAGGGACAGTGTCTTTTATATTTCCAGTGGCCTATACCTCTGCCTTTCTCTCTCAGTAGTTTTATGATCTGTCACTGCGTTAGCAGACAGCACATCAGCAAGTTTGCAGGGTAATTTTTTTGGACTGATCTCATTTATGCTTGCCCGTTTCTTGCCAGTAACAAATCTTGTAAAAACACTTAGCGTTCCAGGGCTTTTCACATATAACTCATCTCTCCGAAGGTTTTTACAAAAGTAATTCACAACATAGCTCTCCATCAAAAGAGGTAATCATTTCCATTTCTGTCTTCATGTAAGAAATAATAATTCTGTAATTTATGGGGCCACAGAAGCTCTATGGCATATCATTTGGAGCATAATGTGATCTTCACTGATTAATAGCTGCCATTTATTCAGAGACTGTGCAGGACACTTTGTGTTTACCAAACATTCTCATTTAATTCTTATAACAACGTTAAGAGAGGATTTCATTATCTCTATTTTAAAATTGTGATGCAGATGAAGATCATGGGGCAGGGGTCAGAACGAGGGTACTCTCGGAATTCTATCAATGAATATGGGAGTAAAATAGTTGATGAAAAGCTGAGTACCATGTATCTCAGATTGATATTTGATAGTTTGTGATTTGCTTATTCAGCTGGCTTCTACAAAGCTTAGGTATGAAATTGTCTGTCTACTTATAGAAAGCACTTAAAAAGCATTGACATCCAGAGGTGCAGCCCAGGTGAGTGACTCCTGCCCACATCTCTATCCTCTGGCTTTTCCCCATCATCAGACTAGCTCAGGGCAGTGTTGATTGTTCAGAATGAGTTCTGTGCAACATGCTTGACCTACTTAAGAGTCTAGCAGGACTCTTCTGGTCATGACTATTATGACATCTCTAGACACTACCAAATCTCCACTAAGAAATAAAAATCAGCCCCTCTTCAGGAACTCTTCCATAGGCATCGTACCTTTACATCTAGCAAGTGACTGCACTGCCTTTGTTGCAGGTACGATCCTTAATAGAGGGCTCCTCCATATCATATAGAGCCTAGCTTACCTTGAAGAAAAGTTAACTGAGTCAAGATATGCAATACCATAAATAAGGTATTTTCTGAGGTGCCAGCTTTAAAGGATGGCCTGATGGACATCCATCAGGATTTGTCAGCAGTCAGACAGAGTACTAGCTTGGGAGGATTGTTTGTTGCTGATCTGTTTTGTTAGATACAACCTTAGAAGGAATAAAATGAAAATCTAATAAAAGTCACAGACAAATGCTAAGATTTGTGTTCCTCTAAAAAATATCTGCATAGCAAATAGCTCTGACGTGTCTAGAGGCACATATCTGGCATGGGTTCTCTGTGATGAAACTATCAACATTTTAAGGTCAGGTCATTCTTCCCCTATATTCAAAATGAATCAAGAAGCATTTCTTCCTCAATACAAATATAATGAACATACAATTCTAACCTTAAATCTTACACTTGATCATATTAGCATTTCGAATTACCTTTCTAGTATAGCAAGGTCAAGGGCAGAAAGAAGGTAGACTATTATCTATTAATTATGACGAGTGATAGATACCAATGAATCCAGGAAGGAAGGAAAGAGGGAGGGAGGAACAAAGCGATGGAGAGAGAAAGGCAGGGAGGGAGGAAGGGAGGGAGGGAAGAAGAGAGAGGGATAGAGGGAGGGAAGGACTGAGAAGGAGGGAAGGAGGGAGGAGGAAAGGAGAGATGGAGAGAAGGGAGATAGGGAAGGAGAGAGGGAAGGAGAGGAGGAAAAGGGAGAGAGGAGGAGAAAGAGGAAGGCAATAGGAGGAGAAGAATGGAGAGAGGACTAATGGATGTATGACAGTGAAACACCTCTAGTTATAGCTAAAAACCTTAAATAAATTTGACCTGCAAAATTCAACATATTTAAATTATGGTAAGTTTGTGGTAGATTATTTTTGTTTAATTGATATGCACCTGAGAACCTTAAAGAATAATTACTACCTGAAGCATAAAACTTACCTGAAATTCTACCATTTAAATCTCTAAGGTGAATCAGAACTTTTTCCTATGCCTTAGAAATAGAATATTTGTCCTCTATCTTTAAAATACTAGGATTATTTGTTAATCTGGAGTAAAGTCATTTCTATACTTTTTCTATTTATTAATTGCTGTTACACTGATGAGTTAGGAAATTTTATGATTACATTTTTCTACAAGAATTTGAAATCCTTCAAAAATGACCTTCAAACAAGAATCAAAGTAAAAATTATGTGATAAAGAATAGTAATTTATTAGTACTAAATTATGGAATCAATCCATATATTGTTTTCCATTTCTGATTTTTCAATATAAGGTCTTCGCCTATATCTGAAGCTGAATTGAACATCCAGGCTAGCCTTAAACTCAGAACCATCCTGCCTCAGCCTCCCAAGTGTGGGATTTACAGTGATTTATGTCTCCATATATAAATAAAACTTTATTTTGATTTTTTTTACATAAAACTAAGCAGAATAACATTTGCTTTTCTAACGATACTTTGTGGAAAATAACCGTTTTATATATATACATATATATATACATATATATATATATGTATATTCCATGTACGATCACCAGCTGTAAATAAAAGAAGATGCTTTATTCTAAAATTCTCCAAAGGATTAAAGATTTGGTGTTTCTGTGTTCTCCACATTGCTGTGAAAAGCACTGATGAAAGCTCACCTAGGGAGGAGGAGGGGTGGAAACAACGGAGGAAAGCTACTTGCTGGCTTACTGCCAGTCTCATGTTGATCTGCCTTTCTGATATGTCCCAAGATCAACTACCCAGGGGTAAGGTTTCCCACATTGGGATAGACCCTCTCACATCAATTATCAACCAAGGAAATGCCCCAAAGTCAGGGATGCAGGCCAACCTGATGGAGCCAATGCTTCAACTGAGATTCCCTTTTAATAGATATGCTCAAGTTCGTGTCAAGTTGAAAAAAAAAAAAAAACCACGATCAGCTGTGTAGTGTCTTTGATATGCAAGTGTTGAACATACCTTTTCATAAATACTACTTAAAGCATAAAATACTAAGCACTGAAAAGCTAATATAAACTTAAATAATAAGGGGAAAAGCCCTTGAAAAAATGTCTACTTTTACTGAAATTTGCATTATAGAAAATTGTTCAAAAATAATGTCTTCCCATATAATGTCTTATCATATCTTAACATTAAGTTTTCTTTTACTCAACAAATTGAGATATGCAATAAACTTCTATATGTAGGATACCTCAGAAATAGAAATTTTCTTAAGGATTATTCTTTATATTGAAAATGGAAATTTGATTCTTAGACCACCTAGAAATTAATTTGCCTCCTAACAAAAACTGCGAGGAGATCTGTATTAATCAAATTTTTCTAAATCTTTAAAATCACTCTTTTCTTCCTCCTCTTCTTCTTTTTATTATTGTTGTTGTTGTCGTCGTCGCCGTCCTCCTCCTCCTCCTCCTCCTCCTCCTCCTCCTCCTCCTCCTCCTTCTCATCTTCTTCTAGCCAATAGGAAGTCTTTATTAGCCAGCTAGTGTTCAGGATCCCAGTGTAGCCCTGAGCTTTTTCACATGAGCTTTTAAACACAAAACTAAATCCTGGGTTTACACACTTTAGTTAGGAAATACAGCCCGAAGCCAAATGACAGAAGCCAAAAAGCAAGGTTAGCACATTGAGAGACTTTTGCAGAACTATGGACTTTGGTAGATTAGCTCCTGTTTACTTTTTTTTTTTTTTTTTTTTTTTTTTTGCCTTATTATTTTAAGTTTTATTGGATATTTTATTTATTTATATTTCAAATGTTATCCCCTTTCCCAGTTTCCCCACCAGAAACCCCCGATCCCATTCCCCCTCCCCCTGCTTTTATGATGGTGCTCACTCACCCACCCACCCACTCCCACCTCCCCACCCTGACATTCCCCTACAGTGGGGCATTGAGCCTTCACAGGACCAAGGGCCTCTTCTCTCATTGACGTCCAACAAGGCCATCCTCTGCTACATATTTGGCTGGAGCCATGGGTCCCTCCATGTGTACTTTTTGGTTGGTGGTTTAGTCTCTGGGAGCTCTGGGGGGCCTGGTTGGTTGATATTGTTCTTCTTCCTATGGGTTGCAAACATCTTCAGCTCCTTCAGTCCTTTAACTCCTCCTTTGGGGATCCCACGCTCAGTCCAGTGGTTGGCTGTAAGCAACTGCCTCTGTATTTGTCAGGCTCCCATTTGTCTCTGGAAAGAACCTCTCAGGAGGCACCTATATCAGGCTCCTGTCAGCAAGCACTTCTTGGCATCTGTAATAGTGTCTGGGTTTGATGTGTGTATATGGGATGGATCCCCAGGTGGAACAGTCTCTGTATGACCTTTCCTTCAGTGTCTGCTCCATGGTTCCTTCCATGAGTATTTGTTCCCCCTTCTAAGAAGAAGTGAAGCATCCACTCCTTGGTCTTCCTTCTTCTGAGGCTTCATGTGGTCTGTGAATTGTATCTTGGGTACTCCTAGTTTTTGGGCTAATATCTACTCATCAGCGAGTATATACCATATGTTCTTCTATTCCTCTGTTGAAGGACATCTGGTTTCTTTCCATCTTCTGGCTTTTATAAATAAGGCTGCTATGAACATAGTGAAGCATGTGTCCTTGTTATATGTTGGAGCATCATTTGAGTATATGCCCAGGAGTGGTAGAGCTGGGTCCTCAGTTAGTACTATTCCCAGTTTTCTGAGAAACTGCCAGACTGATTTCCAGAGTGCTTGTACCAGCTTGCAATCCCACCAACAATGGAGAAGTGTTTCTCTTTCTCCACAACCTCTCCAGCATCTGCTGTCACCTGAGATTTTGCTCTTAGCCACTCTGACTGGTGCAAAGTGGAATCTTAGTGTTGTTTTGATTTGCATTGCTTTGATGACTAAGGATGTTGAACTTTTTTAGCTTCTTAGCCACTTGGTATTTCTCAGTTGAGAATTTTTTGTTTAACTCTGTACCCCATTTTCTTTGGTTCTTTGGAGTCTAACTCTTGAATTATTTGTATATATTGGCTATCAGCCCTCTATCAGATGTAAGGTTGACAAAGATCATGTTTCAATCTGTTGGTTGTTGTTTTGTCCTACTGACAGTGTCCTTTGCTTTACAGAAGCTTTGCAATTTTATGAGGTCCCATTTGTCTCTTGTTGATCTTAGAACATAAGCCATTGGTGAACATAACATGTTGTTATGTTCAGGAAATTTTCCTCTGTGCCCATGTGTTTGAGGCTCTTCCCCTTTTTCTCTTCTATTAGATTCAGTGTATCCGGTTTTATGTGGAGGTCCTTGATCCACTTGGACTTGAGCTTTGTACAGAGACAAGAGTTGATCAATATGTATTCTTCTTCATGTTGACCTCCAGTTGAACCAGCACCATTTGTTGAAAATGCTGTCTTTTCTCCACTGGATGATTTTAGCTCCTTTGTCAAAGATCAAGTGAAGGTAGGTGTGTGGGTTCATTTCTGGGTCTTCAATTCTATTCCATTGATCTACCTTTCTGTCTCTATACCAATACCATGTAGTTTTTATCACTACTGGTCTGTAATACAACTTGAGGTCACAGACGGTGATTCCCCCAGAAGTTCTTTTATTGTTAAGAATAGTTTTCACTATCCTGGGTTGTTTGTTATTCCAAATTAATTTGAAAATTGTTCTTTCTAACTCTATGAAGAATTGAGTGGGAATTTTGATGGGGATTGCATTGAATCTGTAGATGGCTTTCAGCAAGATGGCCATTTTTACTATATTAATCCTGCCAATCCATGAGCATGGGAGATCTTTCCATCTTCTGAGATCTTCTTTGATTTCTTTCTTCAGAGATTTGAAGTTCTTGTCATACAGATCTTTCACATGTTTGGTTAGTCACACCAAGATACTTTATATTGTTTGTGACTATTGTGAAGGGTGTCATTTCCCTAATTTCTTTCTCAGCCTGTTTATTCTTTGAGTAAAGGAAGGCTACTGATTTGTTTGAATTAATTTTATATCTAACCATTTTGCTGAAGTTGTTTATCAGGTTTAGCAATTTTCTGGTGGAATTTTTGGGGTCACTTAAGTATACGATCATATCGTCTGCAAATAGTGATATTTTGACTTCTTCCTTTCCAATTTGTATCCTTTTGACCTCCTTTTGTTGTCTAATTGCTCTTCAAATACTATATTGAATAGATAGGGAGAGAGAGGGTAGCCTGTCTAGTCCCTGATTTTAGTGGGATTACTTCAAGTTTCTCTCCATTTAGTTTGATGTTGGCTACTGGTTTGCTGTACATTGCTTTTACTGTGTTTAGGTATGGGGCATGAATTTCTGATCTTTCCAGGACATTTAACATGAAGGGATGTTGAATTTTTTTCAAATGCCTTTTCAGCATTTAATGAAATGATGATGTGTTTTTTTCTTTGAGTTTATTTATATAGTAGATTACGTTGATGGATTTCCATATATTGAACCATCCTTGTATCCCTGAGATGAAGACTACTTGATCATGATGGATGATAGTTTTGATGTGTTCTTGGATTCGGTTTGTGAGAATTTTATTGAGTATTTTTGCCTCAATATTCATAAGGAAAATTGGTCTGAAGTTCTCTTTATTTGTTGGTTCTTTGTGTGGTTTAGGTATGAATTCAATTACGGCTTCTTAGAACTAACTGGGTAATTTTCCTTCGATTTCTATTTTGTGTAATAGTTTGAAGAGTATTGGTATTAGGTCTTCTTTGAAGGTCTGATAGAATCCTGCACTAAGCCCATCTGGTCCTTAAAATATTTCTAAAGTGCCGAATGCATGAGTGTCCCCATTTCCATCTTTTATTAATCAGAAAACTGGAGATAGCTACTTTCTTTCCAGCCATTGCCTTAACTTCATGCCCCAATCAGAATCTTTTCTAGGCAAATGATCAAGAAATTCCCTTCCTGCAAACTGCTATTAACTTCTTGCTTTTCTTCTTTGTCATTGCTGGTTTGGTTTGGTTTGGTTTGGTTTGGTTTGGTTTGGTTTGGTTTGGTGTATTTTGCTTGTTTTGTTTATGATAGGATTACTATGTAGTCTAAGCCAAGGTTCAACTCATAACCATTGTGTCTTAACCTCACAAGGGCTACAGTTTCAGACATATTCTACCCAATCTAGCCCTTCCCTTTTTTGGCAGTCTCTGATAACTGAGCTTGATTTATTTTCCTTCTAGTACATATTCCACTCTTCATGGATAAAGTTGTGGCAGGTTAGGTTCTATACAACTAAATGGTTCTATAGTAGATGCCAAGTGTACCATAGCTGTCCCTTGAAGTCTGGACATGATTCCATTTGTTGCATTTCACTCTTTGTGCAATCAAAAGTACATTTCAGTATGGCATACAGACACTAGAAGGTAACCTGTTCATTTAGTATGTAGAAGGATTATAGCTGTGACCTTGAATGGAGATATGCTATATCCTAGCCCAACCCCAATCTTTATTGAATGAAAACAAAAGGTAAATATCATTTATTTCATTGTGCCACAAACCCACAATAATTATTTATAATTCTGAGCTATTGCACTTACTAGAAAAGATGGAAATCTCAAACAGACATTATGTGACAAGTACATGTGAAAAATAATATAACAAATACATATTTTTTAAATTGATCTTCCACATCTAGCTATGAATCAAAGCATGAGGGAATATGTTTTAAAAGACAGGTTTTATCATGAATTTCACATATCAAAGTCTCCAAATATAGAATATCAAGACTCTAGATAGTATTTTTTAATCTATCAGCATCAATTGATACCTTTTGGGAGTTAAGCCACAAAACAAAATAATTGGAATGTGTTTTATTAGCCTCTATGAAAATGTACTTATAAACTAGAGTTTGAGATATTTATGTAATATCAGAGGGAGAATTGAAATATTACGAATAAATTTGGTGAAATATAGAGTCTTCTCAGGAGAAGACTTCTACGTGTAAATACTAAAAATTTTGGTACTTGTATTAATTGCTTAGTTGATCTTATGTAATGAACATGATCAAAAATTAACACTAAAGATTCTTCATTTAATGCCATTCTTCCTTATAGACATCTGAGAATATGACAATATGTTTGAAAACCTCAAAATATATTGTATGTTTTTAGATACCCAAATATTCAAAGATTGTTTCACAAAAGTAACAAATTGAACAGTTAAAAATGCAAGGGCAGATTTATGATAACACAGTTATTAGGGAGGTATAAGGAGTCTAAAATGCATACTTTCTCTTAAATATTTCATTTTTAACTAATGTTTTCTCAGTGTGCAACAAAATGGATAGTGTAGACACTCAACTCTTTGCTATGTAGTCCCTTATTTCTAGTCACATGATCATATTTTCTATACACCAGTAGCTACATGAAAAATCTAGATTATGTAACCTCATCATGAGGTTGTAGGGACTGCCTCTTAATTTTACCTCTTGAATGATCTTATCTGAATTTGCCCTTATGTCATATATATCTTTAAGAATTCTTGAGTCCTTAAAAGACAATAGAACTGTAGTGGTTTGAACATGCTTGATCTATTGGAAGTGGCACAATTAGGAGGTGTGGTCTTGTTGGAATAGGTGTGGCCTTGTTGGAGGAAGTATATCACTGTATAGGAGGGTTTTGAGGCCTCATAGTGTTCAAGCTCTGCCCAGTGTGGAAGACACTCTTGCTGGCTGCCTATGGAAGATAGTCTCCTCCTGAATGCCTTTAGATCAAAGTTTAAAATTCTCAGTTCCTCCAGCACCATGTCTGCCCACATGGTGCCATGCTTCCCACCATGAGGATAATGGACTAAACTTTTGAAATTCTAAGCTAGCCCCAAGTAAATGTTATCTTTGATAAGAGTTGCCTTGGTCATGGTGTCTCTTCACAATAATAAAACCCAGGCTAAGAAAAGGGCATAACTTAATTAACAAATAAACACTTTTGTTCTCCTGATTTTGACCTGAGTATATCATCATGAAAAAACATCTAAAGCTTCATTTCTAAACCTCCCTTCATAGGAACTCTAGAGATTTTTAGGATCCCAGTGTTTGGGAAAACGTGTGTTCCTACAGAAAGTTGTTAATTTGTTCTTGCATTTCTGTGGCATGTACACATACCATTTTATTGCAAAGCCAGTTTTGAATGCATAAGAAAAGACTACATGGAAATTTGAACTGTTGAGCCCAGGAAAGAGAAACACAGACAAGTTAAAATTTAATCACATTTCAGTGTGGTATCAGTATTGTGTATTTATAAATTCTGAGATAATGAGATCTTTAGGTCCCTCACACTGAAAACCACTAACTAAAAGTATGCTTTCTACTTACAAAACTAATCCATATGCTTTCATTAGAACTTTAAAACTTTAAGAGAATAAAGATATTGGAACAAAAAACTATTTTCTATAATAAAACATATATTTTATACACTATATTATATGTGTATATGTACCATACAGATTTGATCAGACTTTAGCAATATTTTGCTGCCTCTTCATATCATACATCAAAGTTATTGTTAGTTTATGTATAGTCTAAATGATGAAGTTATAGAATTACAGTGGACCCACGGCATTCCTAAAGAATGTTGATATGGAATTAAGTGGAATAACAAAGATAAAGGAAGGGTGAAAAATTGAAGGCTGAATAAAATTAGATAGATAGATAGATAGATAGATAGATGCTTGTGAGTCATTTGTGACTATCTGTCAACTAATAACAAAGATAAAACTATACATTTTAAAAGAAGAGAAAGAAAAGACCATTTTATGGAGAGGAGATATTTAATTCATAATTTTATTTGTACCTTTCCACACAAGCATCACTCTTTTGGTAAAGTCTTGCTTGAACTGGTCATTTTCCTTTGTCTAGAGAGTAGTTACAATAGTATTATGTTTCTGTTCTCCTTAAGGGCCATGTGCTAAACTGCAGCTATCCTTATTTTATTTAATGAAGACTTGAAAACTGAATGTCACCTTCTTACCTATTGTATGCTCCCACTGATAATGGTTTAATTTGGTATAAATCAAATGATGGTCCAAAAAGTCCTCACTTTTCAGTAGCAAGGTGGAGAATTTAAAAATTATCATATACCATTCTGAATTATTCAATAAAAAACATGAATAATTAATGCCAAGGAGTATAACAAAAGCCATCTCAGCTTGCAATAGTGAGAGTGTCCCTCAGAAGATAGGTGTTATTGATTTTCAAAAGATAGCTTTGGAATTGAGATCCCAAAAGCAGTAAGTGAAGCAATTTATACACGAAGTCTGCACATGAATAAATAATACTAGAATGAATGAGTCACCTTACTAAAGAAGTACTTCAGAAGGTGGATAATAATGGTCGGTCAAGTTCTTCCTTGAATATGTTGAGTGCTCATGGGACCAAAATGAGGCAGCAATTAGAAAGACACTGAGGGGAAAGTTGTACTATGTAACCTGACACTCTTCCCATCAGCCAGGTGGTTGACTCAGATGCCTATGCAGCTGATAATTGGGTTGACCCAGGAATACAATATTTTCATAGATTTACCAATATATCTATTTATCTGTTATTTTACATATTGGGGTGCACCGAGAATATAGCCCTTTTCACATTTTTTAGTTAAGTGTGTGTGTGTGTGCACATGCAAATGCACATGCATGCAACTGTGTATATTACAACATATACATGAAGGTCAGAGATCAGCTTTCACAAGTTAGTTGTCTCCTTCTACCCTATTGGTTCTGAAGACCAGAGTCCAGTCACCAGGCTTGTTGATAAGCATCTTTACCTAGTAGCCAACTTACTATCCCAGTAATGTAATTCAGACTATCCTTTGTTCACTACATATAGGTATTTTCAAAGAGAATTGACTCCCCACCTCAGGCAGTGGTGGGGAAGAAGGACCTTAAGCAGATAAAATCCATGACCTTTAGTTGGCATATCACATCTTTGGTCTAAAACACAACAATAACACCATTTAGATCATTTACCAAAATTATTTTATCCTATAAAACTTAATTCCCCACCCACATCTCATTAAAGAAGTTTAAACTTTATCAGAATAAAATTCTACAACTAATGAGGTAGACATCTGAAGTACATGCATGTCTGTCCTTTACAACAATGTGAATACCCTTAGTTCTATAAAGTAAGCCTCTAAAAAGAAGTCTAAGCCATGTGTATTGGCACACCACTCAAGAGACTGAAGCAGGAGAATTGTAATTTCAAAGCTACTCTTGTCTACATAGCAAAACTGTTTCTCAAAAGATGACAAAAATAATAATAAATATAAGAGCTCCCCATGCAGAAGCCTGGGCTGCATTATCATTCACAACTGAATATCAGCCAGTGACTGGTCAAGAACTGTTTTTCTTAAAGAGCCATGTAATGATTAAAGTAGCTATGTATACTATTCATGAACAATAAATAAATGGATTCCAACTTGAATTCATTTTATTTAACATAAAATATTGTATTTATTATTTTTTTCAGTCACTAGAAAAGCCCTGAAAGCTGTTGTCTGTTTCTGAACTATGCAAAACACAAAAATCTCTCCCATAAATTAGTTTTAGAAGCTGATTTTAATTGCATCTACACATGTGCACATGCAAGCACACACACACACACACACACACACAACTCAACTCTTGCATATCTGTACAATGGGAGAATTACTTCTACATAGATAAACTGCCATAAACTGTATACAAAAAGATTAACTAATTTGTAATTATGTACCAAGTAAAGAGAGTAGTCTGTACTGGATTGCACGTGTATTTAAAGCCCTCCCCACCTCTCTTTGGAATGTGCAAATAGTTTTCAGGTACTTAGCATCCATGAGTAACCAGACTTAGGATACCCTCAGGATCCTTTCCCCCTTTAAGACTGTATGCACACTTTGCTATTACCATTTAAATTACCTGAACTATAATGGACATTTAATTAAAACTTATACAGTATGGAAACTGCATGAAATAGATTGCTTAGTTAACTTTGCAGAATCCCATGACCTGGTTGATTTGCTTTATACAAAAGTCAAAGCAAATTAAATAGTCATGCAAGAGTGAAAAGCAAACTTAGAGCATGTTCTTTTGTTTTAGTGTGTGTGTGAATGCCAGAGAAGACTATGTATCATGCTATGTAAACAATTATAGATTTGAATATTTGATTAAACTAATTGTCCATTTCAAACTTGATCATCATTTCAGCAAGATTATATCTGTTTCTTAGTAATATTATCAAACATGAAAAGTACAAATGCATTAAGAAAATTAAAGCCTGCACAGTTATATAATTTAAATGATATTCAAGCAAGTCTTTTACTTTGTCACAAATGGCAAATTGTCTTGCTTATAGAACCAATCATCTCTCATCTTGCTGGCACAGGAGCGTATAGAATTAATTACATGAGTGGTACCATTACGAAAGCCATAGGCTTGTGATCTGTGTCAATGGCTGCATGTCCTTTAATATTTTCAGTGAGACCAGAGCAGTTGTAAATCACAAACAGGGCAGTTACACTATTGGGTGTACCTCCCATGATGATGATATCTGGGCATGAAGAGAAAGAAATAACAGGGGGAGAAACTGATTCTTTGTCATAACTGAGAAATTTATCCTATTATCTTGCAGCTTTTCCTGAGATTGGCCTAATTTCATGCTCTTGATATGAGCCCTTTCATCCCACTCTCTACTCAGTACAGATGGGGAACAGCTGGTCACCCCTCTCATTACAATTTCCTTCAAATATATGATGGCAGTAATTACATTACATTTTGACTGTGTTCCTCAGACTCAATAATTCAGGATACTAAATTGTAACATAAAACTTTTATGAAATTACCTCATTTCTAATTTTAGAAAACTTATTCATTAGTGACATTAAATGCTGGATATTCCCCCTTTTAAAATGGGATTGCCTGCCTAGTAGAAGTTTTCATTCATGTACAGTGGCCCCAGATGTGACGTGGAAATCAAATATTCACTCATTCTTTCAGACAATACTGTTAACATAATGACTTTGAGTGTCAAGTTCTATGCTACATGTTG
The DNA here is from genome assembly GCA_019843965.1 of Rhynchomys soricoides. Taxonomy (NCBI): domain Eukaryota; kingdom Metazoa; phylum Chordata; class Mammalia; order Rodentia; family Muridae; genus Rhynchomys; species Rhynchomys soricoides. Next base: position 1,157,529 of record JADRCH010000338.1, read on the forward strand.
GCAGTACAACAGAGTAATCACAGAAATAGACACTATAGCCATAAAGCTTGCATTTGGTAGAAGAGAAAGAAAAATAGGTAATCACATACCACAATCAAAAGACCAAGATAGAGAAGTAAACAGTAGGGACAAGGTTAAATTTTTCAGTTCTGTTTCTCACTTGCTTGAATAATTCTATATTTTTTAAATTTCATCACTTCATCTAGAAAATTCGTACTAAAATATTGTCTGATGTATGTAATAGCTTGCAGGACAGTTTGAAAAATAATTTTCAAAGCACTTAGGGTGGTACCAAAGATGCTATAGGAGTTCATTAATAATAATAACAATGATTCATTTGAGTACTATTTATTATAACGAATTTCAACTAGATAACTAGTCAGAGTAGTGATGTTGATCATCATAAATTTTATGTAGGCACATGCTTCAAAAGAAGGAAAAAGTTATATATATCACTAATATATGTGCACATAAATTACCTCATTTATCATCTCTATATATTGATTATATTGGTAAACTATTGTACAAGTATGTATGTGGTAGCTCAAAAATTTATAAAGGTAGTTTTCATTCTCCTCATATATCAAAGAAACACATTATTATGACTCCACTCTGTGCTCTGTCAATACAAATAGGTCTTCTATTAAGAAACTTACCTTCTGTGGTGGATAAACTAACCAATATAGATGATAAAGTAAAGTAAGCTTATATTTAGAATAATTTCTTTCTTTACCTCACAATTTCTACTACAAAAGTGTGCACCTTAGTCTGTGAGTCTGCAAATTTAGTTTTATTATTTGTATGATTCTAGGGTAATAATCTATAAAGCAAAATGGGACACATTTTTTTTTCTAAGTATTTACTGGCTTACATTAATTTCCAACATTCAAAGCTCAACTTGATCCCTGTCTCTTCATGATCGAACAATATTGTATTTGTGTTTTTCCCTACAAGTCATGGATCTGAAGCCAAGACTCACTGAGTCAAGAAAAATTCACTTAGCAAACGGCATTGAATTTCTTCATATATAAAAAAGTTACTGCAACATATAATCATTGCTGTGAGGAAGGAAATCTGGCCTGTCTTAGTTTCCGTCCTATTGCTATGAAGAGCCCAACACAACTATAAAAGAAGACATTTAATTGGAACCTTACTTAATAGTTTCAAGGGATGAGTCCATAACAGTCAAGGAAGGGAGAATGGCTGAGGGCAGGTAGGCAGAGCACTGAAGCAATACCTGAGAGCTTAGAATCCTATTCACCTGTTGTGGGTAGACGGAGAGAGAATCGACCTGGTGTGGGCTTTGAAACCTCAAGGGCTACCCCCAGTGACACGCCTACTGCAGCAAGTTCACACTTCTAATTCTTCCTAAACAGTCCAAACATTTGAATATATAAGACTGGGTGAGGGGACATTCTCATTCAAATCCTCACAAGGCCGTAGTAAATAACATGGTTTTTCTTCGATATTTTCCTAATACTTGATTGTCAATTATTATTCTAAGTTTTTCATTGATAGTGTTAAAATATCATATGTGAACACTGGAACCTATGATACAGAATTTGTACTACTGAAAGTTGTGCTGAGAGACCGTCTGTATCTTTAATGAGGATAAACATTCATGTTTACGATGATAGTTACATCAGAAACTCAAAATTATTTTTCATAAAACAGTGATGTGAAGCACCTTTTTGTAAATAAAAAGCAAGGCTTTCCATGCCCTTTGATGCACAATACACAAGGGCATATTAAATTCAGTGGCCAATGGAATTCCAACACAAAGGAAACCTTGCAGCAGCAGAAATATTTCTATAAACTGGAGCAGCAGAGCCCTGACAAGAACATATTCATGGCCCTGTAGGGATGTCGCAATGAGAATGTAAGCATTCCTAGGCAGAATTATATAGGGCTCTACAATTTAACAGAGACCATAAAGACATTAAAGTGCATTAAATATGTATTTTCACATGTTTAGATCTATTATGGTTTATCATCTTTAAATAAATCCTGCCTTCCCCCAAGTACAAATTAATAAGTTAGATGGGAGGGTTTCCAGTTTATTAACAGTGTACGCAGACTGGTTCCTTTTTAAACTCAGATGGAGGGTTTCTTTTTCTACAAGGGAAGGAAGGGGAAAGAAGGGGCTTTATGAAGGGGTACTGGGAGAAGATGGGGCTATGATCAGGATGTAAAGTGAAGAAAGAAAGGAAGGAAGGAAGGAAGGAAGGAAGGAAAGAAAGAAAAAATTTCAACAACCCCACCTCAAAAAAAAAAAAAAAAAACGCAAAACACAGCAATGGTTTAATTAATATAGAAAAAGATGGTATTAAATATCCTACTCTCTTTAAGTTAAAAGTTTATAATGTGACAATTATGGAGACTTATGGTTCCAGGAGTCAGACAGGGAGAGATTTTTGCAGCATAATTAGAATTATTAGTAAAAATAACACTAATGCCTTATCAAATCTTGCCTAAGTGGCAAGAAAAGTTTAAGGGAGAAATCCAAAGTTGCTTTCTCTTTTGAGAAATCATTCTCAGAGGAAAGCATTCCATGTACTAGAGACTGTAAAGAGAGTATCAAGCTGCAATTACTGAAAAACAAGTTAGGTATGGACAATCCTGGAAATTAAGCAATGCTGCATTTGCATTATTAGCTTAAAATATGTCTGATAGACATATTTCTGTTTGCACATTTCCCTGAGAGTATTCAGATTATTTTTAAGTGTATTTATTTAGAGTGTGTGTGTGTGTGTGTGTGTGTGTGTGTGTGTGTGTGTGTGTACGCATGTGCATGTGAATGTATGTGCAATATGCATGTGCAGGTGCAAGCAAAGGCCGGAGGGCATTGGATTCCCTAAAACAGAACTTACATGTGTTTGTGAGCCCACCTGATGCAGGTGCTGAAAACCAAACCCAGGTGCTAAGAAAGAGTAGTAAGTGTTCTTAATTGCTGATCAATCTTTCCAGCTCCTGTTATGACTTGTTTTCAAAGCACTTCCAAGTACTCTGAATGCAGGACAAGAGAACAGCACACAAATCATGTGTAACCTGAGCTCTCTTCCTGAGCTGTAAAGCTTTGTGAATTAGTCCTTTGTCTTTGTCTCCATACTTATAGTCTCTTGGAGACTCATAGATATTTATGAATCAATGTTTACACATAAACCATGAAAGAAGTTTTATTTATGTGTGTGTGTATGTGTGTGAAGATGTATTTATTTATTTATTTTATGTATATGAATACACTGTAGCTATTTTCAGACACACCAGAAGAGGGCATCAGGTCCCATTACAGATTGTTGAGAGCCACCATGTGGTTGCCGGGAATTGAACTCAGGACCTCTGGAAGAGCAGTCAGTGCTCTTAACCACTGATCCATCTCTCCAGCTCCCCCCCCCTTTTTAAAGATTTATTTATTTATTTTATGTACATGAGTATATCTGTCACTGTCTCAGACATACCAGAAGAGGGCATTGGATCCCATTACAGATGGTTGTGGGCCACCATGTGGTTGCTGGGAATTGAACTCAAGACCTCTGGAAGAGCAGTCAGTGCTCTTAACCACTGAGCCATCTCTCCAGGCCCCTATAAATATATTTTCAGTAGAAAAGGAAGAAATATTTAACAGAAAGAACTTATTCCTATGTATTTATATAATATAGATATAATAGACATGTGAATGTGTTTACTTGTGTATAATGTGTATATATTTGTGTGTATATAAATGTATATTTTATATACATATATAAATTGTGCATATAAGCTGGGGTATATATACAGATATATAGATATAGATAGACATAGATATTCCAATGAACTTCAGTAAATGTCAAGATATAATCAAGCTGGTTCATTTTTAAATGTATATAAATGTGTGTCTGTGAGTCTTTGTCTGTGTATCTGTATGTGTGTATATGCGTGTCTGTGTATGTCTGTGTGTCTGTGTGTTTGTCTCTGTCTGTCTGTGGGGGTCTCTATATGTCTGTGTGTCTGTCTTTCTTGTGTGTGTGTGTGTGTGTGTGTGTGTGTGCACATATGTATGTTTTTGCAATATATTGGATATACTGAGAAAGTTTTAAAACTTTTGGTTAAGAAAAAAAGGAAATTTCTAGAGTAGAAAAATAAAATTGGAGCTGGAATCCAAAATAAGGATTCCAAAATCCAACGATTTAATAATCATATCAGGAGCAGAAGATGCATTCCGAAATCCACAGAATGGGAGTGACTCCCCTGTCTCCACACCTAGCTGAGTTTCTCATGCTGTTAAACCCTCTCTGCAAGTGTAAGCTAGGAAAAACAATGTTGCCCTACCAGGAGACCGAAGGGAATTGTCTTAACTTCAGATGTAAATTCAGAAGATAAACAAGCCTCCTTTGAGAAGGCATCAACACCCACTGGCTGTTACTTGGCTTCACATCCAAATAAAAGCCAAGAATTTAAATAATTTAGGGTGACAGTGCTCCTGGGTGTTTAGAAGAGAGAAACTCAAGTCTCTGATGAAGAAATAATCTAGAACTCAGTAGCAGGTATATGTATATTTCTGGGAAACTAAAGTTAAAACTAACAAAGCAAGAGAAGTAAAAGAGCTATAAGAGACAGTCCAGACATAAGTTATATGTAGAATATACTTAAGGAAAGAGAATCATAAATTGAAAATATGAATGTCATAGTACAAAAGAAGAATGTCTTTCCAGCTTCTGGCTATTATAAATAGGGTTGCTACGGAACATAGTGGAGCATGTGTCCTTGTTACATGTTGAAGTGTCTTTTGGGTATATGCCCAGGAGTGGTATAGCTGGGTCCTCGGGTAGTACTATGCTCAATTTTCTGAGGAACTATTAGACTGATTTCCAGAGTGGTTGTACCAGCTTGCAATCCCACCAGCAATGGAGGAGTGTTCCTCTTTCTCCACATCCTCTCCAGCATCTGAGAGGATGAGTTTTTGATCTCAGCCATTCTGACTGGTGTGAGGTGGAATCTCTGGGTTTTGATTTGCATTTCCCTGATGACTAAGGATGTTGAACATTTCTTTAGGAGCTTCTCAGCCATTCGGTATTTCTCTGCTGAGAACTCTTTGTTTAGCTCTGTACCCCTTTTTTAATAGAGTTATTTGGTTGTAACTTCTCGAATATATATATATTGGATATTACTCCTCTATCAGATGTAAGGTTAGTAAAGATCTTTTCTCAATCTATTGGTTGCCCCGTTTTGTCCTATTGACAGTGTCCTTTGCCTTACAGAAGCTAGAAAGAACCCAGATGTCCTTCAACAGAGGAATGGATACAGAAAATGTGGTTCGTTTACACAATGGAGTACTACTCAGCTATTAAAAACAATGACTTCATGAAATTCTTAGGTAAATGGATGGAACTAGAAGATATCATCCTGAATGAAGTAATACAGTCACAAAAGAAAACACATGGTATATACTCACTGATAAGTGGATATTAGTCCAAAAACTCAGAATACCCAAGATACAGTTCATAGACCACATGAAGTTCAAGAAGAAGGAAGACCAAAGTATGAATACTTTGGTTCTTCTTAGAAGGAGGAACAAAATACCCACAGGAGGAGATACAGAGACAAAGTGTGGAGCAGAGACTGAAGGAAAAGCCATGCAGAGACTGCCCACCTGGGGATTCATCCTAGATGCAGTTAAAAACCCAGACACCATTGTGGATGCCAAGAAGTGCTTGCTGACAGAAGTCTGATATAGCTGATTCTTAAGAGGCTCTGCCAGAGCCTGACAAATACAGAGGCAGACGCTCCCAGCCAACCATTGGACTGAGCACAGGGTCCCCAGTGGAGGATTTAGAGAAAGGTCTGAAGGAGCTGAAGGGGTTTGCAGATAGGAGGAACAACAATATCAACCAACCAGACCCCCCTGAGCTCCCAGGGACTAAACGACCAACCAAAGAGTGCACATGGATGGACCAGTGTCTCCAGTCACATATGTAGCAGAGGATGGATGGCCTTGTTGGATATCAGTGGGAGGAGAGGCCCTTGAGAGGAGAGGCCCTTGGTACTGTGAAGGCTTGATGTCCCAGTGTAGGGGAATGCCAGGCCAGGGAAGAGAGAGTGAGTGGGTGCGTGGGGAAACATCCTCATAGAAGCAGGGGGAGGGGATGGGATAGGGGGTTTTCAGAGGGGAAACAGGGAAAGGGGATAATACTTGAAAAGTAAATAAAGAAAATATCTAATAAAAGAAAAAATAAGAAAAAGAATGTCTTTCATGAGTACCTGTGTTTTAAAAATTTGGTCCTCAACTAGGACCACTACATGGAAGGATGTGAAACCTTAAGTTGGAGGCTTCCTGGAGGAAGTGTGCCACTGGGGCTGGGCCCCACTTACTGTTCACTCCCTGCTTCCTGAGTAAGGATGTAGTGTCACCAGTGGCCAGCTCCTGCTGTCATATCTTCTCTGGCAATAATGAAAACACCCCTAGAATTACAAGGAAAATAAAGTGTTTCTTTAACTACATTACTTAAACTTATTTCTATTTGCCAACATTAAAATTGTTCAGTGGATGATTGCTATGAATGAAGATACATTCACTGCATATTAGGTGTAGTGGATTTTTTAAGAAGCATAAACAAATTGTTACTGATGTTTTAAAATAGAAGTATCATACCTATTAGAATGAACACTAATAATTGTAAAGTTTGCATGGACATTGTGCTGGAGCAGAGACTTAACAAAAGTAGGGAAAGGAGACTTCTCTACTTATTTATTAATGCTCTCTTAAAACCAACTCACTAAAATCTGACAGACAGTAAAAGAAATCAAAATCACATGCCAGCCCCCATTAATATTAATAAAGATCTCAAGCAAATATTAGCAAATAGAACACAGCAATGTAAAATTCATTTAAAATCATCACACATCCAGATCACACTGGATTTTTTTCCTAACAGTAAAAGTTTGGTTTTCCCTTACAAAATAGACTTATAGAATTAACCATCTTAACCTAAAGAAGATGTTTTTTAAAAAAATTAGAATAATCTTTGGTGGAAAACTAAAACTTAATCTCAGAGTCAACTCAGCCTGAATTTCACCCTTCCCTTTGTACAGAGATAACCTGACCTGAGCCAGAGTTCCTGCCTTTAACCAGAGGAGAATGGTCTAAGTTTTCTAGAACACTTACTAAAAACTTGATACCATGGTATAGTATCCATCTAGGGGGAGGTTGCTTATGGTACTCACATTACTGGAGTCCTCTATGCTCTGCATGTCCCATTCACTAATACAGAGATGTGCTCTGGTGGCTTTTACAGAGAGTTTCCTCTAGTCTTAAGTCATCATTTCCACAGCATAGAGCAGCCCTAGACAGAGAGCAAATAAGCCAGAGAGGCAAATCATTTTCTGATAGAAGTTGCTGAATAAACTGTCTGACTTTTTTGTTTTTGTGGTGATTTGAATGAAAATGCTTCCACACATAAGCGTGCGCGCACACACACACACACACACACACACACACACACACTCAGCTGTAGATATCTCAGTACTTGATCCTCAGTTGGAAGGGCCATTTGGGTGAACTTTGGAGGAAGTATACCACTTGGGGTTATTTTTTAGGTTACAAAGCCTTGAGGCATTTCGTGTTGGCTCGTTTTTTTTTTTTGGTTTTTTTTTTGTTTTTTGTTTTGCTTTGCATTTGAGATTGGAGGTATAAACTTACTGCTTGGGTTGCCATGCTCTTACTCTGTGGGAACAGTCCTGGTGCAGTGGAGAGTGAAGTCCCCCATGTCTGCCCTGGGTGCTGTGGCTCTGAGAGGGACAGGCCATGCAGGAAGTGGCCAAGTTCCTCCGCCCACAGTCCAACGCGCAGGTCAGGCTGTAGGAAGCCTTTGTGGAGACCTACTGGTTGCGGCGGGGTGGGGGTGGGACATTCCCAGGGAACCTGCGGCAGCAGTCTCCTTGGGTTCTCTAGCTGGGGTACCTCAGACGCTGCTGGGTACTGCAGACGGCTAGCCTGAGCACAGCTGGGGTTCCCGCCCACACCGGCTTTGTGGCTTGGGTGCTGACTAGCTGCTTCTGCTTGGGTGAATGAATACTGTCTGGAAGCCAGTCGTAAGCCAGACTCTTCCCTTCCCACGGCCGATCAAAATGAGAAAGTCTATAATTCTAAGATGTTTATTTCTCAATGTGTTGAGTGGCGTGGATGAAATCGTACCCCTAAATCTCTGGGATGGGCAAGGCAGATATAGAAAGCAGGAAGGGGCGTGGCTAAGTCTCTAAGTGTCTCATGAACCTGGGGATGACTTGGGGCTTCCTGGCCACACCTCTACTTGAGGAGAGGTGTACTGACAGACCTCACATGACAAACCTCTCTACAGGGTTTGGGGGGTGGTACTTGACAGGAGCCAAAAGGCCTCCCAAGAGCGTTGGCAAAACGCTTTCTGGTTCCTTGTGAGTTGCCCCACTGGGTCCCCCAGAGTTAAGCCTGTGCTCGATCAGATGCCAGACTGCCTGTCACAGACCACTGCCCCACATTACCCTTCTGAAACCATAAGTCCAAATAAACTATTTCTTCTATAAGTTGCTTTGGTCTTTGCATTTTTGCTTTTGTTGTTGTTGTTGTTGTTGCTGCTGCTTTGTTTTGATTTTTGTTTTGTTTGTTTTTTTTTTACAGCAATAGAAAAGTAACTGAGACAATATTTCAACTAAGCGATCTACAATCAGGAGAGCTGTCCAAAATTAACCTTAAGAAATGAGCTTTTTCATGGGAGAGATGATCATAACCACGGGAGGCGTAATGGGGCCTTGAGGTAGAAGAACATTAGAAAGGCACAGAAGACATGAGTAGAGCCTTAAAGGGAAGGAAAGGGTTCCTTTGAAAACCTGGAAAGGAATGTCATTAAGGAAGGTAGTTATAAGTAGGGACAAGATTGAAGGCCTTTATGGACAAGATGACAAAAGAGGACCAGAGAAGAGCCATGAGAAATCTTCCCAACAAAGCCAACAAAGAACAATATCTGACTTTTATGTCCTTTTCAGGGGTATTTGGAAAATACGCAACATGTGATTTGCTCTGAGATTGTCTACTTGACACGGAGCACGAAGGAGCCAGGAACTGAGCAGAATCATAACTTAAGAGTAGAAAAACCATAGCGTAGACTGCCCTAAAGTATGTATTCCCTAGAGAGATCTGCAAGTAGTCATGGCCTCATTACTTCACCTGTGGGACTAGGCTACTTAGCATGACCAGCATCTTACATGGCAGGTCAAGGATTTGAGAATACTGTCTCTCAAACTCCCTCATAATTGAACCCTGATATCAGAGCAGTGATAAGCTCAAGACCATAGTGTATTTCTCCCTTTCCCTCCACCCTTCACTGCCTTTCACATTAATCCCCTTCCCTGAATCATCTTCAAGACAATTCCTGGTACACAACCTTTACTCTAGAGTCTAATTCTAGAGTAACAACCTAAGTAACTCTTTATCCTTTCCCTGTTTCTTATGTAAAAAATATACCATGAAAGCCCAAATGGAATGACTACCTATCAATCACATAATGGAAATTTAGGAAATAAATAATAATAGTAATTGTTATTATTATTAAATTAACTAAAATATACAATTAATTTATTGAAGTGATTATTTAATTAAACAATTAAATAATCAATTATTTAATTAATTAAGTCTATTATTATTATTATTATTATTATTATTATTATTATTTCTAGAGAGTGTTCTTATTTGATTTTCTGCTCCTGTGATAAACACTATAACCAAAATCAACTTTGGGAAGGAAAATGTTTATTTAAGTTTATTCTTCTAGCTCATGGTTTATCATTGAGGGAAGTTGGGGCAGGAACTGAAGCAGAACCCATGGAAGAATACTGATTATTCGTTTGCTCACTGGCTTATTCTCATCTAACTTCCTCATACCCACTTGGCTAGAAATGGAACCACTTCTAATAGGCTAAGCCCTCCCACACACGCACCATCAGTCAAGATAATCTCTCACAGATATAGCCACAAGCCAATTTGATGTAAGCAATCCTGTTCCCACTTCCCAGGTTACTCTAGGCTGTATCAAAATGACAATATAAACTACACAGAACAGTGAAAGTCTGTTGCAACCCAGAAAGATGGCCTCCATGATCTCTGCAGAAATTTCTGTTGGTTTGTCAACTCTGGGAAGTCTAAACTGGGAAGTTTGGTTCATAGGAGCTATATGACTGTCTGGAAGAGGTATGCAAAATACTTGCCACTGGAGATCTTTAAGTATAGACTAATGGCACAACATCCAGCTTAAACACCACTATGGGCAAAGTTCAATGTGTGTGTGTGTGAGCGCAAATGTGTGTACATATACCCATAATAAAATCTAAGTGAAGGCACTGGATTATCATAAAGAATTTTCAACTCAACAAAGGCTGAAGCCACTCATTTTTAGTATTGTGCTTTTTAACATATACTCTACATACAAATATTAAACTAAGAGCAGAGTACTACCAAGAAATCCTATATTCAAGACATGCTATTCTTCTCCCATTATGAGATTATTCTAGCTAACAACTCCTCTGCACATTGTTTCAGTTCATGTGAAAAATATAGACCTGTAAGGAAGAACGAGGATGATTTATGTGGATGCAAAGCACCACCCTTACATCTATCTCATTAGTGATCAATTGTTTCCTCTCTCCCCACCCCTCCTTCCTAACCTCTACTCACTTCCTTCTTTCCTTTTTTTGCTTTCTTCTATATCATTTAGTTACTTTCTTCTTTAATCTTTATTAAACTAAATTTATATTTTATAATTATGATACTGTCTTATAATCTTTGTCTCTTGCCTTAGTTAGTCTCAGCAGTCAACTTGATATATCCTAAGGATCATCTGGGAATTTCTCCTGAAAGATTATCTAGATTGATGATTGATATAGGAGGATCCATCCCACTGTGGATGGCATCCCTAGAGAGGTGTGATGTGCTGTGTAAGAAAACTAGCTAAGTATAAGCCACAGATCAAGCTAGTAATCAGCCTCTTCCATGATTCCTGCCTTAGGTTCCTATCTTGAGTTGCTCCTACCTTCCCTCAAAAATGGTTTATAACCTAGAAGATGAAATAAACTCTTGCCTCTCTAAGTTGCTATTGGTCATGGTATTTTTTACAACAGAGAAGCAAAGTAGGACAGATTTCTGCACTAAAGCAGGCCTCCTGAGAAAGTGCTTTGCTCTACAGATCTTTCCAAACACAGAACATCTTATAAGTTCTCAGTTATATATCACACATTTTGGCCTATGATGTGGCTATGCCATTCGATTTGGTCCATAGTCTTCTCCTGTTTGGACATTGAAAGGAAAATGGCCATTATAGGCAATGATATTCATTATAACACCATCGTCTTTCCATTCTTAGGAAAAATATTTGTAACTTTATATAATGTGTAGGTGCTTTATTTTTACTATTTTATTGTGTTCTTTTTTTAAAAAATTGGATATTTTACTTATTTACATTTCAAATGTTATCCCCATTCCCAGTTTCCCCTCTAGAAACTCCCAATCCCATCCCCCCTCCCCTGTTTCTGTGAGGGTGCTCTCCCACCCACGTACCTACTCCCACCTCCCCTCCCCGACATTCCTCTACATTGGGGCATTGAGCCTTCCCAGGACCAAGGGCCTTTCCTCCCATTGATGCTCAACAAGGCCATCCTATGCCACATATGCAGCTGGGGCTATGGGTTACTCCATGTCTCTTTGGTTAGTGGTTTGGACCCTGGGAGCTCTGGGGGATCTGGTTGGTTGATATTGTTGTTCTTCCTATTGGGCTGCAATATCTCTATCTCCCTTTCAACCCTATTCCTTTCAACATCCCAACACCAGAAGAAAAGAAAGAAGGTTAGAAAGAAGGGGGGGCATAGACAGCTTTCAGCAAACATTTTT
>JADRCH010000339.1:0-166495 GCA_019843965.1 Rhynchomys soricoides
TTTTTTTTTTTTTTTTAGTTTTTCAAGACAGGGTTTCTCTGTGTAGCCCTGGCTGTCCTGGAACTCTGTAGACCAGGCTGGCCTCGAACTCAGAAATCTGCCTGCCTCTGCCTCTCGAGTGCTGGGATTAAAGGCATGTGCCACCATTGCCTGGCATGATCTGTTACCTTAAAAAGGACAAAGTAAGGGACAGTATTCCCCACCAATTACTATATGTTATTTTAGTAAAAGGACTATAAACTGATGCAGCCCATGTATATACATACATTTCAAAGTAATTTCCAAGAAGTTTTTAAGGCAGCATAATTATCATCTGAGCACTTTTGTAACTGCAGAAACCAGAGATGGAATGAAAGGTTGATATGAAAAGATCGAAATGAAATCATTTTTAAAACAATCTGAAAATTATAAATAACTAACTCAACTGTAGATATAGGTACACCAGTAAGGGAAAATTTATAAGATTTTGTAATGAAAATTATGTAAATTGGCAAAAGGTAACTAATGGAGCCAGAAACTGTCTATGTGGCAAAGATAAATGACAAACCACAGTTTAATAAGGAATCTTTTGCCCCTAGTGTCCAAAGCCAGGCCACCTGTCCTATGCTAAGGGACAGGTGAACACACTTGAGACAGTGACTTTCTCTGGTAGCAGTTGTCCCCACCATGAAGACCTTGTTGAGCATCACAGGCCTGGAATACTCAAAAGGAAAGTCTGTACACAACAACATAATATACATTTGTCGAGATCATTGTCTCAGGGACTTAGAGAATATCAGACGTTATTTCTATGATAAATAATTGTTCGAGCTAAAAGGAAAGATAATTCCACACTCCTTCTTTGAAGAGAGAAAGCCCTTGTATCTGGAAGGTAGGAGGGAGGCCTAGAAACATGGGAAACTGTAGAGGGCGGGCCTGATGCTGCTTGTATTCTAATGCTAATACTGGTTCCTCAAGAGGTGGTTGCCATTACTTACTCACTGTGATGCCATGTGAACCTTCACCCAATTTAAATGGTCAACTGTGTGATTGGGCAGTGGGGGTGGGGTGGGGTGGGATTGGAGGCTTGGCAGGGAGTTGCGGGCAGAGAAGAAGACAAAGGAGGAGGAAGCCACCATGGACTAGAACCCAGTGGCCAGGAGAAATAGCTAGTAACAAGGGGCCTTCTGGCTGGGGACTAAGTTAGTATAGTCCTAGATCTGCCCCATCTAAGCATATGGCTTATAATTAATAGGTCTGGATTTTGTAAGTTTTATACAGGTTTATTAGGATTGAAAAACCCAGCAACAGGAATGGCCTGGTGCATTGAGTACCTCCTTGAAAATGAGAACAAATGTTACTCTAATGACCAACAGGGGTTGAAAGGAAAGATATTTGGCAAGCACCAAGTGACACACATCAAAAGGATCCAGGAATGCATCAGAAAATTCTGCTGTGGGTAACTTACTAATCGCTTTTTGCTAAACAGACTCCTACATAGTGAAAAGATGAGGTCATAAAAGCCTTCAGCTGAGGTCACTGTTAGAGAAACATACTCATCCCCTGAGTTTTCCATTGAGCATCAGCAAATCCCTAATCCACCAGAATATGAGAAGCCGAATGAGTCTTCCCTAGAGAATTCAGTGACTGTCCCTATTCCCAACTCACTTCTGGAACCATCATCAGTAACTCATGGCCTCTGTGGGACAGTTTATCCAAAAGAGATTTCATAGTTAAATGTATAGCTCCTATTCACAGGTACCACCAGCGGCCTGCCTGCCTGGATGAAGCCAGAGACCAGAAGCAGACACACACACAGAGAAAGGGAGGCTGGAAAAACTGCAGGAGCCATGAGAGAAGCATATCCCAGAGCAATCTAGCCAGTCAGAGGCTACATCTCTAGTACAGTAGCAGGAAAAGGTACAGGTACCAAACCTTCCTCAGTGAAGACATGTATTTTCATCTTCATAGGTGAAGTTACACTCACTATCAATGATATATCCAGAAGAATAATTAATGAGCTGCTTTTGCTGACTACATGTTTGCATGTTTTCCAGAAAAGAAAAGCTTGTGATCTTTGCCTTTGGAAGATCATGCCCTCTATGGTAATTCCAGTTTCCAAAGACAGTTATAAAATAATGATTGAATTTTGAGAATTCAGAAAAATTATCAGCTCCATTAAGAGTCTCTGCATTTATAATATACTTGCTTGGCTCAACATCATTACAGGGGCTGGAATGGCAGGAGGTGAGGTGGGACATTTAGTTTTCAGGAAGAAGGAAAGAATGCTAGAGAAGGCGACACCAAAGGATATCTTGTGTAGGGAAGGGTGGTGCAGAGCCAAACCATCTCTGTGTTGCTCTTGTGTGTATGACAACTCCATGGAGTCGCCATTGCTGTGAGATGTAATTACATCTCTATAAAGTACTCTCCGTAGTGATTCATGGGTGTTGTGTTATAAGACCATCATCTAAAATTCTAGTTAGGACCTAGCACACTGAACACAAATACATGCCTAGACACATACAGTCACACAGTTTCCTTCTCAACACACAGATATAAATCCATCCATGACTTCTCTTCCCCAACAACACAAACACTATATGTGAAACATGGCTGCCATATAAGATAATAGAATAGACACATACATGTTCCCAGGGTTGTTTGATTGTTTAGATTTATAACTATGTGGGATAGAAGCTCTTTATCAAGATCCTCCACATATGCACATATATGTGATCCTGTATGGTTGAGCACAGTGTGTGAGACCAAGGGTTATAGTGGTCTTAATGGTGGTGGCTTGTGTATGCTTGTTTAACTAAGTGTGTGGGGTGTCCGTGAGTGTGGAACATACCCAGATGTATTACCCAGCAACCCTACTTCTTGCTTCATGAGACATCAGAACATAATACAGAAACATGTCATTATAAAGAAACTATTAAAGAACAGTTCGCAGTCTTCTTTACAAAATTAAAAGATAGAAAGCTAGTAAATATCACTAATTATCACTTACAAAATAAGGTCATTCAATAAAAAGATCATAATATGATCGCTAAAGGAGGGTGCCAAGTCTGTTATGCTTTGGCTTGTGTCTCTAATGTATTGGCAAGCAAAATGCATGAAAAAGAACATCATGAATTTTTATGACTTTGCTAAGGTGGTCCACTCTTTCAACACCCATTCAATACAGTACTTGAAGTCTTAGCTAGGACAATAAGGCAACTGATGGAGATCAGGGGATACAAACTGAAAAGGAAGAGGTCAAATTACCTTGATTTGCAGACAATATGATAGTGTATATAAGTGTCCCTAAAAATTTCACCAGGGAACCCCAATAGCTGATGAATACTTTCAATAAAGTAGCTGGATATAAAATTAACTCAGAAAATCAGTAGCCTTCCTATATACAAATGACAAATAGACTAGAAAAATAATCAGGGAAATATCACCTTTCACAATAGTATCAATCAATATAAAATCTCTTGGTAAGTCAGATAAAGGGAATTCTAAAAGAGGTACCTCTAATAGACCTAACTAATCAAGTAAGTGAAAGCCTTCTAAGATAAAAACTTCAAGTCTTTGAAGAAAGAAATGGATGAAGATATCAGAAGATGGAACAGTCACCCAAGCTCATAGATCTTTAGGTTTAACATAGTAAAAATGGCCATCCTTGCAGAAGCAATCTACAGAGTCAATGCAATCACCATCAAAATTCCAACACAATAGTTCACACACCTTGAAAGGGCAATTTTCAAGTTCTAATTGAAACCCAAAAATCTCAGGATAGCTAAAACAGTCCTGAACAATCATAGAACTATGGGAGTTCTCACCATCCTGATCTCAAGTTCTACTACAGTGCTACAGTAATAAAAACAGCACATCACTGGCATAAAGACAAACATTTATACTACTCTTAGGAATATACCCAAAGGACACATCCCACCACAGTGACACCTTTTCAACCATGTTCAATGCTGCTCCATTCATAATAGTAAAAAATTGGAAACAACCAAATGTCCTTCAATAGAAGAATGGATAAAGAAAATGTGTTACATTTTCACAATCGAGTCTTATGACATCTGTAGGCAAATGCATGGAACTAGGAAAAATCCTGGGTGAGGTAACCCAGACTCAGAAAGATAAATATGGTATGTATTTGCTTATATTTGGATAGTGAGAAGGCTAGGCTGATTCCACGACAGGCTTCAAACTGGCAGTTAGGAGACTAGGCCTAAGAACTGGGCAAGTCCAGGCAAGTCCAGGAAAATCCGTTACCAGAAAAACAACAACAACAAACCCCAGGCTTCAAGCAGCTAGTCAGAAATTGCCCTGCCCGCTCTCCTACCTTATGCCTCATAGAGGGCTAGGAACACCCCTATTCTTTAGGTGACCCCTGCCTTTGAGAACCTATAAGGGAGGCCCCCTCCCATGCTGCCTAACCTCCAGTCTGATATCTTAGCTGAATATGACCAACATAAGTTTTTTAAAATCCTTGGAAGCCCTCCATAGGGTCCAGAAGCAACTCTGGCCTGCCATCTGCCAGATTTATGAATCTGCCCCTTCTCCTAGCTTCCATTGCTTTAAACCAGGTCGTCTGGATTAAGAGATATAACCATGAGATTCTGGAATCTCAATAGAAAGGACCTCACACTGTAATCCTTACTACACCTGTAGCTGTTAAGGTGGACAGGATCAGGATGTGGATACACCACTCCCATGTTAAGCCTGCCAGGAGAGAGAAGATCCAGCAGCTGAGGTCCCAGAGGAAGAGACATAGGTGAACCATCACAAGAACAATGAAAGGTCACCCCACACCCTGTTGATCTGTTAAAACTGTCACTCCAGTGCTCCTGATCCTGCTTGCTTTGTTGCACCAGCCACTAACCTCCTTACTATCTGGGTACCCCAGGGGATGATGGAACAACCTTCTCATCAAGTTCACAGTGGCTGGCAAGGAAGCCAATTGGACTGCCAGTTCTTAAAACTCCTCTCTCCCCGGACTTAACACAGAACTGTTGGTTTCTGAACAGGGACTCTGCATTGGAAACAAAGTACCTGTAGCCTATTCCCACTTCTGTAAATACACTGTAACCCCTACTGTTGCAGGATACATGCTACCCCCAGAGAATGCTTGGTAGGCTTGTACCCTGCGGAAGAGGGGGCTTACTTCATTCATTTATGGCCTGGTTGTAAATACGACTGAGGATTTTTGTTGTTGTTGTTGTTCTAGTACAGCTTATACCCAGAGTGACATATTATTCTGGGGAGGATGTCATCAGCCAGCTAGCACCTCCAAACAATTGGGTTAAAAGGGTGGCCATTTTACTAGGTTTTCTCCTTGGCATAGTGCTGGCTAGAGCTGCTAGCGTAGGGGCCTCAGCCCTAATACTCCCAAATAAAAATTACAAGGCCCTATGGATGGCAATAGATACAGATGAAGCATCTGAGTGGCCATGTAGAAGCCTAGTGCAGTGGAAACTTCCTATAATAGGAAGGCAATTGTAAGGAAGTCTCCATACAATGATGGGCTGAGATTCTGTGCTGTTATAACACAGTAGGAGAAAACAGACAACAAAGCACAGGCAGCAACGACAGTTTTTATATGCATGAGGAAAATTAAATTCAGTGGCAGGAGGAAAAATAAATTCATTAAACTTATTCACAAAAATAAAAGTTAATGAAGTTCACTAGCTGAAATATCTACCTGTGTGTTTTCCAAATTTTTTTTTTTTTTTTAAAGTGTGATCTTTTCTTTGGAAAGATTATGTCCTCTACTACAATACCAGTTTTGAAAGAGTAATAGAATGATGTATTTTGATTTTTAGAATTCAGAATTCGCTGGGCAGTGGTGGCACACGCCTTTAATCCCAGCACTTGGGAGGCAGAGGCAGGCGGATTTCTGAGTTCAAGGCCAGCCTGGTCTACAGAATGAGTTCCAGGAGAGCCAGGGCTATACAGAGAAACCCTGTCTCGAAAAAACAAAAAACAAAACAAAACAAAAACAAAAAATGAATCAGAATTCACTGCCTATAAGTAGTCTCAGTTTGCATTGAGGGACCCTAAGGGCTTTTTCCAGTCCCACACCCTCCTCACAGCTTCCCCCTCCAGCATGGAGTCAAGGCTAGGCCAAGTTCCATTTTTCACCCACAGGAACATTCTTGAGTAAAAATTCTCAGAATGTACTGATAGTCACCTGACCCTCTGAAAAGTCCCAGATAGAATTCATATGCATGCCATGCATGTAAGCCAATAGATTTAAAGGTCAATATGTTTAGCCAATAAGTTTGAACTATAATCTTGATGATGTTACCTGTGCCCCTAAAAAGTATAAAAACTGCTTGTAATAGCCATTCGGGGGTCACTTTCTAGTCACTCCCCTTGAGGGACTAATTGAAGGTTGACCTCCAATTCGACAAAAAATAAACCTCTTGCTTTTGCATCCATCTGTGTCTTGGTGTCTCACTGGGGCATCTTGAAGTAAGTACCACTGATCGAGGGTTGGGGGTCCTTACAGCATCATGTGTCTTTTGTACATCATAAGAGGTAGGCTAAGAAGGGTAGCCAGTGAGAAAGGAGTTAGTCAAGAGGAAGGAGGTATAGAATGCTGGAGGAGGTCACAGCCAAGCTAGTCCCTCACTAAAGGACACACTGTATTAGGAAGGGCTGGGACAGAGTCAGAACAACTCTACATTGCTCTTGTTGGTGTGGCAACTTCACAGATCTTAGAATTTGAGACTTCGCTGACAAGCCCTGAAACTAGGAACTCTGTCCTACCTCAGGACCCTTGTAAATCAATAATCCAGGAACCACCATGACAAAAGCAGTGTCTCTGAAATACTAGCTGCTTGACAGTCAATGGAAAGGTTCCTTTTTTCCTTACAGGAAAGGATGATTATTTCTAAGCCTGGCTTCTCAACAGACATCTAGACAGAAGATAGAAGAAGAGAGTTTAGCCTCTGAAGTCTGTCAAGGTCTGAGCCTGCCAATTGTGATGACCATGTTTATTTGCTCCAGGTAAATAACCAAGGGCTCACCTTTGCTGAAGACTTTGAGGTCTCATCTGACTTAGGACTTCTAGATGTCATCATAGATTACGAACAGAAATATTGCCAGGTTCCCAAACAGGTAACAAGAACAATAAAGGATGACATTGGACTTAGTCCTTGTGTTGAGTCATTAGGACATTTGGCAATATAGTACCATGATTAACTAAGAACTCTAATCTCATTTTATCTCTGACTGAACAGCAGTCACACAAAGTCTTTTGCTTAAGTCCAAAACAGCACTGTTCTTGGTCTGTTTCCAGCACACAGTGCAGGTTCAGGCACCAAGGAGGTAATGCAGCACCCATGATGAGACTCTTATAGCAATGGGTGTTGACTGGTCAACCAAGTCCATCACCAGGGGTCTTATATTTTATCTTTTACAAAATCTCTATCATCTATGATAAAATAATAATAAATTTGAGTTGTTCTTGTTTTTCCTTAAACATATAGTTTAAGAAGCACTGCTGTAAAGCACTGGCTATCAAGAACCCCTTTCCTACTATGGGATGTGCTAACAGATGAAATGTTATGCCTGGCTAGAGTCCTTTCGAGGATCATCTAGTCTGAATTCTCCTCTAAGTTTCCTGATGGTAACATCCTCCTCCCCAACTGATCCCAAACCCCAGTTTGGAGCTATCTGACATCACACGGAAGGGGTACCTGCACACAACCCATCATAGGCAAGTTCTAGTTTGGCATTTTACAACTGGGTCTCAGCACATTCCCAGTGAGATATTTGGTATTCTCATCTCAACTAAAGACTGAAATGTGATGAGGCAGGTACTCCTTCATAGTGATCCCAATACATCCATTGTGTGATCATCAGACTGACCAAAATGGCTTTGGAAAAGAAGTCCTTCACCCCCATCCCTCCTTGTGAAAAACATACTCAACCACACTCATCTGCCATTCTCCTTCTTCCCTCTTCAAACATTAATGACCCACAGGAGCGCCTATCTCTACCAGCATTAGTGTTGCAGATAGCCCTGGGGCTGCTTGTACTTTGATGCTTATTCTGTTCTCCTGGGAGGGGCTTCGAACAAGGAAGGAGTCAGTACTCAGGTGACTTCTTGTGAACCTTCTCCCCACCTTAATTTGTAAAATAAAGGCTAGATGATTGGGCAAGAGAGGGGAAGGTAGAGCTGAAAGTTTGAGGGAGGAGGAGAAAGGAGGAGGAGAGGACAATGGAGAGGAAAGTGGAAGAAGAGTGGAGCAGAAGCCTGAGGAAACCACAAGTTATAAGGGGTCTCTTAGATGGGGAAGAGAGTAGTGCAGTGGCAGATCTGCCCAATCTAGGCATGCAGCTTGATTCATATTAATTGAGTTGTGTTTTTTTTGCCTGGGCTTATTTGGGTTGGAGATTTACTACAACACATTAGTCTTTATGTTTTCTTACCACAGGCTTATACACACTTAAAAATTTTCCCACCTCATTTCTCCAATTGTGAGGAAGAAGAGAACATAGGATTCTTCCTGCAAGCATTGTTCTGTTTTGTAAGACTCTGGGGAGTTTTAACTTACCCGAGACCCCTAAGTGAACACACGGAGTCGGGAATTGATGCAAAATGCAAGAGGAATTTATTGAACCAGAGCTCTTGGGCCCACCTGCACCGTGAGGAGAGGCGACCCCATAGGCTTTCACACAAGCATTTTTATACTTTTTCAGAGGGCAGAGTACAGAAACAACAACTTGGCACATTTTCATTGGATAGCACTCTTAACCTTTAAACTCATTGGTTCAGGCCTGTAAGAAGGTTATCCTGGTCCTGCACTGGACATTCCAGGAAGGGAGGCGTTGGAGTCTGGGCATTCTCATTCCCCCCTTTTCTTTGAAACTGTTTCAATCTTGAAATTAAAGTTCATCTTGTTCAATGTGCTGATACTGCTGCTTGATCATCATGATTTGCACTGCATTAATGTGTTCTCTAATAAAGGCAACTAATTTATTAAAAGGATAGGTCCAAGCGATAGTATAATCAGTAAGCTAATTACTGGACCAAGGAAAGGGAGAAGGTAAGGCAAGATTCCATTTCAGGTGCTCCACATGGGGTTATCAGAAAGCTCTTGGCGCCTCCTTTCTAACTCTTCTTGATGTTTTTGGATCCTATCGCAAACAATCCTGGACTTCTTCACATAAAAACAACATTTTTCTTGCAAGACACACATATCTCCTTTGTCTGCAGTAAGTAGATCTAGATCTCGTCTGTTTTAAAGAACCACTTCGGCCAGAGAATCTACCTGATCCTATAGCTCTTTAACAGACTGGTACACATATTTACATCATCTATCAGCCTCTGGGATAGCTTAGTATATGTGTCTATTCTACCCCTATACCAGCTGAGCCAGTGGTGAGGGTTCCCAATATCCCGAGCCCAATTAAAAGGGGGATGAACTGCCCTCTTATGCCTGGGAGAAAGGTATCACAGCTGGGCAATGGAATGACCATCAAAAGCACTGCAGGGACACAGGACCCAGTCCAGTCTAAGGGGAGAAAAGGATAGGCCATGTTGTCTCCACACACAAAAACCTTCCCCCTGCCCAGACAAACGGCCTCAGAAATGTTAATATAATGACTGCAGGAGGCGAACACTGCTAGGCCAAGATCTACATCAAAAGAGTCATTTTTAAAAGGGCTGAAGAAGCAGGTAGTCACATTAAATTCGGTTGGTTGTACCTTGAAGGGTCTTAAGAGACTACAGTTTTCCTTTTTCTGGTGCATGCTTCAATCCTGAAGCTATTGTTGATAGCTATGCAGCTCATACTCCTGCTCTTCTGTATCTAGCTCTTTGTACCTCTGCTTTAAGATCATTAGCTGAACTGCACCTATGAGTTCCTTAACAAAAGCGGTTCAAAATATAGGGGCCAAAAGTCAACAATAGCAGAATAATTAAGGTCTTAACAAGGTAGATATGAGGGTGGTTAACTAAGAGGTTAAATCAAGACTTGAACCAGTCCTGACTCTGTTCTCTCTCTTCTGCTTGGCTAACCCTTCTCTCACCACGGCCATTGAATCTTTAACAACTCTAGAATGGTCTATTTAAAAGCAACACTTTTCAGCTAAGGCAGTACATAGCCCTCCTTGCTGGAGGAAAGGTTAAGTACTCCTTGCTGGAGTACTACTACTCCGTAGTACTACTTCTGATAAGGAAGTCAGTGATTCTTTAAGATGACTGATGGAAGCTTCTATTCTCTCCATATCTAAATCAATGACCCTCAGACTGTCATAATTTTCCCTTTGTAAGACCAAAGCGGATGTCTTGGTGCCTGTCCCAGCCACCTCCTACCACAACAGAAGGGAGACAGTGAGTGCTGTCCAAAGGTACCACAAACAGTCATGAGTAAGGTCGAGTGATCTTGAGCTTGAGCAGATTGTGGATTTTCTGTACAGTCCAGCGGGAGTCTCTGGGAAGCGGGGCATCTGCAGGTTTCACACGGGAAGTGTGCACCCAAGCCTCAATACTGTCTACCTTGAGGATTGTGGGAGTAGTTAGCAGCACCAGGAAGGGTCTCTTTCATCTAGGTTTCAGTGACTGTGTCCAATGCCTCTTTACATAGATCCTGTCATCAGTCTGGAAGTGGTGAGGGGTCTCTGGCATCCCTGGAGCATTTAGGGCAGATAGTTTAGGCCAAATCTCATGCTGTGGGATACCTCCTGGGAGGGCCCAGCGTACACCAAGGGAGTTGGGGTACCACAAAGGATCTCAAAAGGGGTCAGGTTAAAATGGTAGGGGGTGTTCCGAGTTCAGAACAGGGCCAAGGGGAGGGGCACCACCCAGTCTGAGCCAGCTTCCAAGGTCAATTTAGTTAAGGTCTCTTTTTTGGGGGGGTCTGGGGGGGTGTCTAGTCATTCTCTCTACCTGTCCTGAGCTTTGAGGACGGTACTTACAATGAAGTTTCCAATCTGTCCCCAATACTTTTGCCAACCCCTGGCTTACCTGACAAAAGCAGAACCATTGTCTTGTCTACTTACCTTGGGCACTCCAAACCTTGGGGAAATTTCCTCTAATATCTTCTTGGATACAATGGCAGCTGTTTCCTGCTTGGTGGGGAATGCCTCAGCCCATCTAGAGAAAGTTGCTATGAACACCTGAAGGTGTTTGTAACCACATTTTCCTGGCTTAACTTCTGTAAAATCGACCTCCCAATATACTCTAGGCTGTTCTCCCCTAGGTTTTTTGCCCTGTTTATTCTTGGCTGCATAAACATTCACTTGCTGGCATACCTTACACTGTCCTGCTATCTTTCTGGCCCAAAACCTGAGTCTTATTACATATACTCTAGGTCCCTTAACTGCTTGTACAAGCTTTTTATCCCCTAAACGAGTCCATCTGTGCATTTGGCCTAGTAAGTCTTTTGCTTGCTTCCTGGGGAGCATACTTTTCTTTCTTGTGTGTCATTTCCCTTCCTTCTGTAGGTGATAGTTGGGAGGGTGGCTAGCAATCTGCGTCCTTTCTTCTTTAGTGTATTCTAAATGAGGCCATCCCTTTTCCAGTCCCATTTCCCAGCAGGTGTTTCTTGTAGGCCCATAACCAGGATAGGCTCCTGCATAGCCACTTCTCAAGCCACAAAATCTGCCTGGTTATTTCCCTGGGCCACTGACATTCTTCCTTTCTGATGTCCTGGGTGTGAATAATACTCATGGTTACCGGCTTCACTGGGACACTTAGGATTTCTTGTTTGTTTCCTCAGGTGTGAGCAGTCCTCTCTCTTGGCATATAGCTCTGTGGTCATGGAATGTGGCAAAGGCATACCTACTATCCGTGTAGATGTTGATTTTCTTGCAGTCTCCAAGTTCTAAGGCCTTGGTGGGGGCAGTTAGCTCCACTTCCTGCGTCAACGTGTCAGGGAGTAGAGGCTCCCCCCAAATGGCATTTGTGCTGTCTACCACAGCAGCACCTGCTTGTCTCTGACCTTCATGGAGAAAACTGTTCTGTAAACCAGGTAGCCTCGGCTTTTGGTGGGGGTCAGTTGGAAAGGTCTCTCCTTTTGGGCCCATCGGGCAGGGAATGTATCTGGGCCCCCATTTTGGAGAATATATCTTGCCCCAACAGAGGGTAGGAACAGTCTGGGGTGACCACTCATTTAATGGGATACCCGGCCCATCCCTAGGTCCACTGTTCTTCAGGTGGTCCATGAATACATTTTGGTGCCAATAGCTTCTTGGACCCTGTGGGGAGCCGCCCGAGTCGCACCCACATTCGCCATTACAAGATGGCGCCTACATCCAGCCGAGGACAAGTTGTAAACAGGTTAGTGCGCATGTACCTGGTAATTTTCCACCTCAGAGTCTCAGCCTCTCTCGTGGCGTCATCTGGCCTGATGTGCGGGAGCCAATGGGGAAGCTCCACGTCCCAGGCGAGCGCTGTGGCCTATATAAGGGACGGGTGTTCTATCGTTCGGGGTCTCCATTCTTGGCAAGCTTATGCTCTCCCTCTCAAGATGCATTAAAGCTTTACTGCAGAAGGATCCTTTGTGTGCCGCGTTGTTCTTGCTGGCGAGACGGTAGCGCGGGACAGGACCCAAGATCTGTTTTGAAAATGGGGCCATCAGCTTGGAGGATGGACTGTTGAGCCCCTGTTCCACCAAGAATTGAGTGGGTTTCTCCTCCACTCTCAGAGTTACCCTGGGTTCGGGAGGGGGGCCATACCCCATCTCTCCTAATCACCGTCTTCACCCTGGGCTAACACCTTTTGCCACTTGGGGGCGCTTTCCAAGGCCAGGGATTTCCTGCTCCTGACTTCCTTTAGGACACTCTCAGGCCCAATGGCCTCAGTCAATTCTGAGACTGAAGGCAGGCATATGTTTCCCGATCTGCTCTTACACCATTTTAATTACAGGCGAGCAGTAAGGTCCGTTCTAGGTTGAGGAACACAAATGGCCAGGGAATGAGCAAGGCAGTAAACATAGTCCTCCATCCTTCCTGTGATCGCTGTTTCTGAGGACTTGTCAGGATGACCGAAATATCTGAGCCTACTTCCTGTCCAAGCCCAAAACCAGATTCTCTCCTGAAGCATACTTCTTCTGTTCCACCCTAAAATTAAGATTCCTGCCAGAACTTACTTCTCTGCTCTAGTCTAATATTAGATTCCTACCTGAACTACCTTCCCTGTTCTAGCCTAAGATTAGATTCCCGCCTGAAGCCTGTTTCTTTGTCCTTGGCTGAATGTCAGGACTTCCTGTAGATTCCTTCCCTGTCACCTTTCTTCCTTTTTCTCTTTCTCTGCTCCTTCTCCTCCCCTGTCTCCCTGTTACCGTAGACTTTCTCAGTAACCTGCACTAAGTCTCTCAATGACCTACCCTGTCTTTCTAGCCTCTGAAGCTTTTTCCTGTTATCTCTACTAGCCTGTTCTATAAAAGCTATTGTCACAGTAGCTTTGTCCTCCTTGCTGCTGAGGTCATAGGGTGTATATTGGTGGAATGCTTCTATGAGCCGCTGCAGGCGACTCATCCCTGCTTATACCATGGTTAGATTTGTGGGTTGTCAAGCGCCCTCCTTGAGACCTGCCAATGGAGTCTGGTGATGGACTTTAAGGTGCCCTTACTTTCCGTCATAGTCAGGGAAAGCCCACTGTTGACGACAGCCTGGTCAATAGATGGTGTCTGAGGGGGCATTCTTTCTAACTTTATCCTAGTAGGCTGATGAGTAAATAAGACAGTTTTAAAGAGATTAATTGGCCCCTTGGAAAGGGAGATGGGCTCTCCTCCCACTCCTCCTTCTGGTAAATGGGGTTACAAGGGCCCCAGTCCCATATGGGCTGTGGATCCCGGGACCACTCTTGCAGTAATGGGTCCACTGTTGAAGGGTCTTGGAGGATCAACCTCTTCTGAGGTTCTGATCTCTCCTCTAGGGCTTCCTTTTTCATGATGGCCAGAACCTGTGAGGCGGGTCTTGGGGGAAAGAAAGGCCTTTATCTATGGGGGGGGAGGGGACCCTCTACTACATTCTCTCCCTCCTAGTTTTCTTTTTTTCCCCTAACTTTTCGATGTTTAACTGGGTAAATTCAGTCCGTCCGATGTCCAAAAACCCCCCATCAGTCAGTTTGAGTCTTAGAACACAACACAAAACAATCAGAACAGAAAACAATTAACACAGAGACAGCTTGCCCCAGCTCGCCCCTGCCACAGGGCGGTGGGTGCAAACAACCAACACACAGTTCGTCCCTGCCATGGACGCAGAACAGACTTTCCCAGCCAGCTCCAGCTGTGCTGGGTTAAACCAGGTAACCCTGCCAAATGCATTGGCAGAAGCCAGATACTCAGGCAAACTGAGAGGATCCGAGGCATCCCTAGGTCCCTCCATGGCCTCGGCGTTCAGTTACATCTACCTGCCGAGAACGCCACCAGACAGGTGGTACAGAAGTGCCCAGAAACCAGAACCAGGTGGTCTTGCCGCATCAGCAGAAGACAGATCACAGAGCTTGCAAGCAAGACTGTTAAACAGACTAACAGACACAGACTAAGACAAACATTGAGATGACCTCAGTTATCTGCTCAAGCCATTCCTCCAATCCGCTGATCTCCAGTGCGTCTCCACAGTGGGTCGTTTCCCAGCCAATGCACCAAATGTAAGACTCTGGGGAGTCTTAACTTACCCAAGACCCCTGAGTGAACACATGGAGTCGGGAATTGATGCAAAATGCAAGAGGAATTTATTGAACCAGAGCTCTGCACCGTGAGGAGAGGGACCCCGTAGGCTTTTGAAAGACCCCCGAATTGGGGAGACCCTCACTCAAGCCACGGGAAGACACGACCCCCCAATGACTCACGAGAAACCGAACTTGCTGCAAGCGCATGAGGTTTATTCGGGGAAGCAGTGCACTGGGCCGAGCTCATAACCCACACAGGGCAGAGGAGATCGACCCCGAGCAGCTGAAGTCAGGGGTATTTGTAGGGAAAAATCACAAAGCAAAAGGGGGAGCAGGGGGAGCATGCGTCATGGGAAAGAGCAGAGGGGCTCAAAACAGAGGTCACTGTAACAGTTTTGGTTGATCAACAGGATAGGAGCCAAGTCAAAACAACTACTTTCCCAAAACAATTTTCAGAACAGAGTTCATCATGACATTTCATGGTGGGCCTGTTTTTGGAACAAGGTAAAAACAACCATTCTCAGAACTGTCTAAGGGGGGTGAGTTAAGCCCATCTCAGGCCCCTGGGTGGCCTAGGGCTCTAGTGCTGAGTCTAGGGGCATTTTTCTTCCAGGGTCTTTCACTTTCACACAAGCATTTTTATACTTTTTCAGAGGGCAGAGTACAGAAACAGCAACTTGGTACATTATCATTGGATAGAATTCTTAATCTTTAAACTCACTGGTTTGGCCCTGTAAGAAGGTTATCCTGGTCCTGCACTGGACATTCCAGGAAGGGGAGTAGGGCATTGGAGCTCGGGATATTCTCAGTTTCAGATATCCCTAATTCTTCTCCATCCCTAACCGGGACATAGCATCAAAGTAGGTCTGTTATCTTTATGGACCAGGAGGAATGACACTTCCCACCTTGACATACCTACTAACTGTGGAAACACTAATGCTCCTGTCCCTCACACTAGGATCTTTGGAGGATAGATATGGGTTCTGAGATCTGAGAATGTTTGAGAGAGGATGGGGGCATGGAGTACCATCATCAACATAGTGGCAAAGACTCTGGTGAAGACCATGGATGGGAGAGAAAAGTACTAGGCAACAGTTAAGCCAAGGATCCAGAAACTCAGCATCAAAAGAACTCGATTTAGGTACTCTAACAACTTATTGGGTACCAGGAATTTTATTTATTAAAAAATCAGATTTGTAGTTATGCTGTATCCATGCTATGTACCAAAGGGTCTTCGTTTGTATGTGTATCCATTTGAAAGTTTGGGGTGAAAGAGGCACATTTATGTGTATGTGTGTTTTGGGGTACACTTAGGGTTAGGTAATGTCCAAACGACTGGACATTAGCCACCATTTTTCCAGCAACATGTTTCACAAGTCCCTTTGGACTTGGAAATGGCACAACTTGCCAATCATAAAATATGACATAAAGCAGGAGGACAAAACCCTAAGGCACAGCCCTATATTCTGGCCTTGTTTTTATATGTCCAACAGCAGATCTCCTGACACTAGGCTGGACAGATACATGAGTCAACTCTGATTTCTGCCCTGGAGATGTTGATGCACAGGGAAGCATGATAGACCAGACAGAGAGATTTGAAAACAATTTACCAGTCAGTATTGTGATAAGTTATCCCAGGAGAAAAAGGCCCCCAACCACCATGAGATTGAATTTCAACTGTTTATAGGGATGATGGAAAGTTTCCCCAAAGATATCACTGAGACCAGACTCAAACAAGTATGTTTTGCACACATACATGAGGGAGGAGCAGGATTCCAGAGAAGGCTAGCCATGAAGGCCCCAAAGAAGAGTGATGTGTGGTGGTTTGAGAGACAGAAACCAGGATGGATGGCTGGAACATAGACAGACAGTGCTGAAAGCAGGAGGGTTAGGTAGCTCTGGATTATCAGAGCTTGGGTAACTGCATCAAGGCTATCTTGGTTCTCTCTAATCATGATGAGAGCTCAGAGGCTAAAATTTGCCCAGTCAGGCCTTGCACCCTTCCTCTGGCCCCTTCTGCCGATCCCCTCCCTTGGTCCAGTAAGTTCCCTACATACTCTCATGTATAATATATCCCAGCATTCTCTCTTTCCCCTTTCTACCTCATATAAGACTTCTTCTTCCCCTTTCAATTTTCATATCACACACACACATATGCAAATTTAAATCTGGATTATGCTTCGAAGTTCTATCTAATTATACCATGAATATACACAAACATGTCAACAAGGAAGTTTTATATATATATACACATATATATATACATATATATGTATATATATATATATATATATATATATATATATACACACATATATATGCTCTATTAATGAACTGGCACAAAATAATTCTCTAACCCAGGAAGAAATCTAAGATGTAACTAGTATAACAACAAATCACAGATTCATAAGGAATTTTTACTGTCCAAAGCTAGGGTTCTCTTCATGTGCTAAAGAATATATAACATACCTTGGAAGTGGCTTCCCCTGGAGGCAGTTGATCCCACCAACAAAGACCATGTTGGGCACCACAGGTCTGGGCAACTCCAACACAAAGTCAGTGCGTGACAACCAAACGGACACTGGGCTGGAGAGGTCTGTCATAGTCACGGGGTCTGCAGAACTTCAGAGGTAATTTTAACAACAGTTTTGAAAAGGTAAAAGAGATGGCTCCACACCCTCTCCTTGAAAGTCATGGTGCCTGTGGCTTTTGAGAAAAGTCTAGGAACGTAAGAAGGAGGACTGGGGCACTGGGCACCTTCTTCAAGAGAGTGGCAAAATATTCCTCTGCTGAAGACCACAGAGGGGAGAGAAAAGTACTTGGCAACAGTTAAGCCACACACGTCGAGAGGATCCAGAAACAGCATCCAAAGAAGTCTGCTTCAAGTACTCCACTAACTTCTTGTTATTAAATAAAGTCCAACATCGAGAAAATAAGAGTTCAAAGAAACTACCAGATGGATATTGTGATAGAAAAAATATGCTACTGTCCTAAGTTTTCCAGTGATCATCCAGAGTCCAGCACGTGCGCGCACACACACACACACACACACACACACACAGAGTGGGGGGGGGAGGGAAGGAAAGCTGGAAAACTTGCAGGAGCCGTGGGAGAAGTATAGCCCAGGGGGACCCAGTTGATGAGACCCTGTGCTCTTATAACACAAGTGGAGAAATACAAGCACAAATTCCCACAGGTGTGTTTTCTTATTTCTATAATGATAAAATATTATGTCCACTGCCAATGACTGAACTCAGGTCAACGATTAATGAATAACAACTGCTGAGACACTTAGTTTTCCTGAAAAGAACGGCATTTGCTCTTAGCTATAGAGAGAATCGTGTTCTTCAATGTTAAGTATTGAGACAGAATTTTAATCAGTGATCTTAGACTTTGAGAGCTCAGAAAGATTAAAGTGAGAGGAAATTTGAAGAGACATCGACTTTTTGGAGTTTTTTTCAGGAACAATTATTGAGACGTGTGTTCTGAGTAATGAAACAAGCTGGCAACCAGCTTCCAAGGAAGCAAGCCCTGGGAGGATTGTTCTTCATGACCTCCCGGTTGGCAGTGGGATTGTCTGTCATAAGCAACTCTGCCATGAATAGGCACTACTGCTGTCCTGCTCTGTCTCCAGTGAGATTCTTCTTCCCTTTCTAGACACAATCGTTTCTCTGTGACTAAGTTAAAATTGAAAACTCACCTGCATGGACTATACCAGGGATCCAATGGTATATGACCATCATCTATTTCAAATGACTTTCTCTAGATGTGTCTAGAACACTGGGCTTGAGAGTTTTTTTCTTTTTCAACTTACTAATCCAACTGATCATATATTAAAGCTCTTTTTAAATATTTAATTACCCACAGAAGAGATTAACGATAGGCAAGACTGCTAAGGAATCTCAATGCATCCATCAAGACTAACCCATCAGAACCCCTGCCAACAGGAGCTGTTCCAACGATTGAACCTAGCTGGAAGTCAAACAGTGCAGGAAGAGTAAGTTGGACAGTGCACTTTGAAAGAAACAGGTGAAGGGTTTCCCAAGCAGAGGAGTTTAAATAAAATATAAAAGTCCATCAAAATCCAAACAAGAATCTCCAGAATTTTTAAAAAGAATTTTTGTTGAATATCAAAAAATATTTGGATATTAACCAAAGACCCTAGAGAATGTGAGAATGGTTACCATGACTCTTGTAGGACAATATGTTTCTGTAATTTGTGGGAAAATCTAAAGGTTAGAAGGGGCTATGGGAATGGATGCATCTCAGTTGGTGGATATTGCCTCATTGTGTGAGAGAAATCAAAAGGTTGGGACAAACTACAGCATTTTAGCTGAGAAAGAACAGAAAATAAAGTGGGTCAGACAGAAAATAAAGTGGGTCAGACAGAAAACAAAGTGGGTCAGACAAACGTAGAAGAAGAGACTGTCTGTGGAGAGACCTAAAGTGTGAGAAAGGGGGGCACTTGACAGTTGGGTGCCCAGAATTGGAGAAAGAGCACAGAAAATAAGCCAATCCAGAGATAAGATAGCTTTGGGGTATGGCCACTTGCAGTTAAGTTGACCCCAAAGAGAGAAGAAAAACATAGACAGGGGGTGGAATGGGCCTATGAGTCAGAGCATAACAAAGAGGCTCATGGGCATCTCTTCCTTCATATTCCCTCTCTCTTTCTCCCTCTACCTTCCCCCTCCTCCTCCCTCTCTTTATCACCCCCCTTCCTGATTGCAGACACTGTGAGCAAGCTGTCCCACATTCCTGCCACCACAACTAGAGTCGCATTTACTACCTTGTCTTCTCCATCATGGTGGACTAGTCCTCCAACTAGAAGCAAAAAAGAAACTCTACTTTCCTTAAATGATGTTAAGTATTTCAGAAAACAATGAGAAAAACAACTAATCCAGAAACTGGTATCAAGAATGGAGCCGTTGCTGTGACTAGCCGCCATGTAACTGGAAAGCCTTTGGAAGCAGTTTGAAACAAGAATCTGAAAGTGAGGCCTTCATAGTCTGCATTGCTGTCAGCACCACTGTCTTCTACCCCACTAGTAGTATTCAATTAATATTAAGATCTTATAATAAGCCAGGCACTGGTACAAAAACAAACAACCTACAAACAAACAAAACCTAACTAACAAGCACAAAGGCATAAGGGGCTATATAGCTGCCTGGAAGGGAAGGCCTCCTATGTCTGTGGATCTTGCCTTACACTGGTTGGGTTTTGGTCAGGGAATAAAAGTTTAAGATATATCTGCAATTTTAAATAGGAGGATGAAGTACCATAATTCAACAGACAAGAGGACAGAAAGAGATGCAGCCAGGAAAGCAAAGTAAGAGGAGGCTGCTAACAAGCAAAGTGGTCTTCAGACTGGAGTATTGAGAGCTGTATACTCTCCCTGGCCATTTCCTGGCTCAGCCCCCTTGTTCCCAGCCAATCTTCATCTCCAGTCCTTCCCTCCCAACACTTGGTTAGCTTTCTAGCCACACCAGCCTCCCTCAAATGTTCCAAATACAAATCCCTTGGGCTGATGTTCACTTTGACTCTCCCAACCCCCCCCACCCCCCCCCAGCTCCCTCCATCTTTATTCCTGTTTTCCATCTCTCAAACTCTCAGCTGAAATAAAAATTAGTTTTTACCTGTTTCCTTCATCCACGTCCTGGTAGAGGTTGGAGGAGACAAGGGAGATACAAACAGGGCCTATGCAGAGGATGGGAAGTAGCCCATGTAAAGAGCTCCGGTAGGATAGGCAGTTTTGAAGGGAATATGTATGCATACATGCTTGCATGGTTATATATAAATTACTTAAGGTGGATTGAAGACGATGTAAAAAGGTTTACAGAATGTAGGGCATTTTCACAAGTTTTGTCTTGGAGATATACTTTGAGGGGGAAAAACGTTTTGAAGGCTCTTTTGTATATCCTAGACCAGAGACTATATAAATACATACTCCACTTAATTGGTGAAAACTCTAACAGAATGTGGCTCAAACGCTTTTTGCAGGCAGCAATAAACACAAATTTTAACATGCATGCTGTGCAGAAAAAGAGAAGCCTCTGCAGCACTCACAAGCTCTTCAGCAATATAACTACCCATAAATCTCCGCGTGGCGCGACGCACCCTGGGAAGTGTAGTCCGCATCTGGGGGGAAAAAAATCACTTTCCAGAGACCCGGCCTCGCCGGCATGGCGGTGCCCGTTCGGAGCGAGTTCGTTTACTCTGTGCTGTGGCCGGGGCGGGGATCTGGGCAATAGGCAGTAAGTGGGGCCCGAGAACGGGGCGCAGGGAGGGATAAGGGCAGCGTAGGGACCACCCCGGCGGCCTGGGGTGAAACGCCGGGCCTCTGCTGGCGGCGCGTCAGGGGTCGGGCCGCGGGGACGCGCGCCTCCTGGTCGCGCTCCTGGGCGCCGGGCGGCTTGGTGGGCGGGAAGGCCTCTGGAATGGCATGACGGGAATCCAGCCCCCGAGCTCGAGGCCTGACTTGCGAGTTCCATTTCTTGAGCTTTTCTTCAGAGGACTGTGTTGGAAAGGGAAAGAACGCATTTTGGCTGTTTCTGTCACTTAAGAGAGTGTCTTCAGCGTTTTACCTCAAATGCCCCTTCACCACACAAAAAACAGAGCAGATATCCGCAAGGTCCCCAGTTCTGGGGTTGGATTCCTGGGTATGTGTTGGAAGGCCATTGGACTCCAAAGCTCTAATGACCAGAGTTTTTCTTCCTCAAGGTACTTACTTCAGGCTCTCTAGTTTGGGGCCAAAGTGCTGAAACTACTATCAAGAAGATTAATGTGATAGGATTAAGTCACTGAAACGCTGTGATCTGGTACAGTATATGAAGGGATGGGAGAAGCTGAGATTTCATAATTGGTAAAGGTCTCTCTCTCTCTCTCTCTCTCACTCCCCCCACACACACATTTACTGATGTATAATCCAAGAATAGTTATCAGTTCTTGTGGGTGAAGCCCTTTGTACTCAATAACCTTTGTTTTGTCATGTGACTGGTTAAATTACCCTATAAAACATGTGCAGCCCCATTTTACATAGAAGTTAATGTTAGCTAAATAATTTATCCAGGATCACACAGGTTAATCAGGACCCCTGGTAGATATGAAAGACAAGTCAGGTCTTGCTATCTCCAAAACACACACTACTGTATTTTTTGAAGAATGATTTAACAAAACAACTACACTCAAATAATAAGAAAGATTTGGGGATGGAGGTTCATTTCAAGAATAAAAACTTTTATGTAACGTATCTTTTTTTTTTTTTTAAAGGCTAGCGTTTAGTTCCACAATGTTTGGGAACCTATTTGAAGAGGATTATTCCAGTGTTTCAAGTAGTCAGTATGGAAGGGGGAAGAAATTAAAGACTAAAGGTTTGGAGCTGCCTGCCCCTAGAGAATTCACCAAGTTAAGTGGAATCAGAAATCAAGGTGGAACCTGTTACCTCAGTTCCCTTCTTCAGACGCTTCATTTCACACCTGAATTCAGAGGTATGCTATGTGACATGCATTTGAATAATAATATGTACCATGAGTTTTATATATAATTAGTTATGCAAAAATCATAAAACGAATCTTAAAGGTGGATACAATAATGTGTTCGTTGTCTCAAAGGAAAACATGCGTTAGCATTTCTGTGAAGGAAATTGTGAAGCTTACCATTTAAACAATCTATTCTGTGTAGTGATACAGGGTTTTATAACAACAACAACAACAAAAAGAAGGCAAGGTATTTCTAATTGCCATAATTTAAAATACAACATAAAGAGGATTCTGTCATCTTCCTCCAGAGTAACAGTCTCTTAAGTTGGGGTTACATAGGCAGCTTGACTTCAGCAGTGGGAAAAGTTGTCACATTATTTATGCACATCCATAGTTACATGTCTGCATTTCTGAAATTCTGAGAACTCTGATTCTGAGCTGATCTGTCCGGAACTTGTTTGGCCTCAGAACCTGACCTGACTGAGACTTCTTGGGAGTTTTAGTTCTCTCAGGAGGATGAATATTAATATATCTACAACAGGGATGTTAATCTAATTCATCAGCATTCTTACTATGGCTTGGTAAGAATGAAAAATAGTGTATAGATACTTTATCATTCTAAAGCCTGGAAATTATGAATTTCAAAGACCCAAAGGAATTGAAGTAAGGAACTTTGTAAAAGAAACAGAAACCTACTCAGATTAGCTGTTTTAGATGGCTGTGGGGAGTTACTGGGATGACAGACTATTTCTCCAGCAACCACACACTGGAAGCCAGCCAGTCTTCACCAGAGCCTTTATTTCTCAACCCAGTTGCTCAACATGTTTATTTCGTTCCCATCTCTATGCTCAGCTTCCTTCATTGGCATCTTTGAGTCCTTTGATTCCAGCATGAGCTGTGTTTGGCCTGTGCATGATCCCGATTGGGGGGCCCAGTGTTCATGAATATATAGCTCATGTCTCTATTCCGAGGACCATCTAGTTTGTCTTGTACTTGAATGCTGAGTTCTCACAGTTTATCATATCTCTGGAATGTTCTCTTTCTCTTAGCTTAGACTTATTTTTTCAGAGATTTAGGACATATTTACTGTTGTCCAGTTCTAGCGTGTCATTCTAATGTAGTGAACTGACAGATTTCAGAGTAGTCCTTGACTTCAGCCTCTACATAAAGTTGGATTGTTGGTAATTCTACTCTTTGGCATTTTCAGCATTACTAAGCAGTAAGGAAGAAGGATAAAGACCTTCCAGGTTTTAATATGGTTGAAGTTAAAAGGCAACTTGAAGTAAAAAAAAAAAAAAAAAAAAAAAGCCTTAAAAACAGACTTGAGAGCACTTGGGCGGTAGAGTCAAGAGAAGGGTCACAAGTTCAAGGCCACATGAGAGGGTCCGTCTCATGAAAAAATGAAGAAAAAGAGACTGAATACCAGCTGTATGGCACACACCTGTAGTCCCACACTCTGGAGATTAAAGCAGGAAGATTAAATGTTTAAGGCTGGCCTGGGCTATCTAGTGAGACTTTCTCAAAACCCAAAAAAAGAGAAAGAGAAAGAAGGTGAGGGCCAAAGCAGATCATGGAGAATACCAGGAGCTTGAGATCGAGGAGTAGATAAGTCTCTGTCTGTCTCTCTCTCTCTCTCTCTCTCTCTCTCTCTCTCTCTCTCTCTCTCAGTATAGAATAGAGTTTATTTAGGGCCCAGGGAGGGGAGTTGAGGGAGTAGAGACAGAGAAAGGCAGAGAGAGAGAGTGAGAGAGAGAGAGTATAGAGATCAGCCATGAGCACGTGGAGAGGGGGGAGGGGAATGGGAGAGAGGGGGAAGAGGGCAAGAGCAAGAGCAATAAGCTTCTCTTGTCTTTTCAAGCATGTAGTTTGGCACTGGTGTGCACTGTGCACTCTGCATGGTTCAGCATGATCCTGCTGTTGAGGAGGAGGTATGACCTGGAAAGGGTAAGGAGTGACAGAGTACTGGAGGAAACCAGGGACATTTTTGTGTATATGTCTTTTGTGGGGAGTGGTGTTTTAAAGTAAGGCTAACTGAGTTCCATTATGTTTCCAGTACATTGCAGTGAGGAACTATGGGACGTTAGTCCAGAAAGCCCATGAGTGGTTTTGTTCCTTAACCTGTAGGCTTTTAGTTTATTTTTTGCCCAGTCCCAGCACTTGGTGAGAAACAGAACATTCTTAAGAGTAGTCACTAGGCATCAGTGGTTTTCAGTAAAAAGATATATTCTCCACATTTATCACTGACCTCACCAGAATGTTTCAAAAATTACTGGAGGCCAGAGCAGGGGCTGACAACTTCATTTTTAAGTAAGGTCATTGCCATGTCTTATTACTTGCATAGAAAAGACATTTACACACGGGGGGGGGGGGGGCTGGGGGGTTTGTCGGGGGTGTCTCAAGGTAAAAGACATCCAGCCTGGTCCATGACTTGAATGGTTGGTTAGCCTCACATGTGAACACAAATGTGAACATACATATCTGTGACATTTTTCTGTTTTCTGTAACTCCTCATAGCTTTTGAGTCCCGTTGCCAAAGGCAGTGAAAAACCAATCACTTTTTTATACCTATGGGGCTTTTGTTTGAGGGAGTGGCCCAGTGCTAGTCTTAGCACATGTTAGGTATGGACTCCACCTTTAAACTACATGCTTAGTCTTCGGATTTTTTTGAGGCAAAGTCTTCTTATAGAGACCAAGTTGGCCTTGGTCTCAAGATCCTCCTGCCTCTACCTCAGGAATGCAGGGTTAAAGGATGTCCCATTGTGCTCTGCCCACTTATGTTTTTATATTCTGTGGATCTGTCATACTGAAGTATCACTTGATGTCTGTTCTTAGATCTGGTGGACAAAAATATTAAAAGAATTCAAAATGTGTAGATAAAGGGGACAAATGTTGCCTTAGTCATCTCTAAATCTTTTACTGATATTGCTTAATGGGGATGTTAGCTTCTAAACAATTTTCTAAGAAGAAGCCATATCGTTTACATATCTAACTACTTTTTTGTTTAGAAGCCTTATTTTCTCTTGGTCCGGAAGAGCTCGGTTCTTTAGAGGATAAAGATAAACCTGATGCAAAGGTACTAAATGTATAATTTATTGGGTCCCGTAGAATATTCTGGAATGGTTTGGAGTTTTTTGCATGTGTATGTGTGTTATGTGCATGCCTGTGCATATGCATGTTTGCCAGGGGTTGGGGTTGTGCATATGTGTATGCATGTGAGCATACAAGTGTGTGTGTGTGTGTGCACATAGAGGCCAGAGGTTGCCGTCCTCCATCACGCTCCACCCAATTCATTGAGGTGGAATCTCTCTCTTGTACTGTTTCAGGTCTCTCCCTAACCCAATTGTCCCTGTGATCCTGACTGCCTCCTAAGAGCTGAGATTAAGGCAGTCCACCGCACCCACCCAGCATTTAAGTGGGTGCTAGGGATTTGAACTCCATTGCTCATTCTTATGTGGCAACACATTATCCAGTGCAGCATCTCCCTACCCCAGGAAATGCTTTTTAAGGAAAGAATTAAGTACCTTATTCATAGAAAACATTTATTTACTACAAAATATCATCTTCCTTGATAGTGACTTGCCTCATACTTAATTAGCAATGAAATTTTCTCCACAAAAGAATAGCTTTTCCAACTACCATGCTGCTGTTGCTGCTAGTATAAATATGCCTTGCTTTGCTGTGCTTACTTTTTGGGGGGGGGGGGGTTCGAGACAGGGTTTCTCTGTATAGCCCTCGCTGTCCTGGAACTCACTCTGTAGACCAGGCTGGCCTTGAACTCAGAGATCCGCCTGTCTCTGCCTCCCAAGTGCTGGGATTAAAGGCGTGCACCACCACTGCCTGGCTGCTGTGCTTACTTTCAAGGCAAAGGAGAGACTTGGAAATAATCCATGCTAGAACATGCATTCAGTGCACTAACTTGCTATGCAGTAAATACATGGGGGAAACCCCAGAGACCAGTATTTTCTCAACTTAGTGTTCTGGAAATACATTGAGGAGTAGTATAGGACATTGTTTTGTATATTGCTGTGGTGAAAGTGTCTAAAGCATAACTCTAAGCATGCACTCCCTGCTGTAATCTCATTCAGAGGCCTCTCATCACTCTTAGGCTCAGGTCTGTGGAGCACCGGTGATCTGTGATACAGACATGCTTCAAAAACAGCTGGGTGGCAAGAAATGACATTAATGTATGTCAGTTTCTTTCCAGTCTATTGCAGATCAGTGCTTTTGTAGTATTTATTTTTAATGTCATGGGAATATAGAATTGCCACAGGTGTTCCTGAATGTTTCTTGTTCCTCTGAATCATTAAAATTGGGCTGCACACTGGGCTGTGAGAGGCCCCGCTTTCTGGCCCGGAGCTAGCAGAAAGGGAGGCAGGTGTAGGCTAGCTTCTGAAGCTTGAGAACTCCAGACTGAAATCTGAGCGCCTGAAACATTAACCTGGAATGTGTGTGTATGGGGATATTTTAGAGGGAAAAAATGAAGTATGGAATTGTATGTCTGTGATCATTTGTGTGGTGTGTTGGGACCCACTGGAATTTTAATATTGATCTGAACTATATCAAGGGAGAAAACTCTCCAGATCACTAAAACCTTTTGGACTGAATTAGAATTTTCAAAAGACCGAATCCTAATTCTCCCTCCATAATAAGTGATTTGTGCCCCTTCAACTGAGTGAGCCAGAAGATAGGAGGGGAGCAGTCTAAAGCTTTTGAAATCCTCACTGCACTTGTAAACATTCGTCTGGACACACACCTCTTTCCTCAGGTTCGGATCATACCTTTGCAGTTGCAGCGCTTGTTTGCTCAGCTTCTGCTCTTGGACCAGGAGGCTGCATCCACCATAGACCTCACTGACAGCTTCGGATGGACCAACGATGAGGTAGGAAGGTGCCAGCAGGGAGGGAAAAGTCGACTGGCT
This sequence comes from Rhynchomys soricoides, assembly GCA_019843965.1. Taxonomy (NCBI): domain Eukaryota; kingdom Metazoa; phylum Chordata; class Mammalia; order Rodentia; family Muridae; genus Rhynchomys; species Rhynchomys soricoides. The sequence continues at coordinate 27,005 of JADRCH010000339.1, forward strand.
TCACATTTTGTCTAATGTCCTTTAATTTTGTCTCAGGGCCTCAGCACATTGGAATGTCTTCACAGGTGAATATGTAGATGATTACTGAGCATAGGCTGTTACAACTAGCTGGAGGTACAGGTTGTTCTGAAAGACTAGTTCATACATAGCCGGGGACCTAGAATAAAGCAGGAGCCAGTTTGAATTCTTCTCAGCAACACTACATTACTCTTGTTTTTGTTGCTTTATGCTTCAAAGTAGTCAATTCTGGTTTCTGCTGTCCCCAGCTGTTGTGATCTAAGTGAGGTTTGCCTGTGTGCACACGGCTGGCTTGCACACTGTTCTGACCTGTCCTATTCTCTCCTGCTCTCCTCCTTGTGACATGGGCAGGTGGGTGTTCTCTCATGATACAGATTGCACTTCATAGTTGCTGACTGAGTTGAATTGTGTGTACACACTAAACACTGTCAGTCACATTTCTATTTTGTAGTGTGAATAAATATAGGTGGTGATGTTTTAACCTGCTTAGTCATCCATGCATTTCTTCAAAGCTTTTCTTATGTGTTTCTATTAATTGACTATTCTTTAAAATTTGTTCTTGGCCGGGCAGTGGTGGTGCACGCCTTTAGTCCCAGCACTCGGGAGGCAGAGGCAGGCGGATTTCTGAGTTCGAGGCCAGCCTGGTCTACAGAGTGAGTTCCAGGACAGCCAGGGCTACACAGAGAAACCTTCTCTCGAAAAACAAAACAAAACAAAAAAATAAAATAAAGTAAAATTTGTTCTTAAAAACTTTGAAGCAAAAGTTATATTTAAAGTCTGCTGTTTTAACTGGACATTATGCCATAATGGAAGCACTTAAATTCAAGCAGGAAGATTGTAAGTTTAGAGCCAGCCTTGGCTACCCAAAGAGCTTGTCTCAAAAATAAGAACTATTTCCTGTTTTATAGGAAATGAGACAACATGATGTGCAGGAACTCAACCGAATTCTCTTCAGTGCTTTGGAAACATCTTTAGTTGGAACCTCTGGCCATGACCTCATTCATCGTCTATACCATGGCACCACTGTGAACCAGATTGTTTGCAGAGAGTGTAAGAACATCAGTGAGAGGCAGGTAAGCAGATAGGAGTTCCTCTGGTATCAAATTATTGTAAATTATAACTCACACAATGAAATCTGTTGTTCTCTTCCAGCCCATGAATCCTGGAGACTGAACTCAGGTTGTCAGGATTGGCAGTAGGGACCTTTACCTACTTAGCTATCTGAACAGCGTGCAGGTTCTTGAAACAGTTTTTATTCAGTGCTCTGATATATGTTTTTAAACAAAGGTTTGGGGAGATGTTTACATGTAGGTATCCCATGAAAAAAGCCAGTGTAAAGAAGACCACTAAGGAGCTGGAGAGATGGCTCAGTGGTTCAGACCACTTGCTGCTGCTCTTCAAAGGACTGATGTTCCATTCCCAGTACCCGTGTAGGGCTGCACACAGCTGCATGTAGCTCTAGCTCCCAAGGATTTTCTGGCCTCTGCAGGCACTAACACATACGTGACCTACACACACACACATACGCACACACACAAATGTATATAAATGTAGAAACTTAATTATGGAGGTAATAGAAATAAGATACCAACGAATATTTAACAAATCTCCAATGAAATATTAGGTTTAGTTTGTTTATATCCTTCACGAAGTGTCTTTGCAGTGTGCTTATATTTGTGTGGTATATAAACTATCGTGTCAAGCTGGTGGTTGTGTTTGAATTGTGGTTTTCATTTCTTTGTGGGACTACAGATTGCCCATTCAGCTTGGTTGGGAATTTGTTTGTGTCCATGTTGCCATCTCTGTTGTTTTTCAAGTCCCACTCAGCAAGTTGTTTCATTTCTGAACATTTAGTGAAAAATCTCTTTTTGTTATGGCAAGGATTCTAAGTGGTTACTGTATCTCACTATTCAAATGAAAAATGTCATGCCATTTTCCAGATTTGCCTATTTTAGAAATAGATGCAAACATATTATATTAATAACCACATGTGTTAAATATATCTATGTCCTTTTTCATTTATTTCTTTGTTTGGGTCCTTGAGTTTGAGCCCAGGGCCTTACACTTACAGATGCTGGGCAAAGGTGTTACTGTGAACTATAACTCCACCCTTCTTTTTTATCTTCAAAAGAAGAGTTGGGGATAAATGGTACATCTGGATCTTATTACCTGTGTTACTAGAAGCTGTCTCAGTCAGCCTAGTTAGAAAATAACCAAGATTTTCTGTGTGTATTTGATTGACTGAGCTCTAATGGAGTGATTAGCAAAACAGTGGTTAAAAAATCAAATTAGGCCCGGCAGTGGTGGTGCACGCCTTTAATCCCAGCACTTGGGAGGCAGAGGCAGGTGGATTTCTGAGTTCGAGGCCAGCCTGGTCTACAGAGTGAGTTCCAGAACAGCCAGGGCTATACAGAGAAACCCTGTTTCAAAAAAACAAACAAACAAAACAAAACAAAAAAACGAATTAGCTGTTACTTGAGTTTTGCTATGGATTAAACTAGTGCATTGCTATTTTTTGGTTTCCATAGTCTCTTAAAAGAATACTACTACATCCACGACAGGATTATAAATGAGATGTAAACTTGCCAAATTGTAATAGCATTTATTGCTAGAAATAAAATTCAAATATAGTTTCAGCAGATTTAAGAGACTTTTTTTTTTACAAAATGTCACTTTTAAATTTTTATAGAAATATCTGTTTAATCTGGATCAAAATATTTTTCTTGTCATTTTTTCAGCATATTTTAAACCAGCTTTACCAAAAGAAAATAAGAAAGTTTAAACTGTTTTCCTAATGTACTTTGAACCATATTATAGTTTGATTTATGAAGATGAATAATTTAGTGATAAGAACTTACAATATGTAATCATGGCATGCATATCTTCTTGTGTGCAGAGTTTTAGAGAAAAAACCATATGACCATCTCCAATGTGTTTCAGTTACAAACCTCTCTGAGATCATGTTATCTTAATATGATATTCCTCTGCATTCAGGAAGACTTCTTGGATTTGACAGTGGCAGTCAAAAATGTATCTGGTTTAGAAGATGCCCTCTGGAACATGTATGTGGAGGAGGAAATTTTCGATAATGACAACTTGTACCACTGTGGAACCTGTGACCAGCTGGTTAAAGCCGCAAAGGTAACCGTGCCTTCCATCCCTTAGTGCTTGGAGACAGGAAGTGGGCCTGCTGGAGCCACCTGTGTGGAGTCAAGAAGACACACTTTGAACATGAAGGATTGAGAAAATATTTGTGTCATTACCTGTATTTTGATTTTTACAATAGAAAAAAGTTAAGCTTTATTAACCTAACAATGACTTTTCATGGAAGAATGTGTTTGAACCTCAGGGTTTCTTCAGTATGCCTATTAGTAAGCATCAAGGATGCTTACCTTTCTAAGTGTAGGCTCAGCAGCTTCCTCCCTCCTAGTGAACGGCAAGGCAAGGAAGACAGGACTAGAGGGGCTGATCTCAGCCTGAGCTGAGGCAGAAGGGAACTCAGTAAGCTAAATGAACCTGGGTGGGTCAGGCTCAGTTATTTTCATTGCAGCCCTGTTTATAGTTACTCCTATGAGCGCAGTTGCCCTGTGTTCTGGGGAGGCAGAAAACAAGAAAACAGAGAGGGCTACCACCTAGGTGAGTTCACTACTCTGTTATTTCTATACACTGTACACACACACACACACACACACACACACACACACACACACATACACACATACACACACACCACCTTTAAGCTCCTTTATGATGCTACCTTGCTTTGAGACAGCAGCACCTCAGCACTGCTGGAAACTGGCTGCACGCTAGTGTGCTCTTCCAGCTGAGGGAAGGGTTCTGTGCTTTCCTACCTGAGTTTACCTACTTATTCTCCAAGAGACTGACCTGTAAGTGCTATCTTCAGAAGACAGATTTTGGAAAAACCTTTTGAGCTATTTTTCCCTCTTTTATCTCCTCTAGCAACTGACTATATTTGTTTTTCAACATCCTTTCACAGCTATATGTGATTTCTTTATGAAATTGATTTTTAATGTATTTTACGTAATTTCCAACAGAAGTCACTGTTAGCAGATTTTCTAAGTATCAGTAATTCCTTAATATTAATATAAAATTATTATTAAAGGTGATGTGTGTTTGTGTGAGGTGTTGCTAATGCATTTCCCATTTCTCTGGCTTAGATGTGCCATTTGCTACACCTCTCTGGCCACCTTCTCGGCTCCTTCTAAGCCAGAGAAATGAGAAATGCATTAGCAACACCTCACACACACACACATCACCTTTAAATGTCTTGTTGTAAGCATAACCACACAGTACTATTCTTAGTTCCATAAAGTAAATGGTTTTATATTGAATTCAGAATGTGTTCTTGTGATTTAGGGACATATTTATAATTGTGTTATATGTCATTTTTTACTACCTTACATAGCATTATGTATTCTTTCATGTAACTTTGTCAATTCTTCTTTTACAGTCTGCCAAATTGCGTAAGCTGCCTCCTTTTCTTACTATTTCATTACTAAGATTTAATTTTGATTTTGTGAAATGTGAACGCTACAAGGATACTAGCTGTTATACGTTCCCCCTCCGGATCAATCTCAAGCCTTTCTGTGAACAGGTTTGAACCTTTTATTTTTTCATTCTTTCTCTTTCCTTCCCAAGATTAGAACACTCAGTTTGTTGTAGGATTTCTCAGCGTTGGCTCTATTTAACATTTTGAGTTAAATTGTATAATGGGTATGCCTCCCTATCCCACTGACAAGCCAACAGTCCATGTCTCCTAGGCAGAGTGGGTGGTCCACATTGTTTTTTATACTCCTTTTGAATTTCTTCTTTTTTGTTGTTGTTATTTCTTCTTTGAAACAGATGTCTTATAGCCCAGGCTGGCCTTGAATTCAACTTCTGTCTCTACCTCATGGGTGCTAAGATTAAGGCCTATGGTACAATGTCTGATAGTCCTTTTGGTGGTGGATATACTCATAAAAATACAGTTGATAGTGGAAGTGTAAAATCCAGTATGAAGTTCTTCCTTACCCTCTTACCCTTGGTCTTTCTTTTCCACGTGTCACACTGTACCCACATGTGCACATTATTGACTGGGCACATATCCACATAATGAGGGCTACCATTTCTTTTATCCACTTGTCTGTTGATAGACATATAGATTGAGTCCAATTCTTTGTTATAGTGAATAAAGCAGTGATTAAAATGGTGGTGGAAATATCTCAGTAGTAAGTGTCCTGGCTAGTTTTATGTCACCTTAATACAAGCTGATAGCATCTTAAACGAAGCAACCACATTTGAGAAAATGCCTCCCTAAGATCTGACATGTAAGGCATTTTCTTAATTAGTGATTGATGAGGGAGAACCCAGGGGGTGGTACCACCCATGGGCTGGTAGTTCTGGGTTTTATAAGAGAGCAGGCTGAATAAGCCATGAGGAGCAACCCGGTCAGCATCACTCTGCGTCGGCTTTTGGCTCCAGGCTCCCACCAGGTTCAAGTTCTTGCCTTAGCTTTCCTCAGTGGACTATGACTCCAGTTGTGTAAGCCTTTTCCTCCCCAAGTTGCATTTGGTTATATAGTGTTTCATCATAGTAATAGTGACCCTAAGATAGAAATTGGTGCTAGCATTATAGGGTTTGGGGACAATTATGGAAGGACTTTGGAATTTAGGGCTAGAAAAGTGTTGAGATCTCTGTGAACTGTTCTGTTGGAGCTTGGAAGATAATGCTGAGAACAGTGAAGATGGAGGCCTGGCCTGTGAAATGCAGATGGAAGATTGCTCTATCATGGCTGTTTGCTATTTTGAATTAAGAGTCTGTGGTTCTGGTCAGCTGAGGCTGAAGAGTCAGTGTGATTAACAAGAGACCAGCATCACTAAAGTGAAACCTTTGCTTTACTGGAACACTTGCTGCTGGTCAGCTGGAGCTGAGTGATTAACAGTGATTAAAGAGACCAGCATCATAGAGGTGAAATCTTCTGGAAAGTGTTTCATTAGAGTGAACACACAGCAGCTGTATTCCTAGGTTGTACTTTGAGCTTGCAGCTGAACTTAGTAATGTGTAAGCATCTCACAGATAATACTTGTTTTGAAAGCATGAAGGGGTCATGCAGAACAGCTGAGGGTTGTCACTCTGAGAGGTCAATAAAGGTCATTGATGAAAGTGCAGCCTCTGGAACTGCAGTAGCAGTTAAAAGCCCAGGACTGAAAGGGTCAGGGAGGGAAGTTGAGGTGTGGTATCATGGGGAGAGCCCAGGAGAGGTGATTGGAGAGAGTGCAGCCATTGCAACAGGAAACCCCAGAATTTTGGAAATATCAGTACCATGGGAAGATCACCAAGGACGGTAGCAGCCATCCTGCTGGTGGGGCTGGTCTGAGCTAAGAAGACAGTCTGTGTGGGCTGAAGAAGGTAGAACTGGAGAAGTGACTCAGGTCCTTTGGGAAACCCCAGATTATGAGTGAATCCCAAACATTGGACACTGTTATGTACACTGTTTAAGTTGGTCTTGCTAGGTTCAGATTGTGTCTACGCCCTGGTTCTTCCCTGTTGAAATGAGAAAATATTTATAACTTATTTTTTATTTTACAGGAGCCCATAGTTATAAGAGACTCTGAACTTTTAAATATACCTCGGGTTTTTAGAGAGTGAATATTTTAAAGAGACTTTGGACTTGAAAGTATTTGAATTTTTAAAGATTGTAGACTTTTAAAAGTTGAAATGTTTTATAGTGTGGTGTTTATTGTGTGTGACTTAGGGGATGCACAGTCAAGGAAAGAGTATGGCTAAAGAGTGCTGAACTGGTGTGTCAACTTAACCAGGGTCCTTGTCCCGGCTAGTTTTTACGTCAGCTTGGCAAGAGCTAAAGCCATCTGAGAGGAGGCTACCTCCATTGAGAGATGCCTCTATAAAATCTGACTACAGGCAAGCCTATGGAGCATTTTCTTAATCAGTGATGGGTTTGGAAGGACCAAATCAATTGTGGGTGGTGCTATCCATGGGCTGGTGTCCTGAATTCTATAAAAAAGCAAGCAGAGCAAGCAATGGGGAATAAGCAGCACCCTCCATGGGCTCTGCATTGGCTCTGGCTTTAGAATCTCTCCCTGCTTTTGAGTTCTTGCCCTGGATTCCTTCAACTCAAGATATATAAGCCAAATAAAGCCTTTCCTCCCCAAGTTGTTTAGGTTATGGTGATTCATCATGGCCATAGGAACCCTAAGACAATAAGGTTCGAAGTTGTTTGGGTATATTATATACCCAGGGGTGAAGTAGCTGGGTTGTGTGGGAGTTACATTTTTAATTTCAAAACAAAACAAAACAAAAAAACAACTCCAAACTGATTTCCACAGAGACTGTATTAATTTATGCCTTCAATAGCAGAGAATAAGATTTCATTTCTCTCTATGTCCTCTCCAACACTCATTGTCACATTTGTTGATGATAGCCATTCAGATTGGGGTCAAGTGGTATCTCAAAGTAGTTTTAATTTGCATTTCCCTCATGCTAGGGATATTGAGCAATTTTAAAAATAGTCATTGGCTTTATCTTTAACTGTCTTTTAACTGTCTATTAAATTTGTTTGCCCTTGTGTTGACCAGCAGTTGTATTTCCTTGGCATTTAATTTCTGCATTTCTTTGTAAATTCTGGGTATTAGCCCCTTGTCTGAGTATGGCTGGGACAGCTCTTCTCCTGTCCTGGCTGTCTCGTTAGTTCTGCTGATCATTTCTTTGCTATATGAACCCTTTTTATTTTCATGTAGTCCCATCTTTCGATACTGGGCTAGGTTCTCTGCATTAGTGTTCTATTCAAAAGGTTCTTGCCTTCCCAGTGTCCTGGAGGGTGTTCCCTATGTTTTCTTATAGAAATTTCAGTGTTGTAGGCTTTAAATTAAGGTCTATGATCTATTTTGAATTGATTTTGTGCAAGGTGAAAGATGTAAATCTAACTTCATCTCATACAAGTAGAAACCCAGCACACTTATTGAATAGGCTGCCTTTTATTCAGTGTATGTTTATCAAAAATTAGGTAAGCATAGCTTTGTCTTTATTTCCAGATTTTTCAGTTCTATTCCATCATTCTACCTATTTCTTTTAACAAGTCATTGTTTTGTTTAGAAACAGCTAGCGATTGAATTTCTCTCTCTCTCTCTCTCTCTCTCTCTCTCTCTCTCTATGTATTTAAGCTTCATGGCCAAGCCTCCCTCTACTTTCGGCCTCACCACTGAGCTTTGTACTGTTTGTTTTGTTACATGACTCCCTAGAGTCTAGTAGTGCCTGCTGGCTCTGAAGCGTTTACTGACACACTCAGAAAAATAGATGCTTTCCAAGAGTTAACTAATACACTTGCTTCTCCTTTTATAAAAGATAGTTTGTCATATGATTCTAACATACCTTGATATATCAAAAAAAACTGTCACTTAGCTGAAAATCCACATTAATTTTACTTTTGAATTTCTATATTGAGAAAAAAATCTTTTATCTTTGTGTATCTCATCTTTTTCCTGAATATGACATTTTTTAATGCTGTCCACTTAAAACCTATAGTTAAGGAAATAAATTCTTCAAGTAACTTTTATCTCCCAGGTAAAACCCATGTGCACATTTTACATTGCAGATGACACTAAGCCAGAAGAGACTTTATGTGTCATGCCACTCGGTTCACACTCCTCCTAGACTGTAAAGACGAAGCCTCCCTTGCCTGCCCGCCCTCCTTCCTACTTCCCCCCCTGCCTTCCCTGCCTGCCTGCCCGCCCTCCTTCCTACTTCCCCCCCCTGCCTTCCCTCATGCCCTGCTCCCTCTCTTTTCTTTCTCTCCTTTTCTTCCTTGTTTGCTATTGTTTTAGACAGGGCCTCATAGAGCCCAGGCTATCACCAGACCTGCTATATAGCTAAGGATGGCCTCCTAAGTGCTAGAATTATAGAGTTATACCACCACAGCTGGCTTTTCCTTTTCCTTCTGTATCCAGAATTAAAAACCTCTCTTAAATCTAATGTAATTTTTATTCATTGTTACTGGAGGAGTTTACTTGTTGGGTCACTTGTAATTGCATACCATACTAATTATAGAAAAGGTTGATCATAAATTAGAAAAGCAAGAGCGAGCCTGTTCATTCAACTAAACTAACCACCTCTGAACGACACCAGGTGGTAGCCACAATGCTGAGTTCATATTCTGTGTTGGGAACTAAAATGCCAGAAGGACCTTGACCTTGAGACACATAGCAACATTCTTGGGATGTCAGACAGTTTTGGCAGGAAAAGAGCATATGTCCTAAGCAGCATAATGGGCATCATACTACTATGGGCTTTTTCTACTAACAGTCTCTAACACAGACTCCTTATTTTAGTTAAAGCCAGTAAAAAAATAACATCTTCAGATGCATGTGCTCAGTGTGGTATGGTTAGCAATAGATTAAGATTTATAATTCAGCTGTGCATAGTGGCTCAGGCCTATAATCTTAACACTCAAGGAGCTAAAGCAGAAGGACCCCCAGAAATTTGAAGCCATCCTCAAAGAAATGAAAAAAAAAAAGTTAATTTAAACCCATTTATTTAAATTTATCTTTATCCTTAAATACAGCAATAGTGTTTTTAATATCAGGTGATTCAGCAGTGAAGAGGCCTGACTGTGAAATGTGAATATTACAAGGATGTTTCTTACGAGTTTCAGGAGTCAGTTTTCCCCCTTGATTATATATCTCATCTTATTAATCTGTACCAATGTTTATTTTCCTCCTTTTAGAGTGAACTGGATGACACGGAATATATGTATGACCTATTCTCTGTCATTATCCACAAAGGTGGCTGCTATGGAGGTCATTACCATGTGTACATTAAAGATGTTGATCATCTAGGCAACTGGCAATGTCAAGTAAGCTTAACAAATTTGTTTAGAAATAACTTTGAAATTGACTTGCATTTCTATTCCTGTTACAGAATTCTTTGTTCATTCTGCCTTCAGTATAAACCCCTCCTTTAGAAAACATTGATAGTCCTGAAGGTTCATTTACATGTACAGCTCACATGTGCCCTCTGCCTCAAATCTCCAGCTGGTAACCTTTGTCATATTTGTATGTGTGGCATAGACTCTACTCTAGTGAACAATTTGGAATAAAGTTGAGAGCATCTGGCTGCTTTGCTGGGAAAAGCTTTGTGTTTGCCTACTAAGCACAAGGATATTTTCTTTCCCAGCCAGCCATCAAAATCACCGACCTTTAACATTGTTACAGCCTTTTTCAGTAACACAAGGCCTCAATCTGATCTTAAAAGGTACATTGCCTCTGAACCAGTCTGGCTTCAGCTGAGGGAGCCTGTCTTGGCTTTCCTCACTGCTTCCTGTAGTTTTTCTTAGCTGCTTTCAGAGTTGCAGCATTTTCTTAGCTGGCAGCCTGTAAATTCATGAAATATTCATGTGAAATTTCGTTTTGAAGTTTAATGATTCTTCTGTCTTCCTCTGAGGCTGTGAATTCTAGAACATCTCTTTGAAATTTTGTGTTCATCTCTTCAGCAACAATTTGCTCTTTGTAGGAGTGTTAGAATCTATGCTGTTAGTGTGACTTGAAGGAACAAGCTTTAATGTTCTTTTAATTGAAATCAGGTGGTTTGATTTTGTATTTTCTGTTTGTCTGTCTGTCTATTTGACACTGTCTTACTTTGTAGTCCATGGCTGGTTTGTAGCTTACACTCATCCTGCCTGTCTCTCAAGTGCTGGGACTTCAGGCATAGGTGTGGGCTGTCACTCCCAGTTGCTAATGTATTGAAATCCTATCTCCTCACAAAATCAAGAATAGTCAGTAGAAGGAGGGCATGGGGGCACACAGTTGCAAGTCTAACACTTGAAAGGCTGACACAGGAGAATTACCATGAGTTTGAGGCCAGCATGGTCTACAGACTAAGGCCCTGTCTATATAATCAAAAGAAAATAAACAAAATATGGATTTTTGTGGGAACTTGGTATATTTTCTATGGATTTGCATGTGCTTGGTATATTTTCTTGTCCATGGGGTATTCTTTGGGGTTTTCTTTGGAAGTTTATTTTGCTATTTATAATGAGCCCCTTCCCCCCTTACCTAGGTGATGCTTTTTTGATGGACTGGAGAAAAAAAAGTATTTAAACTGGTTAAAACCAGTGAAGCCCAAAAAGTATTTTTGAGATGAATGATAATGAGTGCAAATTTTATGAGACACCATGTTTTTATCTGGAAAATGTTAGAACCCTCTGTGTATATTGTGCTGTGTCTTAGTCACTGTTCTACTGCTGTGAAGAGACAACGACCAAGGCAACTTTTATAAAGGAAAACATTTATTAAGGTCTTGCTTACAGTTCATAAGTTTATTCCATTATCATCATGGCAGAGAGCAGGAAGCCATGCACGCAGACATGGTATGGAGAAGTAGTTGAAAACTACATCCTGCTCCACAAACAGAGAAAGAAAGCCATGTGGTCCTGGTGTGAGCTTTTTGAAACCCTCAAACCCACTCCCACTGATTTGCGTTCTCTGACAAGGCCACACCTGCTTCAACAAAGCTCCACCTACTCCACCTACTCTGACAAGCTATACACCTACTAGTTCTTCTCAAACTGTGCCCCTTCGGGTGAGTGACTAAGTATTTAAGTATATAAGCCTGTGGGGGCCATTCTTATTCACACTGCCACCAGCTAGAATCTTTCTTTGTCTCATAATCCTAGTTTGCATATAAAGCCAGAGAGGTTAAGTAAATTGTGTAGGTTTACTTGATGAAACCTGACACTCAAAGCCAGGTCTGCTTGACTCTCCAGCTTGTGTAGGTTATATTTACCTTTCTTTCTCCAGTGGCTTAACCATTCTTATTTGGTTAATTCCTTTAAACTGGCATCTGTGAAAGAAACACTTAACTAAACAGTTTTCCTTCTTAGGAGGAGATAAGTGATACAGATGTGGATTTGAAAGCTACTCAGAATGAGGAAGACACTGATGATCCATTGGTGATTCTAAAAACAATCTTATTGCAGGTAGAGTGAGTCTTTGTACATATTTGCGGGCATGTAAGTGTTACAGAGACATGAGTATGTTGTGTGCATTTGTATATGTGGTCTGTTTCTATGAGAATATCAGATAAGATTGCTTTAGGGCTACTTCTAAAATGGAAATTTTTCATTTTAACTTTTTTTTTTTCCCAGTCAGGATCTCATTGTGTAGCCCTGGCTGGCCTGGAACTTAGTTTGTAGACCAGACTGGCCATGATCTCAGAGATATGTCTGCCTTTGCCTCCCCTGTGCTGGGATTAAAGGTACCTGGCACCATACACTGATTCATTTTGACTTAATCACTAGGTGTGGTGGCTCTTTCCTGTAATCTCTCATCTTGAAAGGCTAAAGCAGAAGAAACACCTTGAGTTTTGAGCCAGCCTAGCTAGAGAATGAGAGCTTGTTTCAAAGAAAAACCCATTGTCTTAATATTGGAACCACTTGCAAGGAAAAAAATAGTGAAGACTGTGGCCTCATGGGTAAAGTGCCCAGGTTCAATCTCAGTACCTTGTAAAGTGATATATGAAGTGCCATATAATCCCAGCACTTGGGAAATGGGGGCAGGAGAATCAGAAGTTGAACATCATTCTCAGTTACATAGCTAGCCTGGGCAACATGAGACTCTGTCTCAAAGCACACAACAGAAGAGAATTTTAACCTGTGGCCTTGAAGCCCTTGTCTCCAATCACAGTCCTGTTCTAAGCATTGGGGGCTAAAGGGTCAACATAAAGTCTGTGTCAGCCACATCGTCCTTGTTTGTTCTTCCAAAATCATAAATAATGTCAGGAATGTGGCAGACCTTAGGACTCCCTCTGGATGGTGCTCTTTGCATTTCTGTCTGTGGCCCTTGGCAAATGGATTTTCAAATCAAGGTCTTATAAACTGGTGCTTAAGGTTTCTTTAAAAATATATAGCTCTGATTGATCCCATTATAAGTTTATACTCTGGGGAAGATGAGCAGGTTCACTCCTATTGATCCCTCTGAATTTGTGGTATAATTATTTCTCATCAGATGTTGACTGACTGTACTTCTTTCATAAGGAGGAGGCCAGTCAAATTCCTGTTGATCAGCTGGGCCAGAAACTCTTGAAAAAAACAGGAATATCTTGGAACAAGAAGTACAGGAAACAGCATGGACCACTGCGAAAGGTACTGCTAGCTTCAACATAAGAAGTCCTCTTGTCCCAGGAAAACATGGCAATCCCAGCAACACAAGTTCCCATGTAGAAGGAGCTTTAAGACAGATTAAAATGATCAGTATTTTTTGTTTAGTGGTTAAAATTCTGCTGGTAAGTTACAGCTCACATACAACATATTTATGTTATTTACGAAGAAGTAAGCAGGAAAAGCGGCCTTTAATTACCACAGAGGTCACTTTAAAGCTCAATGAAATAAGGTAACTTCACAGAGAACAAAGCATTTACCTGCTCTGCTGAGTGCTGAATGAGTAATCGGGCACCAGAAACACTCACTTTTCCACAACTTGAATTTGTTTTGTAACAGGGTTGTTTTAGAGAATTTATGGACTTTAATTTATGACATAAACATGTTCAAAATGCCCCATATTATCTTTTTAGTGTCTTTAGAACTTGAAGTTTTAACTTTTTTTTAAATCTCTCATTAATAAATAAAGTGTATTTCCTTGCTTCTTTCCTTCCCATTGAGGATACTATCAAAGACATTTAAAAAGGGCAGCATAGCTTCTGATGTTATTGATGTTCTCTCCTGTTTATCTGTTTTCTATTTTATTCCTGCTCTATTTTTAATTGTTTCTACTTCAAGAGATTTGATTCAGCAAATGGGGAGGAGGGCCAGTGCTATGTAGGAGAGGGGAATGGAGTTGAGAGAGAAGGAAGCTGGAGGGAGAAGGAGACGGTAGGGCCAGGTTCTCTTTGCTCTCTTACCCCTTTGCAAGAACTTGAGTAGTCTTTGAGGTTGTTGTGACTTGAGCTTCCCATGCTCTTGGACTGCCTGAGCTTCCAGATTAGCTTCATGGTAGAAAGATCAGTGTGGTTAAAACGTGAGGCGGGCCGGTCGGTGACCCCTCTAGATCTGTAGTAAGCCGTCAGAAATACTTTTAAACTTTGTGATTGCCTTTGTTTAAGTTGCTTTTTTATTTTTAAAAATTTTAGGTTAGCATACGAGGTAATGGATTTCCTCTTGAGCTACAAGGACTGTTTGCCCTTATACTTACTCGAATTAGTTTAGCGCCCACGCTACCTTCCCCATCCCCTCCCCTTCCACGTGGTTTCCTTTCTTCCTCCAGTTAACCCCAGCTTCCAGTTCGTACTGCTTACATTCTTTACCATCTGTTTCCCACTGCCTTTAAGTCTCTTGCTCCTTGCTCATGATCACATATAATACATGCCTATATTAATACATGGATATCTATAAACGTATGTTTACATCAAGATTCCACATATGAGAGGAGGAATATGTTAACTGTCTTTCTAAGACTTGTGTATTTTGCTTAATTTAATGATTTCCAGTTATACTCATGTTCTACAGATGTTATGATTCCATTTTTCCTTATGGCTAAATAAATTTTTATTGTATACATGGGCTACATTTTTCATCTTTTGACAAACAGCTATGCTACTTCAAATAGTGTAACAATAAACATGGATATGCTAATCACTATGGTGTGGTAGAAGTCCTCCCATGCAATTGGCATGCTAAGTCATATAGTAATTCTGGTTTTAGTTTTTGATCCATACTGATTTCCATAGTGATGGCACATGGTTACACCTTTTCTCCAAGATCCTCTCCAGCGTTTTTTTCTTTGTTTGTTTGTTTTGTTTTCCTTTTTTTGATGACAGCCATTCTGACTAGGGTAAGATGGAATCAAAGTGGTTTTCATTTGCATTTCCCTGATGACTAAGGATGATGATTACTTTTTAAAGCTTTTATTTGTCATTTGTGGGGTTCTTTTTTTTTGTAGAACTTTCTGTTCATTTCATTAGACCATTTATTGATTAAGTAATTTGTTATTTTGGTGTTTAATTTTTGGTATTCTTTCTACATGCTCAGTATTAATCCCCTGTCCGATATATAGTTTAGGTTTATTCACTTTGGTGGTTTGTTTGTTTTGTGAAAGTTTTTTAATGGAAAAAGACTTCAAGATACAGCTGCAGGCAAGAGTTTTCTGAGAACGCTAAGAACACAGGAAAATAATCCCAAGAATCGACAAATGTCAATCTGTAGAATTAAATGGCTATTAAATAGCTCAGAAATGTGTGTCCCAATTTTCTTCATTTAAGCACTTAAATAGCAAGTAGTCATTTGCTTAAAACAGCAAATAACAAATAGCAAATCTTAAAATAGCAGTAGTGACATATTATTCAAATGCTTTTCACATTGTGGCTTGTCACCTTTCTCCCTTGACAGAACTGTTAGCATATTTAACAGAATGCTCCAATTTTGTCATAACCAGACAAGATTTCCCTACTCACAAGGCTAGCAAAAAAAGAAAGGTGAAGGTAAAAACATCTAATCACACAGATCTCACTCACACACACACACACACACACACACACACACACACACTGAATTTGTCTTGTTTAAAAACTTTTATTAAATTTTTTTTAAAGAATCCTAATTTTTGTTTTTGTTTGTTCTGAATAGTTCTTACAGCTCCATCCTCAGATATTTCTGCTTAGCACAGATGAAAGTACAGTTAGTCTCCTGAAGAACCATTTTACCCCAGGCCCGTCTGATCTACAGAACCGTGAAAAGATTCTACATACACTTGCTTCAGATCCCCCAGGCTTAAATGATAATACCAGTTGCCCACACTGGTTTGATATCAATGATTCCAAAGTCCAGCCAATCAAAGAGAAAGATATCACACAGCAGTTCCAGGGTAAGGAAAGTGCCTACATGCTGTTTTATCGGAAAGCCACGTTGCAGAGACCCTCTGAAGGTACGGAGAAAAGAATGTGTTCTGATTTGTCTTGTTAACAACTTCAGCAAATAAGCTTCAGATGCTGCCCGAAGTTCTGTCTTATTTTAAAACTAATAGAAGTGTACTGTGCCAAATGAAATCAGCTTGTCATTAAGTTTTCCTTGCTTGATTTATTTCTTTATTTCAGCAGGAAATCTCACCTTATTTTTCAGTTTCTCACTTTATGAGATGTCTGACATTTTTCTTCCCTTGCTCATAGTTACATTTTCTTAGTTGAACCTTGTTGGATGACGTTATTATTGTGGTGGACGAGTGCAGTTGCCTAGTTAGGCTTGTCTTTGTCATTTGGCCGCGTGTTGCTTTTGAGCTGTAAGTGGTCTTGGTCTTGTTTTCTTGCCTTCCATTTTATATTCCTACTTCTTTTTTTCCTCAACATATTATGCTCTTGAGCAGTTGAAATATATCTGAAGTACTCTGTTGAGCTTTTGCGAGAACTTCCACCTTTCCAGTTAACCATTCCAATCTCACCATAATAAAGAACATTTACAATAGAGATATTATCACAAGTAAGTCAGTAAGGTTGCCTTGGATCCCTTGCCAAAGTTCTCTCAAAAGTAAAAAGCTGCTGAGTGTGGTGGTTTAAGCCTTTAATTCCAGGACTTGGAAGCCAGAGGCAAGCACATCTCTCTGTGAATTCAAGGCCAGCCTGTGTTATTTAGTGAGACCTTGTTTCAAAAAAAGGAAAAAGCTTCTTAGATTAACAGAGCATAGCTCCCATTTTCTTAGAAAATGGGAATAGTGATCTTTTTATAAAGAATAAAACA
The DNA here is from genome assembly GCA_019843965.1 of Rhynchomys soricoides. Lineage (NCBI taxonomy): Eukaryota > Metazoa > Chordata > Mammalia > Rodentia > Muridae > Rhynchomys > Rhynchomys soricoides. The sequence goes on from JADRCH010000339.1 coordinate 43,755, forward strand.
GTTATTAGTTTGCATGAGAATTAAAGAAAAGTTAACTTTCTAGATCACGAATACACATGACTGCTCTTAACCAGAAAGGCTTTGTCTTTGGAATGAGGAAAAAGAGATCCTAGTCTAGTAGCATAGCCCTGTAATCTCAGCTACTCAGGAAGTGAGGCAGGAGGATTAAAGTTCAAGGCCTGACTGGGCTTTAGAATGAAGTCAAAGCCAGCCTAGGCAACCCTTAATTCTGCAGCCCAGTAGATTGCAAGTTAAATTGGGTAAGAGGGAAGGAGTTAGATCAGTGGGTGATTTTTATAATCACCTTCATATCTATCCCAGTTACGGTTCTAGTGCTGTGAAGAGACACTCTGACCACAGCAGCTCTCATAAAGGAAAACATTTAATTGGGGTTCAGAGGTTTAGTCCATTATCATCATGGCAGGAAGCATGGTGGCATGCAGGGCAGATAAGGTGCTGGAGAGGGAGCTGAGAGTTCTACATCCAGATCTGCAGGCAGCAGGAAGAGAGAGTGACACTGGGCCTGGCTTGAACATTTGAACCTCAAAGCCCACCTCCAATGGCACACCTACTCCAACAAGACCACAACTCCTAATAATGCTACTCCCTGGTGACCAAATATTCAAATCTATTTTTATTCAAACCACTACAATATCTAACAGAAAAAGATTGATTAGGAGCTGGAAAGATGACACAGTGATTAAGATCACTGGCTGTTTTTCAGAGGATTTGGGTTCAGTTCCTAGAATCCACATAATGGCTCACACTGTCTGCAACTCCTGCTCCAGGGAATCTGATACACTCTTCAGACCTCCCAAGGCACCAGATACACAGATTGTACAGAGACATACATGCAGGCAAAAACAAAAACAAAAACACATACATTAAGTAAATAATTTTTTTTCAAAAGAAAGAAAATATTAGACTAATTATTTTACTTAAGTACACTACTGTGCAATCACAAATTTTAGCCTGTGAAACTATGAAGTGAAAAATCACTACTAGTTTGCTGACTACAATCTCAGTTGCTTTTATAAAAAGATTGATATCTTAGGAGTGAGACTACAGATAGTACCCTAATGTACTTTGAAAATAATTTTCAAACCAGTCATAGTAACTCATACATACAACCCCAGCATTTGGGAGAATGAGGCAAGAAGACTGTAGTAAGTTCAAGACCAACCCAAGACACATAGTCAGTTTCAGGCAAGCCCAGTCTATAGCAAGACCCTGTCTCAATCTAAATGAGTAAGTGTAATTTCTAAAATTTAAAAAGATTTATTATTCTAAGCATATGAATGTTTGTCTTCTTTGTATATGTACCATATGTGTGCCTGGTGCCCTGGGAGGCCAAAGGAGGGCATTGGGTCCCCTAGAACTTGAGTTACGGTGGGTTGTTGGCCACCATGTGGGTGTTGAAAACCAAACATGGGTGCTCTGGAGGAGCAGTCAGTGAAGAGCAGCTTTTTTTCTTTTTTTCCTTTTTTAAATTTAATTTTATTTTTTTTCACTCATTCACTTTATCTCCTGATCGCTGCCCCCTCCCAGCCACACTCTCTAACAATCCTTCCCTCGTCCCCCTCTCCTTCTCTGAGCGGGTCCCCCCCACCCCAGAATCTCCCCACCTTGGCACTTCAAGTTTCTGCAGGGATAATAGCAGCTAAGTTACCTTTACCCCTAATTTCTGAATTTTTGCAGTAACCAACTGTTAAAAATATAATCAATACAAAACTAGTGGGTGTTCTTTTTTTAAAAACTGCTTAAAGAAAATTGAAAATATGAGATTCTTCTAGAACAGCTTTAAAAAAAATCTTTTTTTTTTTTTTTCATTGTAAATCTGCAAAACTAAGATCAAGAGAAAACTTTGTTTTCCCTTAGGTAGTCAGTGGTAGTGTCCCTGACTTCCAGCATGAGTGTGCACCTGCATGCATTTATGTTCATTATGTGCATGCGGGTGTCTGAGGGCATCAGATCCCCTAGAATTGGAATCACAGGCAATTGTAAGCTGCCTGATGTACTGGGAACCAAACTCCAGTCCTATGCAAAAACATCAAGCACACCTAACCTCTGAGCTAGCTCTGTAGCCCCTCATCTTTCTTTGAGAGAATGTCTTCCAGTATAGCCCAGGCTGGCCTCTAACTCAAGATCCTTTGCCTTGGCTTTCCCAGTGCTAGGATTGCAGGTGTGTATCACCACACCTGAGTTCAGGTTTTTAATCCTGCCTCTTTAACAATACAATTGTGTTTAGTCAAAACAAATTAACGGACAGTTTTGTTCACAGCTCGAGCCAATCCAAGATACAGAGTTCCATGTCATTTGCTGAAGGAAATGGATGAAGCCAACATTCTACTGCAGAGGAGAAGGTATCTTGGGTTACATTGGTGTTTGGATAGTATTTCTGGAAAATACTGATCAATATGAAAGTTTACCAAAATATGTATACCTATCAACTAGTTATAGTCAAGACATCATTTTATCTGTATGTAAGAGTGAATAATAGCATATGGTCACCATTGCTAAGTAAGGATCAGAACCTAGGAAGCCTAGAGAAATTCGAAAGCATGCTACAAGAATTGTGTTCTGCCTAGCCAAATTATTCCCTTGAGTTTACAGAGAACTTGTCAATAAAACTGCCCTTCAATTTTAAATAGTTGTAAGAACTGACATATAGAGACAGAAGTCTAAAGATGCGTTGATTCTAAAGGGGCTTAGTGTCAGTCAAGGGGAAGGGGGAGCTAGAATGGCTGGGCTGGAGTGGTGGCTCAGTGGTTAGAATACTGACTGCTCTTCCAGAGAACCCAGCTTTAGATCACAGTTCACAACTGTTTGTAACTCCAGTTCTAGAGGATCCAATGTTCTCTTGGCCTCTGCAGATACTGCACACACACACTCTCTCACTCAACACACTCTCTCTCTATCTCTCTCTCTCTCTCTCTCTCTCTCACACACACACACATACACACACACGCATACACTCTCACTCAACACATTCTCTCTCTCTCTCTCTCTCACACACACACACACACACACACACAGGTTTAAATAACCGAGGGCATAACTTAAGAACATGGCTAAATTTGAGCTCTAGAGACTGTTCTGTTACCGTGTTTGCTCTCCAGTAGTGTCAGCAGAGTGTTGGGGGAGGGAACTAGGTCAGATAATGTAACAGGCTGTGTTCAGAAATTTTATCATGGACTTGAAACTGGGAGTGAAAATAGTAGATCCAATACATGATACACCAAGATCAATACATTGAAACATGTTAAATGCAGAAAATAGCCTGCATGAGTGACCTAGGCTAGCATTTGCAACTTAAGAATTAAAAACAAAACAGCAAAAGCTAAAACTAAAGTCCTTAATGTGGTCATTGAAAATCTAATGTTCCTGTCGATGAACATCGAATACACCTGAAGTACTGAGTCTCCGAGACTGCCTCATTCTAGCCTAAGGTTGTTCTGCCTAAAGGAACAAATTTGGTAGCAGGCTTTGAGTCAGTGTGGATCAGCCTGTCACTTAGGATTTCAGCCTGGAAAACAAACACTGGGAAGGATCTTGGCAGTTGTCAGTATCTTCTGGGAAGGCCACAGGAGCCTAGTAGACATCCAGAATTCTGTCCATAGCTGTGACAGGACTAGAGATAGTTAACGTGTACAGTGTCCATGGAAACAACTTTCTCTTAGAATTAATGGTGCAGTTCCAGCTCAATGTGTGCTGTATTGAAAAGCCAAAGTGAATCATTTGGGCAGGCAGAAGAAAGAGATGGTACTAAGATAGAGTGGAGAACCTGCATGGATGCTAAAGCAAATGTTTTCCGTTTGACATAAAGAGTATTACAAGAACATAGCGTTTGTTTGTTTTTATGTCTCTGCAGGGCGGAGTGGGACTCTGCAAACAGTACTTTTGAGTTGCATCTCCACTTGGGTCCTCACTACCGTTTCTTCAATGGGGCTCTTCACCCTGCAGTCTCTCAGACAGAGAGCGTGTGGGACTTAACATTTGATAAAAGACAAACTGTAGGAGATCTCCGTCAGTCAGTATTCCAGGTAATTCAACAGAAACATTGAGGTCCTTTCAGGCTGACTTTTTTCATTTCCTCTCAACTCAAGTTACAACTTTCCAGACTCCATAGGAGCATCCTACATGTACCAGTGCACAGCAGGGTAAACCAGGCCTTCTCTTACTTAGAAGTCTGGGTGGTGGTGGTGGCTTTGTTCTTGATTGCTGGGATGGTTGATATGAAGTCTTTTTAGATATATTTCACTATATAGCCCAGGCTAGACTTGAAACCACAGTCCTCCCACATCAACCCCTCTAATAAGAACTGGGATCACAGGTCTGTGCTACACTCCCTTCAGAAATGCTTTCTATGTGTTTGCTCAGAGCTTTTTTTTTTTTTTTTTTTTTTTTTTTTTTTTGTGGTTTTCTAGACAGGGTTTCTCTGTATAGCCTTGGCTGTCCTGGTACTCTGTAGACCAGGCTGGCCTCGAACTCAGAAATCCGCCTGTCTCTGCCTCCAAGTGCTGGGATTAAAGGCGTGCGCCACCACTGCCCCGCTCTCAGCAGCTTTTGAAGTGACTACTTGAGCCTGCTATTTGGGGCAGGAGATGACAGGAAAGTTCTCTCTGTTTTTGGAAAACAAATGAAAGAGAATTGCTTTTCAAAAGAAATGAGAGGAAAGGTTAAGCTCTTAATTAAAACAAGAACTACTGAACACATTCAAATAACTAGTTTTGTACTTTCTAGTGTAAGATTATTGTTATTAGCTTGACTGCTAATATCTGTATTTGTTGTTCTGGTGTGCGCATGCTGGACAAGCTCCAAACAGATCCTTTTGTTTGATATTTAGCTCTTGTTTCTATGATTTTTGAGATGATGTCACACTGTAGCCCATGCTGATCTCAGATTCACAGTAATCCCCCTGCCTTAGCCTCCTGAGTGTTGGGTTTACAGATAGGATTTATCAGACAGGCATTTTCATCTAGTGTTCACCTCCAGATCATTTATTTGCATGTGTTTCAGGCACAGGACAGTGGAGATGCCCCTCATTTTTTGTTACAGTGCTTTCACAACATCACTTTATTTGGCACTTCAGCCTCATGAGGGTGAGCCAGCTCCATTCTGAAAATGAAATTATGTCTTAATGTGTCCATTGTTGCACATGCACAGACATCTAGTTACTATGGTAGTACTAGGACTGTAGCCCTGGTCTCTCCCTCTTCCACCTGGTGTCCTGTCCCTAAGCCCCACTTCCTCACTGCATACTACTGATCAAAGAGTTTAGAAATGTAAACTCTTGCCAGGCTTGGAGGCCTGTGTTTATAATCCCAGTATTCTCAAGGCACACTCAAGAAGATCTGGAGTTCAAGGTCAGCCTTAGCTACACAGTAAGTTTGAGACCCTATCTCAAAAAACAAGAAGAGGCAGAAGAAGAAGAAAATGTTAAGTTGGGTCAAGAATGCTTCAGAAATAATTTAAATTCTCCAAAAATTTGTATATATCATCAAAATTACCAGCTTTTTATTTTATTTTCTTCTAAGAAAAGCAACCAGTGTCTGTTTTTGCTTCAGTTGGTTTACATGTAGTCTCTGCTTCAGTAGCAGGCACTCTAGAATCCTGTATATGTCTGAACTTCTGCAGTAAAGGTCATTTCTGAGTCAGTTCTGGCAGAGTTAAGCTCAGCAGCTTGGTGATCTGAGCTGTGGAGGGCATTCCAAATGGAAAAGGCCTGATTTGTCTCTTATGTCTTATGCTCTCCTGGCTATTCTGTCTAGTATTTCAATCATACATCTTTGCAAACTGTTAACTTAGACACAAGCCACTGTTTAAAGACCAGGAGATTGACACAGTAAATGACTCTTACAAATGTCTTGTAAAGACAAAATACCTTGTCTTCGTAAGAGGAATATCTTACAATGGTATAAAAAAGACTAGGGTAAAATTATCGTTCTGATACTATTTCAGTGCGGTTCCTGCAGGTCCCCAGCTCAGATTTAAAAACTTAACAAACCTCTGTCTATCTAGTACATAACTGATGCTGTGCTGAAAGGTGGGGGAGATAAAACTCTGGGCCTCACACAAGCTAGGCAGAATACTATACCATGGATCTATACCCCAGCCAAAATGCCACTTTTTAAATTAGAGTACGGGGCTTTCCTTTCTATCATCTCTGGAGCCATGTAAAGTAAAGCCGAGTCATAAATTCCTAAGCCAGATTGCATTCCAAGAAAGTCTGCCCTTACCTAAGTTGAATAAGATTGTTTAGATGACTATTGGGGCTTATACACCCAAATTCTTCAGTCAGCAATGGATGCAGTCAACATCTTTGGGTTTGAATAATTCATCAAATAATGTTTATTTCTAAAATGTTGTGTTGCTTAGGAATGGAAGTGTTCATTTGCTACTCTTAACTGAGTCAGAGGTTGTGCTGTTCATATGTTATGGCTCATTGTTTTCTTACTCTAAATGTTCTTTAGCTATTGGAATTTTGGGAAGGAGACATGGTTCTTAGTGTTGCAAAGCGTGTGCCAGCAGGACTTCATGTGTACCATACCCTTGATGGTAAGATCAATACAGAACACAGCAACTCATTCTGTGTTTATCTTGGGGAACTTGCCAGTCCTTCTCTGCCTGCTACCTTTTTCTTTTTAAATTACATTTGGGGGTGGTGGTGGTATATACATACACAATGCATGTGTATGCTCATGGATGCACAGGAGCCTTTGGGAGTCGGAGGACAGCTTAGACGAGTGCATTCTTTGTTTCCACCTTATGGTTCCCGGATGGAACTTAGGTCATCACTGGGCAGCAGGTGTGTCCCACTGAGCCTTGTCAGCCCCTCCGTCTTAGCAATCTATCCAATGTGTATGTAAAATCTTCTCAATACGGACTGTTTGACATTTTTTAAAACTAAGACCACCATCCTACCAAAACTTTAAAATGCTTTGTGTATATACATATAGATACACACACAGACAGTTACAAATGACTGAGCAAAATGGTTTAAAACCATTAAAATCTTATTTATGTGGCTTTACCCACTCAATTTCAGATTTTGTAGCAGATAAACACAAGTTATTTGAGAGTTTAAAGGCACTTACTTCTCTGAAATAACAAACCAATAGAAGAATGGAAGTGCTGTAACATACATTTATTTGTAACAACTGACACTGGCAGCATCTGGACCATTTGGAGTCTATGGGTCATCTCAGGTGATTTGGGCTTGCCTCTTGACCTCTGTGTACCCTCCTGTCTTGCTGCTGTGCTCTCAAGACGGCATAATGGTTCAGATAAAAAAAAATATATATAAATAGCATAACTAATAAAATGCTGCTTTTTTATGATTTTTCTTAATAAGTGCCTTTTCAAATACACATTGGAGAGTCATGCCTCTCTTTAGCTTAGCCGTATTTGTGGTCATGGGGAATTGAGCATTTCATCTTTCTAGGAGATGAACTGACACTCTGTGAAGCTGAGATTGCTGATGGGGAAGACATCTTTGTATGGAATGGTGTAGAGGTAAGAACAATGGCTGAAGAACTATTGATGGTGATTTAGGGTGTTTTACAGTTCTGTTGCAGGACTGGGAATGTAGCCCAGCTGATAGACTGCTTGCCTAAAAACACATGAAGCCTTGGGCCTAGTGCAGTTCCCAGCACTGCATAAAACTAAGTATGATGGTAGCACACACATATAATCTCAGCACTCAGGAAGTAGAGACGAGAAGATCAAAATTCAGGGTCATCTTCTGATATATAGTAAGTTCAAGGCCAACCTGGGCAACATGAAATCATGTCTCATTATAACAAAAAAAATCATTGTAATGAAATTTTATTCAGCATGCAGTTAGCCATCAGAAAATTACTGAAATGAACTTGGTATGGTGGTGCACATCTATTCCAAGGAGCCTGAGATAGAAGAACTACTCAAGTTGAAGGGCAACCTGGACCGCATAGAGAGACCAGGCTAGCCCTAAGATATGTAGTAAAGTTCTGTCTTGGAAACTGAAAGGAGGTGCGAGGAGAGAGGAGAAGGAAAAGAAAAAGGAAGGAAAGGAACTCTGGAATGCTCAGTGCCTTTGAGGTCCAGTCAGTGGTATTTGTTAGAAAGATTAAAGAAATATTTGGATGACAGGAGAGATGGCGCCATAGGTAAAGCCCTTGAGGACCTGCGTTAGATGCCCTGAACCTATGTAAAAAAGCCAGATATGGTAACATGCTCTTGTAATCCCAGCACTAGGGAGGCAGAGATAGACATAATTAATGGGGCTAATGGCCAACCAGCTTAGCCTACTTGGTGAGTTCTAGGTCAGTGCAAGATCTTGTCTCAAAAAAAAAAAAAAAAAAAGGAAGGACAACCAAGATTTTGGCTGCATACATATATACATACATAATTAAGCACCTTTGTTTTACCAGACTGTATGTCACGTGCTTGATGCAGGATAAGTTAGTCATCAATAGCCTTCTTATGTAAATAACTGCACCATAGGCTATGGTGTGTGTGTGTGTGTGTGTGTGTGTGTGTGTGTGTGTGTGTGTGTGTCAGCTACAGAGATAGAGAAGGGTGTGGCCAGGACTGCTAAAGTAGGAATGACAGGAGTGAATGATGTCTCAGGACAGATGAGCATCTCAGATGCCCTGTGGCCTGCCCTTGGTCCTCTGGGTTTCCAGGGGTTCATTACCATCATTTGGCAACTCATAAATCTCTACCTTCAAGTCAAAAAAGATGGATAAGAGAAATTTTCAACATAAAATTCAAAGTAGTTCTTTTAGTATTTAAAAAGGAGGTGTAAAAAAACTGTTCACTGTGGGTTGTGCTACAGGAATAGGTTTTCCTGTGATAGAATTATTTTTATTTTACTTTAATTTGGCAAACATAAGCTTCACTAGTGGTTGTATTGATGTTGTTGCAGGTTGGTGGAGTCCAAATTCAGACTGGTTTTGATTGTGAACCTCTGCTGTTACACATTCTTCATCTAGAACTGAGTGGTGAAGGCTCAAAGTGTGAGCAGTTGGTGGAGTCACCACATGTCTTTCCTGCTAATGCAGCAGTGGGCACTGTGTTCACAGTCTTGGGCACCCCAGTGGGCGTCATCCTCATGAACAATGTGGAATCTGCAGATGAAGAGTGCTGGACTGCTATTCCCAAAGAAGACATGAAGAAGACATTCAGAGAACAAGGTCTCAGAAATGGAAGCTTAATTTTGGTTCAGGATTCAGACAGTGATGATAACAGGTAACTCATTAAAGAGAGAAATAGGGAGAACTTTCAAAGTAATTTAATTACAGCATTACCCTATAGAACTCAGGAGCTTTATTTTGGTGATAATAAGTAAATGTTCCTTTATTTCTAGCCATTGAGTTGTATTTTGTTGTTTATTCTTTTAAACAATAATCTGTGTGTGTGTGCACACACACACATGTAGAAGTCAAAGGACAATGCTGTGGAGTGGGCCTCTCTGTCCACCTTGCACATATGTCAGGCTTGTGTCTCAAACACCTTTACCCATACCTGCTTCAACATCTCCTGTTGTCTAGTTTTGAGATAATCTTGTGTGATCCAGACTGGCCTCAGCCTCTATTTAGCTGAAGCTGGCCTTAACTCCTGTCCCCCTGCCTCCATATCAGGAGTGCTGTTGTATCAGGCTTAGCTCTCAAGTGTACAGAGCAATGTTTGGGTTGTGTAACTTAGAGAAAAAACTGTTATAAATGCGACCTTGGCGTGTAGATGTAGGCTCAGTTGTCTGTAGACAAAATCCTATCATGTGAATTCCGATTGAGTTATAAACTAAAAGCTGTTTTTTTCAGTTACGAGTTAAGGCGCAAGAGGTTCAGGTTGAAGGCTAGGTTACATTTATTTCATTCAATTTCCATGTAAAACCATTAAAAACAAACAACTAAAAGCTTATTCTCATAAGGAAAAAGAGGTTCATAGGACAATTTAGGTTTTCCTTGTGGTATTCTGTGATTCTTCCAAGAGAACCAGCCTTCCCAAAAGGACAGTTGCCCGGAGAAATTACCCTGAACCCTGTAGCCATATCTGAAATTCTGAAGCGCTGTACCTTCCTGCTCCTGTGTCTGTGTCCATGTATTTCTGCAGCTTGTGTGAGATGCTGCAGAGCAGAGCCTGTGGGCTTTTGTGATCCTCCAAAGAGACATGTTCTTCAGCTGTGCTTCTCTGTCTTGTGCATAGGAGAATGGATCATGTGCTCTTCATAAAAATCAGTAGGACATGGGAGATGAAGCAAGAACAGTGGAGATCCCAGCCCTCTGTTAGGATGCAGTTTCTTTGGTCACTATTGGTGTCTGGTGGCTCTCCTTTTCTTCTAAATTGAAGTCATTGTTTGGAAGGCTTTTATCTTTTTAAGCACACTAATGATTATCTCTCTGATAGGGAGCTGTCTGTGTCTTGCTTCCCCACATGTGTTTGTAAACTCTGTAAGCCTCCTTTGAAGCTTCCACCTAATGGATGTGGGCATCATCATTTGCCCATCTGCTCCTAAGTGAGGTGGCAGTATAACCCAGAGGTAAGGATGAAGACTCCAGCCAGCACCTCGGTTGTTTTCCAGTCTGCTGAGTAACCAACAGAGTGAGCTTAGACAAGTTTACCCCACTCTCTGCTCAGTTTCTTCCATAAGATGAGGTGACAATGAGTACCCACTTCATAGAGTGTAGGGACTGGAAGAGTTAAGTGGTCACATATAGCAAGTGCTAATTGTGGTGCCATCTTTGCCATTGGCATCATCCTCTAGTTGTCCACTGCTGTAAGGTAGTCGTCATGAGCATCTTATGCTTAAAACTGTGTTATATTCTGAGGTGGGCTATCAGAGTGCAGTAACACAGTAGAATTGTGTTTGGGGTGGTAAGCTAGCATGGCCAGAACAACTTATAAAAGAGTATTTAATTTGAGGCCAGTGGTTCCTGAGAGGTAGGGTGCATGACCGTCATGGCAGGGAGCGTGGTACTGAAGCAGAGAGCTTACAGCCTTATCCACAAGTAGAGGGAAGGAGGGAGAGAAAGAAACTGACTGATTGACTGACTGACTGACTGACTGACTGACTTAAGACTGGTAATGGTGTAAGCTTTTACAATCTTAATCCTGTCCCCAGTGACACACCTCTTCTAGCAAGGCCAAAGTTCCTAATCCTTCCCAAACATTTCCACCAATGGGAGACCAAATAGTCAAACCTCTGTACTTCCCAAAAGAGCTTTTGATAGCCCATATATTTCTTCAGTCTATAGGAAGATTTTGTTAGGGGAAGAAACTTTTCTTCCAGTTACTATCATAAAAACAAAAGTCTTCAATGATACACAAATGTATAATGGGTATGACGCTTATGTACGGCCCTTTTGTGCACTGTGTCTACACGCATGTACACAGCTGCCCTGCTGTTAAATTAAATCCCAACCCAGTGGATAGGCTTCGATAGTCTTCTAAAGCCACGCTAGAGATTCCTGTGCAGGCAGACAAAAGGTAACCATTCCTTTATAGGAGTGACCCTTGAAGCTGGATGTAATGGTGCATACACACCTATTTTCCCAGCACTTGGGAGTTTTAGGCCAGCATTGGCTACATGATGAGTTGAAAGCCAATCTGGGCTGTGGAGACCTTATCTTGCCAAGAAAAAATATTGCCCTTGAAAACAGGCACAAATCATTTAACTCAGGATTTGGATCATGAAAACCGGCTCCATAGATTACTGCCTCACATTGCCCTAAAAACAACTAATGTCATGGTAGCAAGTCAGTAGCATGTGGTCCCTTTCCTTTAGTCACTTTAGGGGACACATGCCAAGTCTGGACAGTGATACCCAAGGAAGAGTGTCTTGTAAGGACTCATTCTTTCAATGTTTCCTTCTTTACTTACAGTCTGTTGCCCAAACAAGGAAGATGGACCAACAGCACGAATGAGCTCAACTGGCTCCAAGTGAAAAGTTTTTGCCACTCAGAATCTGAAGAGAAGCAGGTTCAGATAGCCGTGACCATGCACACAGTGAGTAGATGGCCATTAACCTGGCCGGTAGTGTCTGGCAACAGAATTTTTATTTATAAAACAGAGTCAGTCTTTCAGAACAACCGTCTCAACAGATATCATCTAGAGTCTTATTACTTTTATTGCTGCTTATTTACTTACATCAACCAGCGGCCTGCTTCAAAGCATATGTGCTCTGCTTCTAAACTGCTAAGCCTCGAAGCTTAGAACTAGACTGTGGGACTCTCCTGGGTGGTTCCTGGAGTCCTCTCCATTGGATAAGCATGGAGAACTGCTGTCAAGGGTCGTCTCTGCATTACTTAAAACACAAGTGTGTATTTGTCATTTTACTTTTTGTGTTGTCAAGTTTTCATTTTTATCCTTAACTACTGTTTATATACACTGTGTCCTGTGTAAAACCAACTGCCCTTAAAAAGTATTCCTCTAGCTTTGTGTGAAGGCAGTGATTCTGGTTTTGTTAAAAAATAATCTCTGGTAATGTACATACATTTGTTTGTTTGTTTGTTTTGGAGAGGTGGGTTGAGACAAGGTCTTTGTATAGTCCTAGTTGTCCTGGACTGTCCTGGCTGGCCTTAAAAATCAAAAAGATTACCTGCCTACCCACCCACCTCTGTCTCCTGAGTGCTAAGAGTAGGACTGCTCCACCACACCTGACTAGGAACCTTTTTTTTTTTTTTTTAACTTATTCACTTTACATCACGCCATCCTCTCCCAGTCCTTTCCCCCTCCCCTTCCTCTCTGAGTGGGTGGGGGCTCCCCTGGGTATCCCCCCACCCTGGCACTTCAAGGAACATATTTTTGTTGCTAGCATATTAATGATTTTTTTCTATACCAAACAAATAGAAACTTACTAAGATTTTTTTTATCATTTTATAATTTCTTTTAAAATGTTTTTCTTTACATTTATTTATTTGTGGGGACAGGCATGCATGTGGAAGTCAGAGTTCATTCTCTCTCTCCCCTATGGAGAGTCCAAAGATCAAAGTCAGGCCATTAGACTTAGAAGCAGACACTATCCCCCTGGAGCCATCTTGCCAATCCTTGGCATTATAATTTCGTAAGGAACGTGATGTTTGTTAGTATTCTTAGAAAGACAGTCTAGGATCAGTGCACACTAGTACCTGAGCCTATGTGGAAAGTGTTGGTGAAGTCCTTTGTCATTTGAACCTGCTGTTGCTGCTTAGCACTTTGTGGGTTCTGGTAGGGGGGCGAATCCATGATTTCTGACATCACTTTTTACCTGTAAGTTTTACTAGCATTTGATGCTCTAGAGGATATTGACCTAAAGTGAGCTTTAAAAAAAAGTCATTTAAATGAAAGCCATAGTCATCTTAGATTGCTGTTATACATTTTTATACTCTGTTCCGGGGCCCCAGATCCATTGTCCCCATTGTGAGGAATGGGCCTGTCCTCTGTTTTCTTTCCCTGACTCCTATCAGGTGAGTGGTTGTCAGTTTACTGCTTTCCAGTGAAAACTATTTCTTTTAGTTCCCTTGGTACCCTTTTGTCCCAGTTAAAATCAGTTTGGTAAAAACTTAACTATTAGAATCTATTCTGTGCTTTTGCTTTCAGTCTTAACAGAATAATGTCAGGGATGGCTAAAAATCTCTGTAAAAACAAATGTCAGGCAATATCGCAAATGATCTTTGTATAAACACTGAGAATCTTCATTTTCATCTCCATCCATTCAACCTATACACACACAGTCATTAGTTTATTTCTCTATTTTAGGTGGTGTTTGATATTCGAATTAAAGCCATAAAGGAATTAAAATTAATGAAGGAACTAGGTAATCATTTCTATTTGCTTTTTGGTTTTTTATCTTAATTTAACTTTGTTCTTTTATTGAAAAAAAATGGAAGAGTACAAAAAATAATTTAAGGAAATCTCTCATACCTACCACCCAAAATGGATAAATGTTAATATTTTTTCATGTGTTTGTTTTTGAAACATAAAAATAGTTCTCTGTCTTTCTCAGACCTAGTCTTCTTTTTCCCAAGATAGTGAGATATCTGACTCAGCTGTATTCATAATGTTCTATGTTATATGCTTAGGTGTATTTGTATATTAATAGTGAGAAGTCTACACATTTACTGCTCATTCATGGCTTCATTGAGATGTAAATTAGGTGTCATAAAGTGCACTCATCCTGAGTGTGTAAATTAGTGACAGTCAGGAATGTATAGATATAGAACACCACAGACCAGTTTTAGAACATTCCCATCACTCCAGAAATATCCATGACCTCTTGTCAGTCATTTTCTGGGCATTTCCTATAACTGGAGCCATGGGTTCATAGACTTTTGTGTCTGGCTTCTTCTTGCTTAGCACACTAGTCTTTGCAGTCTGTCCACTGTTTAGAACTTACCAAAAGTTTAATCCCTTTTTGTGATGACTGCCATTCAGTTGTAAGGATGTTCACACTTCACTAACCTTTGTGGAATAATGCTGCTGTACACACTTTGACGTGAATCCTTGTTTGGGCGTGTGCTTTAAGGCCTCTCAGTTAGACTTAAGACATTACAATATTGGGTTATCTGGCAAATTTATGTTTCATTTTATTAGAAACTGCCATACAGTTTCCGAAGGCTGAAGCATTTACCATCTCAGTAGTGTGTCATAGGTGCATCTTCTCCAAGTCCTGGCTAATGTTTGTTATTCCCCTTTCCATTGTCAGTGAATGTAAATGGGTCTCTCATTAAATGGGAGAATACAACATTAATATGCAGGAATCTGTCAATAGCAAAAACAAAATGGACATCAAAATTGAGAAAACCATATTTATTTATTTGGGGTTTTTTGTTTTGGATATAGGGTCTCACTGTATAACTCAGGCCTGCCTGGAACTCAAAGTCCTCCAGCCTTAACCTCCTATATGTTAGAATTTCAAGTGTTTGCCTTGATGCATTACCATGTTTAATATTATCACGTATTAAACATGTATTTGGAAAAATATATGCAGGATCTGTACACTGGAAACTAGAAATCATGCAGAAAGAAAGTAAAGAACAACACATGAATAGAGGGAACAGGAGGCCATGTTCACAGATCAGAAGACACAGTATTGCTAAGAGTTTATCTCCCTAGGTTCAGTGTGTTCTCACTCAAAACACTAGCAGTTTTATTTTTTAGAGGATGATGCCATTCTAAAATTTGCATGGCAATACAAAGAATTTAAAATAAGCAGGTGTGGTTAGTCTCAGTGTGGGAGGCAGGGGCAGGTGGATCTCTGTGAGTATGATCAGCCTGGTCCACATAAAGCAGGTTTCAAGCCATCTAGGGTTACATAGTGAACCCTTGTCTCAAAAGCAACAACAACAACAAAAGCCCTAAAGTAGCCATAACAGCTTTGAAGGAATGCTGCGGAGTATGTCTTCAGGACTCTTCTATCAGGTCTGTTGGCATCTCGGAAGATGTACAAAGCATATAGATGTGTACAACCCACTTTTGTGTGCAGTGGACAAAGAAGAGCTTTTGTGGTGTTTCAAGAAGAAGCAGCTTGTGTCCTATTGACAGTTCTGAATCATTGGCTTCCACATGTGCAAAATGAGCTTCATTCTTACCTTCCATCTTGTAAATTAATATAAAACTAAAAACTAAAACTAAAAAGAATAAAATTTCTTGAAGAAAACATACAAGAAAATCTTGATGACTTTATTATGTGGAAAAGATTTTTTTAAGCACACTCAAACTATGAAAGACTATAAAGAAAAAGAAATATAAATTACCTAAAATAGCCATGACAAGTTCTCTTCAAAGGACATTTGAAAAAGCAAGCTATGAACTAGGAGAAAAACTTAGAAAATATACATTTATATTTGGATATAGAATTTATAAAAAGTATTTGTAACCCAATTCAAAGACATCTCAGCCCAAATTGGGAGACCTGCCTGTGAGGGAAGGATAGTGTCGGTAGCCATCAGAGGGAAGTCACAACACCTCTGTCATATAGGAGATATCCAATCCCCGTAAAACCAAGTGTGGGTCTCCTGTGTGCAGGGAGGGTAAAGTATTCTTTGGAAAACTTAGGTTGGTTTTGCTTGGTTGATTTTTGTTTGTTTTTTGTTTTTTAAATGCAAACATTTTTGTACCAATTCTATTTCTAGATATTTACTGGAGAAAAACTAAAACATACAACCTTATAAAAACATAAATGTTCATAACCCAAAACTGGAAACAGCTTGCATGTCTATGAGCAAATGAGTGAATAAACAAACTACAGCCGCCCACCCGCCCATCAGGGCGCTGTGGTCTATGGAGCATCACTCTCCACATAGCATGCATGGCTCTCAGAAATCATGTGCCAAATGGAAGGAAGTAGACACAAGCAAGTATAAACCGATGTTTCTACATAGGAGATGTTTTAGGAAACTAGTTTAAGCTGCACTCACAGAAAGCAGATTAGGGTCAGGTGTAGGGGTTGACTGTGCACGGCAGGGATTTGGAGCTTGATGGTTTGGTGTGTGTGAGTGCTTGTATGTTTATCAAGCTCTTCAGCTTGTACTAGACTGGGCTATACTACTGTAAGTAAAAATATGTCGGTAAAGTTTACCAAAGGCGTATGGCTCATTCAGGAAGTGGGAATCAATACTGTGCCCAGTAACTGATTTCCTCATCCTGACGCTTTTTCTCCCTCCACACTACCCTGTGTCTCATGCAGCAAGGGATCCTATCCACTTCCATGAGCTAGATTCTTCCCCCTATCAGAGCTCTTTCTGCTTTTCCACTCCTCTTTCACTAACTCTGAAACTAACTCCTGTGGAACCTGCAGTCAGGACCTGTCTGTCTATGGCTTCCTTGCCACCATCCTGCTGAGTCACAGCAGACAGTGCAAGCTGCCTTTGGGAGCCCCTTGCACAAACTCTTGTCTACCTGGAGACTGTCCATGCTCTGATCTCTGGACTTTCTTGCCTTTGCACTTTTATCTCCTAACTTGAGCTGTTCATTTGTTCTTAAGCTAAATATTCTCTTTTATTTCTGACCATGCAGTCTTGGGCTTTTTGCTTCACTCCCAACACTGTACTTGTGCTTCATGGCATTTACAGCTGCAACTGCTTTTTTACCTTGTACCATAACCATCCACTTCTCCCATGGCCTCATGACTGATGTGAGGGGTTCGTTTTGCTGTTGCCTTGCCTCAACCTTGAATTTCTGGTCTCAAGACCCCCTTTGGCTCTAGGCCATGTAGCTTGAACTACAGGCATGCAGTACCATACTCAGCTAGGACTGAAGAAAAAATTACTTTACAGCAGTGTACTTAAAATTAGGGAAATACTTTTATCTACTCATTTAATAAGAAATTTATATTTTAAAATGTATGCCAGCTTTATAACAACACAGTACAGGAGACAGAACTCTGGAGTCTCAGAGGAAAGTCTGTCCCCACTCTATTAAACTCAGACCATTTTAAGCCTGAGCATTCTAGCCCATTCAGAAGTCATGACTCCCCTTCCTTCTAAGTTCATGCTTTGCCTTGTAAGAATTCTATTTACACTGAAAACATAGTGTGCTCCTTCCCAAGATCAGGAGTCTGCATCCTCAACAGTGCATGCTGGTCTCATCCATTTGCTAAGTATGTTGAAATTCAGGTGGTCTGCTTTGCACACTTGCAGTTTGCTTGAATTTCAGTTAAATAGTTCAATTTCAGTGAGTATTTGGCTAAAGCCTATCTACAGTTACTAGCTCTGTAGTCACAAATCACACCAGTCACTTCTCTTTCACATTCAGTGGAGACTGGCTAGTGTAGGTCTCATGCATAACTTCCCACAGACAGTAAAGTGTATAGTTATGCTCCCTCTCTCCCAGCCACAAGCCTACCTGACATTGTACATGAATAGATCATGAAAGAAAGCACCCAAAGAAACAGAAGTCACAATAGGGAAGTGACCAAACCAGCTCAGTCAGTCAACTGGTTCTCCCGGGCAGGAGTGAGGATTAAAAAGAAAAAAGACAATTAGACAACACTGTAGCATGGCCCCAGCCAGTTCTGAGGCTGTAGCAAGTTTATCTTTTTCCAGTCTGCTTTTATATCACTTTAAGTACATGCAAAATGATAAGATCAGTTCTGGGTCAAGGACTGAGCAAGGCAATAAACAAAATCCAAAATCCTGTAAAACCTTTCTAGGGGCTAGTCTAGATGACCAAGACAAAAGGAATGCCACACAAGCCTCTGGTGAGCCTGCTCTGAGCTTTGCATTAACTCAAATGTAAATGTTCTTAATCTGGGCCTATTTCCTGAAGCTTATTCTAAAATTAGATCCCTACCCATGTCAAATTCCCACCAAGCAAGGGGCTCTAAAAAGCTCTCCACAGGGAAGCAGTCTCTGTCCACAGGAATGGTGATATAGCTGTCACTCAAGAGGCTCCAGATTCGCAGCTAAAGAATTTACTAAAGACAAACTTAGTGACTTAATGAGGACGGTGAAAAGAAAAAAAAAACATTGCAAACATTCCAGGAGAAATGTGCTGGAGAAAGACTTCATGTTGAACAAACTTGTAGAGGTGTTTTCCAACTTTAAATGCAGAAATAGTCTTGGGAGCTGAGCTACTGTCAGAGGTACAAGCACTTGCCAAGAGGCAGAAAATCTCCTCATGCCCCACCACCAGCTGCCCCACGAAAGGAAGACAACCCTTGTCCACACTCTGGATCTGGTTCCTGGTTTATGTTTTGGAGATTGGGTCTTACTGTTTAGCCCTGGCTGGCCTGGAATTCACTCCGTAGACCAGGCTGGCTTCGGCAGCCCTCCTGCTGCTTTCTCCCAAATGCCTCTAGTAGGGGTACATAGCATCACACCCTGCTTTTGATCAGTGTCCTGCAAGACAGAAATGTTCATCTCTGGTTCTAGTGCTTTAAATGCATGTATATGTGTTCATTTTACTTTTCTTTTTCTTTTATTGAACCATGTGTAACCTTACAATTTTAATGTTTTGGGAAAGTCATTGGCTAGTTGTAATTTTCCCACTGAACCATTTCAGCTATTTATATAGTATTTATATAGTATTGCATGACTGCAAAGTGAAGGTTATCCACATTTGGAGTTGTTTGGGGGTTTTCTTGTTTGTTTTAGTTTTTTGGTTTTTTTTATTGTTGGAGTATTCTGTTTTGTTTTATTTTTGAGACACTGTCTCATTTTGTAATTGAAGCTGGCTTTGAACTCGTGACTCTTCTTCCCTGGGTTCCTGAGTGAGCACTGAGAGTACAGACACAACACAGAGCAGCTGTGCTCATCTGGAGCTTTGCTTTTTGGGTGTGGAGGTTAGCCTATTGTACTTACTGTAATTGACATACTAAACCATTACTTAAGAGCTCTGTGCTTAGTAGTTAACCTTCTTCTTTTCATTCACAGCTGAGAACAGCTGTTTGAGACCCATTGATAGAAACGGGAAGCTTCTTTGTCCAGGTAAATCTTGGCAGCTTTCAAAGACTCAAAGGTTCTCTTTCAGAACACCGGTATGTTAAATAATGGTCTCCATAGCTCACATTCCTAAGTTACCTCTGGAAACTGACTTCTGGGTGTATTTCTATCCAAATATCTTAATTCGTTACAGAAAGACTTACACCATCTCTGTTTTCTTAAAAGCTCTTTCTGATGCATCAGTCCTTGTTGTGGTCATGGTGTAGTCTCAAGTCTTTGTAGCTTGATCTCTTAGGTCTCTCTGCTTGTTCCTTTCATTGGAATTCCATTATGAATAGAGTCTTTGCTTCCCGCTTTTCTGACAGCTCTTGAGATCAGCCCTGACTCCATCACAGATGAGTCTAATAACCGATGTGACTCACTGTCACAACTTTAAATGTGGATGAAGCAACTCCACCATGCAGATTTTTTAATTCGTATAAACAAGCCCTTGGCCAAGTCATGTTCCTTAAGTGTGAATCATGTTTCTTAGAGTGTGGTACAAGGTGATGAGAGTACTGTAGGAGTGTGAGATTAAACACAACCACAGTACGTGTGCTACTTCAACATGAAGCACAACTCACCTTCTCCTCGAAATACTCTCTAGAGTGTGTATCTAGTAATGGTGTGGTGGTGCCGGGTGGGACTCAGGGCCTTGCCCAGGGTAAGTTCAAACTTTCCTTCTGAGCTACAGCCCAGCCTTGATCCTCTTGGTTTTCAAAGAAACTAATGTCACTTTACTAAAGAGAGATAGGAATTCAAAATATTCACTTGGTTATCAAATTTCCTCATAGTACCGGATTCTAGCACTTTGGAGGAAGCAGAAGTGAAGATGGGGAGCTCTGTGGGACTGTGTCTAGGAAAAGCACCAACTTCCTCGCAGGTACAGTATGGCCCAGCATGCAGAGCTGGTCCTTCCCAACTAAAATGTCTGTATTTTGTAACTTGATATATTTAATGTTCCAGGAGTACTGTTTTTCTGTAAAAAGTTTCTTTAAAGTTCTTTAAATTTTTATACTATTATACTGTTGAAACCAAAAATACCATTCCAAAGCATATTTCTGAAGTTCATTTTGTAGTTGAGAAGACTTTGTAAAGTTGAGGGGCCACTTTACAAAGTGTATTATAAACTTTGTATGTATGTTTATAAACTCTACAGTTTATAAAGTATAAACTATGTATTATAAACTCTAAACACCGACTTGGCTGAAGTGAGTCCTGCAGGGATGTGATAGCTGTGTACCAGCTTCCCTCACGCTCGCCCTCCTCAGCATCCCCTTCTGTATAAAATCCCATGAGATGGCCCCCTTGCCAGAGTCTCCCTAGATAATGAGATGTTCTTAGCATAGCTCTGTTACTACCTTCATCAAGGCAGTCTGGACTTTGGTCCTGTTCCCTGTGGTTCCTAGATACATCCTATTATTGCCCAACCACTGTCCTTCAGTCTGCTTTCCTGGGAGTGCTAACAAGTAGCAGGCATGGCAAGCTGTGGCAAGTGAGGTAGAATTGAAAAGGTATCTAGAACTGCTCTAAGGAGCTTAACTGGTGAGAGGAGATCCCTGTTTCTTCCTATGGGGCCTTGGGGACTGTAGAGTATGGAATAAAACTAATGTCTCAGAACCACAGACCGTGCTCACTGTGTACAGTGACTACAGATTCCTGTGGACTGACCGAGTCATAGGTGCGGACTCTGTTAAAATGGTGTGAAAATTTTTAGGAGTTCAGTTTTTATGAGTAGCATTTTACTTTTGCTTTCAGGAAGGTGAGATTGTTGTTTAAATGATAATGTGAAATTACTCAATATCATCTTATTTTCACAAAATTTGGTGTGTGTTTGTGTTTGGTCTGCCTGTCTGCATCTTTTCAATTCTAGGTTAAACCCAGGGCCTTCAGAATACCGGGCGAGCACTGTGCTCCCAGTCACTGAGCTTCTTATTAGTTCTCTGTGGGCCTTTGGTTCTACTTTTTTGAAAATAAATAATAAGCTCGTAGGGTATTTTAGTTCAGGAGAAATTATTTTCATGCTTTTGTCTTGGTCATAGCTGTTCCTGTTTTTTGCTCTGGGGACTGACATTCACCCTGGGGCAGAGATGGAAGTTATAGTAGAAGAAACACTCTCAGTGAGAGATGTAAGTAATTACTTTGGGTTTGGGGGCCATGGTATCCTATGTCAGGATTTGGAAGTTATGAGGGCTTACACAGTATGTGCTTTGGAAATTCAGAAGTTGGTTGAGCCAACCAAGGCTTTTAAATAAGATTGTTCTCATTACTTTTTACTTTTCTGATGATCGATAATACTACAGAAATTTGAGCTATGCAGACAGGGTGGCACAGGTCTATAATCCAGCACTTGAAAGCTCGAAGCAGAAGCATCCAGAGTAGAAGGTCATCTTCATCTATAGTACTTCAAGGCCAGCCTGAGTGACAGAAACCATGCTTCTATACAAGAAGTGGGTTAAAGAAAAATACTGAAATCCTTCATTATCTCTTATCCCACTACTAGGAACCTTTTGATATATTTCCTACTTAATACACATATAAAATCACACAACAGGGTTGAGGGGTTTATATGTTTATGTGTATTGAGAAAACAAATGAATAATTAATTGTATTGGTGTCATTAAGAGCTGGGATTTCCAGTAAGCCTGCACTCCTCTATTTGAATTAGAAGATTCTAAATGAACTGCATCATTTTTTTCTTAAAACCTACATGTTTTCTGCTTCATCCCCTGCCACAGTTTACAATCCCTGAGCAGCTTGGTAGCAGGAAGCAGCCCTAGCACCCAGGGAATAGCTGCTAGAGTTAGCTACTTGGTTCTAGACAGAGGAACTAGGGCATCTTGGAGTAAATGCTGGTACTCTTTCTAGGTCAAGAAAATGTGTATGACAAGCTTCACCATGTCATCACAAAAGACAGTGAAGCTTCCTGTAGAAAGAGTGAGGTTCACTTGTCACAACATGGGACGATTGAACTTCAGGGAGAATAACTGATATACTGTGTTGTGATGGTTGCACGGCTCCAGAAACCACACCAGGCCAAACAGTTCCATGTGGGGTTTATTGAAAGAGAGGGGGGCAAGGTGGCGGTGAAAAGAGAAGGGGGGGAGGATGAGAGAGAGAAATCAGAGGGGTCTTCCGTTTATATATGGATAGTGACATAGCCACAGGTAAAGGTGGGAGGTGGGCCAAGTAGATTCTGGGAATATGGTGGCTGTTGCCTTGGCAACAGGTAGGGGGTCTCAGCTGTCACCTAGGTGTGATGTCACTGGTTTTGGAGGTCCTGATGCCAACATTCCTCCCTTTTTATTATAAAGAGAAGGAAAGGGGGGACAATGGTGAAAAGGGAATGTGTCTCTTAAGCTGCTTCCTGCTGTGTAGGGGGTGTTGTCAATTTTAAGGTGTAGCTGACTTTCACCTTCGGGGTCCACCTGTTAAATGTTTGCATCAGGTTCCTCTGTGGACAGCAGCTCTTCTGTGGGCAGCAGCTGGTAATCCTGTAAGAGGAACTGATTAATAGTTTGGTTAGACATTTTTTGTACTTGTCGTTGAAGGAATGTAGACACAAGATCAATGAGGCAGGGATAATACCACCAGGAGGATGACTAGGAAAGGCGTTACAAAAGGGGGTGCTCAGTTCCATATGGGCTTTCGGAAATCCCAGACCTGGAGGTCTCACGCTCCCTGAAATTCTGTATGTCTGACTGTAGCTCCTGGATTTTATTTCGCACTATCCCAGATTGGTTGACATAGAAACAGCATTCTTCTTGGAGGAACAGGCAAAGACCACCTTCTTTAGCTGTCAGGACATCTATCCCCATCGGTTCTGAATCGACCTGTTTCTGGATAGTAAGCACAGTTTCAGTCATTTCTTGAAGATCGCTTTTAAACTGGGAAGTGAATTCATCATATTGGGTCGGGTCATGAAAGTCGTTATCCCTGCAACTCCAGTACTAACACCTATGGCTATTCCCATAGCAATCAAGCGGGGCATGACCTGAACTGCCCTCTTATGTTGGGCAGCTATCATATCTACAACTGGGATTGGCAGGGGCTCATCTCCCTGGATTACTCCCAGGAAAAGTAGTACAGCGTGCAAACTCCTGACCAGCTGGAGGGTAGGTGATGATATACCTGGGTGCCACAAAAAATTGACATGTTCTGGACTGCAGGGCATTGTGGCAGAGATGATATTTCTATGGTTCTATTGCAGTCTAGGGAGCTTAGCGTTCCTACAGAATGTGTCCTGGAGGTCTTAAAACAGTTTGCCATACCAAAGAGAGGGATAGAGGTAAGGTTGGAGTCGTGGCAACATCTGAGTCAGGGCAGCTGACAAAAGGTGAGATAAGGTTACTCGGCAGTATCACCAGAGAGGCTCTAAGTGGCAACTGTGAGTTAATTCCAGGGGATACGAATAGCCAGCAATCTTTAAAGCTACCAGGCCTGGTGACATTAAGGAGTTGGTACTCGGAGGTCAAAGTCTGAAGCAAAAGGCGAAATGACAAGTTAATGCCATTTATGAGGGGTGATGTCAAAGAGGTAAGGACCTCAGAAGACTGTTTGATTACTTCCCCTACTTTTCTAATGTCTAGAGGTTGGGCAATTGGGACATATTTTCTCTGGATACAGATAGTACTTTATGGGGACCCTGGTTGATTTTTATGGTAGAGCATACCAACAACTCCTGTCTCCCACCTGGAATCCCATGGGTCTTCTATGTAGAAAAAGAGTATCTTGTGGTGTTGATAGAAGAAATGATTGGTCCTTGATCCTAGCATATGTATCTGACAAGACCAATATGGACAGCCCCTATATTCATCTGGCCATTTTCTACAATAATCTTTTGTCTGGTCAAAGAGAAAGCAAGTATAGAGATCATAATATTTAAATGGGATAACAGATACAGAGATGATAACGATTTGGATTGGTTCCTGGCATCTGGCTATGGAGCAGTTTCCAGATCCTATTTAGAAAGACTGTTATCTGTGGGGGTTTCTTGAACTTTGAATCTCCAGATGTAAGGGCTACCCTGGATGGAAATGAACAGCAGGGAGAAGACGAGAAACCCATGTCTAATCCAGTGAGATTGAGCTCAGCTGCCAGAGTGGAGTCTCATTTTCTGGGATTGGGGACAAGGTGGGTGGTTTCCACGTCCTCTGTCCAGAGCTTAACAGAGCACGGTCCTGTTAGGGTTGACGAGTGTGAAGAAGAGTCATGTTTAGGTGGAGGGTTGAAAAGTTTGAAGTGAGACAGGTGGACCCTATGAGAGAGTCCCTCGAGTTTAGCAGCTGTAGGGGGCCACAAGAATTACCTTAAAAGGGCCCTGCCATTTTGGAGAGGGGTGAAGGCTGATGGTCTGGAGGGGATAGAAGGACTTGGTCTCCAATGTTGACAGGCAGTGGACAGGAGACAGTGTGTGGCTGTGGTAGATGGTGGTCAGCGAAGTTCCATAGGAGAGAACGGAGGTGGCAAAGTAATGGGGTGAGTAGATGGTCTGGGAGGGGAGAGCATTTAGGTTAAAGACCAGGTGTTAGGGCCAGCTTTAAGGCTGCCTTTCTTAGGCTGACCAGAAGGCATGTAATAAACTTGTCTCTGGCTAAGATACCACCTTTGGAATTGTAATTCCATCGAGATTTCTGGTCAGGCACTATCTCAGATCCAATTGGATATGTTCTATCTGTTTGGTGAATTCCATCTGCTTTGTGTTTTTGCCTCTTCCCAAACTCACCTGCGTTCATCAGGAAGTAAATTATTAGTAAAAATCATATGAACATCATGGAAAGTCAAGCTATACGATTGAGTGATATACTGGAACTCCTTAATAAAGCTGGAAGAGTTAGAAGTATACAAACCCAGTCTGCTTTCTATTTGAGAAAGTTCACTCAGCAAGAAAGGAACATGAACTCTGACCAGACCATCAACTCCAGCCACTTCCCTTAGCGGAATGACCGGTGCTGGGTCAGGTGTCTCTGGAGGAGAAGGAATTGGGGATTTGGCTGCAGCCTTAGAACAAGTGATAGGAGGGGTGAAGGTTGGCGCCAATGCAGGGCGATTGGAGCAACCTGCAGCTGGCACAGAAGGAGGGGAGGAGTCTGGAGAGGTCGAACTAGTAGGCCCTGGGGTATCCTGGTGAGAAGGAGAAACTGAGGCAGCAGTTTGGGTTTTAGGCGGTGCAGAAGGCTGCGTGGAAGCAGGTCTGCGGCAGAAGGGAGGAGGTTCGTTAGCTGGTCTAGGGTTGTGAAGTCATCTAGCAGTGGATAAATAGGTTTCATGGCTAAGAGAAGTTGGGATGGAGAACAAGCAGAGCACATGGAAGGGTGAGAGTGAAGATAGATGAATGCTTGGATAAATGGGACTTCTTTCCATTTACCCGACTGCTGGAAGTATGTATGGAGATCTCTTAAAAAGATCATGTATAATGTGCCATTAGCTGGCCATTTGGAACTTTTATCTAAAGGGTATTGAACCAAGACCTTATTGCAGAGGTGTATCAGTCTTGAGGGCCTCAAATCAAGCATTAATTTCAGAGATTTTAGATTTTCCAAGAGACATCCCAGTGGGGTGCCTGGGGGTACATTCGAAGACCATTTAGCACCCATTGGGTGTTGGAGATGTTACTGACTATTCATGCCAGCATCCCAGAGAAAAGTTTACAACAGGTCAATGTAAAAGCCAAGCTAGAAATTCAGGTCATCACATGAATTTCTAGGGGCTACAGCTGGCAATTTCTTGGAAATTGCCAGAAAGCAATTTAACCTAGTACTAGGAATTTAAAGCAGCTGCTGCAAGAATTTGAGGGATTTATGAACTGCTTTCGAGAAGGGAGGCCACCCAAGGGTCTAAGTCTTAACTCATAGGTCAGCCAGGAGGTCTGTCATAAGGACCAGAGCGTTGAAATGCCAACCCCTCAGCCCAGAAAAGGCTGGCCAGGTGCTATCTAGGCATGCAAGATCCCTCCCGCCCTTTGGAGAAACTCCTTACCAATCAATATGCCTGTGTGTGTTTTCTGACTTTTGCAGTTGGGTAGCAGGAAGTGTGGAACCTTGTGGTCAGTGCGGCCAGATGCTAGCTCCATGTGGTGGACCGTGGTAGTACAGCTCACATGGTAGAAGTCTGTGAGTCTCACAGCTGGGGTGGGGCGGCAGCGGCAGCAGCAGCAGCAGCAGCAGCAGCAGCAGTGATTCCATGTGGTAGATGACAGCGGGTGCAGGTAGATGGAGTCCATGTGGTGTAGCGGTGGCTGCTGGTGGTGATGGTGGTGGCCGCAGTCCACGTGGCACCGGTCTGGACTCCGCAGCTCCCCTGTGTAGCAATTCCCGAAGTTTTTGGCACCAATGTTGTGATGGTCACGCAGCTCCAGAAAGACCACACCAGGCCAAACAGTTCCACGTGGGGTTTATTGAAAGAGAGGAGGACAAGGTGGCTGCGAAAAGAGAAGGGAAGAGAGAGAGATTGTGATGGAGATCAGAGGGGTCTTCCATTTATATATGGATAGTGACATAGCCGAAGGTAAAGGTGGGAGGTGGGCCAAGTGGATTCTGGGAATATGGTGGCTATTGCTTTGACAACAGTTGTGTGGGGTTGCGTTGTCGCCTAGGTGTAATGTCACTGGTTTCGGAGGTCCTGATGCCAACATACTGTGTAAGGAAAAAAATTTAAAAGTCAGAAAAGGGTTTGAAGGGAAAAATGAAAAGAGGAGTGCTTTAGTGCCGGTACTCAGCAGGCTGGAGCAGGGACATTACATGTTTGTGGCAGCCTGTGCTACACAGTGAGGGCCAGGCTAGCCAGGGCTACATACCAAGAACTTGTTGCCTTCATTGATACATGGAGTCCACAGATAAGCCCTCATTCACATGCTCACATAATGCAAACCCTGCAAGAAAATGCTGATCACCTGGCCTGTAGTAGATGCTAGGAACCAAAAAGTTAGACGTGTTTTGCTTTCTTTCTAAAACTAGACCTCTGGTCTCTGATAGGTAGTGAGGAGCCGGCTTTTACTTCTCTTTGCTCTTAGGTAGTATCACCTAAACTTTGTTCTTTAAGATGAGTTTGGTTTAGGAATGTTTTTCTTCAGGAAGTGGGTGTTGTTAATTATGCTTTTCTTCTTTAATCTTTGGCACATATTGTCTGATGTTTTTACACTGTGCTTGTGAGGTCAGGGCTTCCATAGTTCTTTCTATGGAACTCCCAAGAGTTTGTGTTGAGTGTTTTCTGGGTGTTAATTCAGGCAGGCTTCTCTTTGTAGGATTCCTAAGTGTATCCAGAACTCAGTCATACATACTCTGCTTGTCCTTTTAATAAGTGAATTAAATGTTTCTGGCTTTGTCTTAGTGTGTGTTTAACTTAAGTGGCTGGAATTACAATCATGTGCCACCCACTAGACCTAGTCCTGACTGAAAGTGGCAAAAACTGTTTCCTCATCTGGATTGCCCTACTCAGCTCCTAGAGGAGAGCTAGCTTGTGAATCATCGAAATTGTGTGCATTCTTATCCATGAACAGTGAAGTGGAATCCGACTTCAGTTAGTTCCAGGTTCAAAATCTGGATTTCTCCTCCTCCTATGTACATCAGAAACAGAAAACTAACATTGAGCTTTTTTTTTTTTTTTTTTTTTGGACAGTGTTTAAAGATAATGCTGGAGAAGTCAGGTGAGCAAGGTAAGTTATTTACTGTGGTAATACAACCTTATCTGGAAGCTTCATGAAGAATTGTCAAGCTGGCTTCTTTCTGTGAGAGTTGTGGGAAAAAATATGGCTTAAATTTTGTGCATACATAACGAGTTCTTCTGGTTCTTATTTGCAAATTAAAAGTAGATTAGTCCTAACTAAGTAAAGATAACCAGCATTGGGTCGGCAGAAGTTTAACACAGAGAAAGCTCAGGTTTCTACCACCTGGGGCCGTCCAGGTCTTTTACTGATTTCCAAAAAAATCACAATAATCCAAAATTTAATTACACATGTTTATTTCTGTGTTGTAGATTAGGAAATATAATACAAATGAAGAAAATAATAAGTTGAGAATAATTGAAAGTGTTTCCCTTGCAGAACCACTTCAGTCAGCTTGTCAAGGGGCCATAGTGCCTGCTAGAGTTCTCTGCTGTTCTCAAGCTTCCTTGTAGGCGGACGCCCTGGCCCTCTCATGGGAGGGAAGTTAATATGCTCCCAATGCAAGGCATTCCTGCAGTGCATATGCAGTACTTTGTTGCAGCCCTACAGCCCTACAAGGATCTGCACCTAGTCCTAGTTTGTATGAGGAAGCAGAGGCTTCAAGACTCTAGAAGGCGTGCCCAGACTTTCAGTGGAGAGCATTTCTCTGCTTTCAGAACCCAGTTTCTTGTCATTGTGCAGTGCAGTGAAAAGATGGTGTTCATTTGTAACTCATTAATGATTTTTTTAAAAATATACTTAGATTATAAGGGCCCAGTGTGTTTCCCATCCCTATAATCCCAGCATTTGGAGGGGGAGGCAGGAAGCTCTAAAGTTGTAGCCCCTGGGCAGGAAGTCACACACCTTTAGCCCAGCACTATATCAACTTGTCTTAGTTAGGATTTCTGTTGCTGCAAAGAAAACATGATGACCAAAAAGCAAGTTGGGGAGGAAAGGGTTTATTCAGCTTAGACATCCACAGAGCTGTTTGTCACCCAAGGAAGTCAGGACTGGAACTCACACAGGTCGGGAGCCTGGAGACAGGAGCTGATGCAAAAGCAGTAGAGGAGTGCTGCTTTCTGGCTTGCTTCCATGGCTTGCACAGTCTGCTTTCTTACAAAACCCAGGACCACCAGCCCTGGGATGGCACCAGGGAAGCAGAAGCAGGCAGATCTCTTTAAACTCCAGACCAACCTGATCTACATAGCGAGTTCCAGGACGGCCAGGGCTATGTAGAGACCTCATCTCAAAAACAAAAGTTCCAAGCCAGACTGGCAACATAGCAGTGCTCTATCTCAAAACAACAAAAACCAAAACAAGAGCTGGTAGTGTATGTCAGTGGTAGAGTACTTCCCTAGCATGTGCAAAGCCCTTGATTTGATCCCCCACTTCCTCCTGCCCACCAACCCCTAAAAAAAAAAGGAAGATAGTTGACAAATCTTAATGTGTTTGAGCCAGAACTAACAGCCAGCCAGGTTCTTAGAAGGAAGGGTACTGCGGAGAATCAAAGTTGAAGCTCTATTTTCCGGAAGGTGTACATAGGAAGTCGGTATGCCTTTCTGTTAGCTATATTTATCAACAGTTATGCTTTTAATAACCATTTGCCCCATTCAACATTTCCCCACAGAAAAAACATGTTTTAAAAGTACCCGTCATTTTACCAGGGTAGTCAGTCTACTGAAAAACAAGACTCCGATCAAACTCTAGTCAAAATGTATTTAACTCACACCCACTTCATGAACATGCCTCTTGGGAAGTATGGTCTATTTTAGTTAGATTAACTGCTAAGTTTCCCTGTATATCTGAGAAATTTCTCAGGTGTAATAGCAAAATAATTTTCAACTTCCTAGGGCTTTCAGAAGAGATTCTATACTTAGAAGTGTGTGTGTGTGAGTGTGCGCACGCGCGTGCACACACACACTAGTATACATGTTACAAAGCCACAAAGTAAACACTAGCACAAGAGTAAGCACACTCCAGTCCCGTGTTCTTTTCATTTGTGCTCAGCTAGGCTGTGTGTGGACTCAGGAACCTGCTCATAACAGGTAAGTGTTGCTCCTGGGTTACATCCCCAGTAAGTATGTGGTTTATGTGGTTTTGAGTCACAAGTTCTTGTTTGGGGGGAAAACAAACTAAACAAATTGAAGGACCAACTTAATATTTTTGATATTGTGGAAGACATAATTTTCAGACAAAAAATGACTGTCTGCTTCTGGATGGAGCCTCATTTGATATCTGTTGTCTCTAGAAGGTTGTTCCTGGCAAACTCTTACAGGTTTTTCTCAAGTGTTCTTCATCTTGCTGCTAATTCATTCCTAGGAGAGATGTGGCACTTAAGGAAAATGGATTGGTGCTATGAAGCTGGTGAGCCTTTATGTGAAGAAGTAAGAGCCTTTCTCTACATTTTTCAAATATTTTATCTTATTATTATATTGTGTGTGAGAGCATGCCACATGTGCCTAGCAGGCATGTGACATCCAAAGGACAACTTCATGCAATCAGTTCTCTCATTCCGCCTTTATGTGGATCCAAGTTCTCCTGGCTTGGTGGCAAGCTCTCTTACCCACTGTGCCATCTTGCTAGTTCATCTTTTCTGCATTTTTCTCTTAAAAATAGTTAAGCTTATTTCATAGTTTCATACACAATTCCCTCTTCCCATTACAGGAAGCAATTCTAAAAGAAAAGCTTTTATTCTTTCTTAGCATAAAAAAAAAAAAAAAAAAAGACTCTAAATGTGTCTATTTATGTTCACTTTTTCAAACTAGTTTTCTGATAAATGGCAAGTGTGGGCTAGCTAGGAACATTTCTGACATGAGTGGTAAGGCCCTCTGGTGGGCAGGCAAGCTTGAGGAGTAGTTCATCAGCAAATAGAGAAGTTCAGAGAGCAAACGGTACGAGGATGCTGAAAACCTTTGAAGACATTCAAACTCCAAATACTTTGATCTCAGAATTTCTCTGTGTCTCTACCAACCAGTCACGTGGCCCAGCAGCAGGAAAGATTCTGTCTAGGTGGTTGGAATCCAGGTAGTCTGTTAGTTGGTCTTAAATTGCATCAGACCTCCTTATCCACACTCATTCTTAGCAGGTGGCCAAATGAAGCTCTGTCATCTAGATTAGATAGCCATGGTCAGCACTATCCCTCTGCCTGTCTTCCTGCTGTCTTCTGGTCAGCACAGTCCCAGTGCCTTCCTCCTATCTGTCTAGGAATCAGCAGTGGTTTACATTTTTAAACAGGCTCAACGGGGCTTCCACTTGGACACTCTTTACCAATCAGTAAAGTCCACTGAGCATCCTCTGGAGTCTGGTGGGGTTGGGCTACAGAGTAAGAAGCAGGTCTCAGAGAATCTCGAGCTGTTAAAATTAGGTGGCCTCTTCACTGTCTGTGGGCCCAAGTTCCACCCTGCCATTGAGGTGTGTGAATATCACTTGGGCAGACAAAATGGGACTGTGCTAGGCTACATTGAGGTGGGGGAGGGGATGGCAGAAGGCAGCCTAAGATGGGGGCCCAAGTGAGAAATGGTGCAGGCTGAGGTGGAGAAAGCAGGGGTCCCCAAACTCCTGGTGTCCAGTCACTTCTGTGAACCATGTGGAGTTGGGAATGAGGGGCCACCCAGGCTGGCCTCAGACTTCCTCCCTCCTGTCTCTGCCTTTCAAGTGCTGGGATTACAGGCATCCACCACCATGCCTGGGTATTCTCTTCATAATCAGTCCCAGATCAGTATTAGACATTCGTCCCAAAGCACATTCATTGTTTTCAAAGCTAAAGTCCCTTTCAAACTTGGCAGTCTCTTTCCCATCCTAGTCTTCTATGTCTTTCTGGGATTTAGTCCTGGCCTTTCTTCTCTCTCCTTGCCCCTTTCCACAGCCAGACTATCTCTTAACCTTAAGAGTTGTTTCTTCCTAACTAAATTATGTCAATAGCTTCCCTGGCCCGGCAGGTGCTTCCCACATAGCCTCTCCTACGTAGCCCAAACCATCTTCAGTGGCCGTTTCTGTCCCACACCACAGGCCAGTGCCCATTCCTCTGCTCTGCTTTACTTCCAGCTACTTGCCACCAGGTGCCATGCCCTTTGACCTTCCTGCCTCTCAGCTCTTGACTGTTATCAGCCCTGACTTTGCCTTTGTTCTTCTTTTTTCTAACACAATTTCTTATTTCCTCTAGTTTTCCAAATCCAGCCTTTTTTCCAAGAATCACTGACATCTCACATTCCATAAATCATTGACTCTTTCCTTAGATCCTTTGTGGCTTTTCTGTGCTGTACCCATAGCTTAATACATAATGGCATTCTGATTCATATTCTTAGTTTTATCTCCTTTGTCTTCAGTGTCTACTTGGTTGTTTATCTCTTGAGAAGATAATAGAAGTATAAGACTTTAAAAGATCCAGTGGTCTCTTTGTTCCTTTCAGAAGTGACAAAAAGAATTTCTGTTTTCCCAGGGTGCAACACTGAAAGAGCTTATGATACATTCTGGGGATACTTTGCTTGTAACTGAAGGAAAACTGCCTCCTCCGGTAAGATACTGTTTCTAAATGGCCATTTTGAAAGTAAGTTAGTTACTGTTTTCTGATTACTATAATGATGGGGAATGAGAAAATATAGTCATTAAAAAAAAAAAAGTAGAGAGATCTTGGGCGCAAACTCCTCAGCCAGTCCCACAACACCCAGAGGAAGCCCCACTCCCAGGTGCTCTAACATGCTCAGGATCCCAGGATCTCAGGATCACAGGATCACGGGATCCCAGAGACAGCTGGTCTCTGAGGAGTTTTGACACAACCAGGATCATAAGAAGGACAGGCTCCAGTCAGACAAAGGGAGGGCAGGTAGCACTAGAGATAACCAGATGGCAGGAGGCAAGCATAAGAACATAAGCAACAGAAACCAAGGTTACCTGGAATCATCAGAACCACCATATTCTCCCACCATAGCAAGTCCTGGATACACCATCACACTGAAAAAGCAAGATTCGGGTCTGAAATCACTTCTCATAATGATGATAGAGGACTTTAAAAAGGACATAAATAACTCCCTTAAAGAAATACAGGAGAACACTGGTAAACAGGTAGAAGCCCTTAAAGAGGAAACACAAAAATCCCTTAAAAAATTGCAGGAAAACACAACCAAACAGGTGAAGGAATTGAACAAAACCATCCAGGATCTAAAAATGTAAACAGAAACAAATCACAAAGAGAAACAACCTGGGGGATTGAAAACCTAGGAAAGAGATCAGGAGTCAGAGATGCAAGCATCAGCAACAGAATAAAGAGATAAAAGAGAGAATCTCAGGTGCAGAAGATACCATAGAAAATATTGCCACAACAGTCAAAGAAAATGCAAAATGTGAAACATCCAAGAAATCCAGGACATAATGAGAAGACCAAGCCTAAGGATAATAGGTGTAGAAGAGAGTGAAGATTCCCAACTTAAAGGGCCAGTAAATATCTTCAACAAAATCGTAGAAGAAAACTTCCCTAACCTAAAGAAAGAGATGAATATAAATATACAAGAAGCTTACAGAACTCCAAATAGACTGGACCAGAAAAGAAATTCCTCTTATAACATTACAGTCAAAACACAAATATACAAAATAAGGAAAGAATATTAAAAGCGATAAGGGGAAAAGGTCAAGTAACATAGAAAGGCAGACCTATCAGAATTACACCAGATTTCTCACCAGAGACTATGAAAGCTAGAAGATCCTGGACAGATCTCATACAGACCCTAAGAGAACACAAATGCCAGCCCAGGCTACTATACCCAGCAAAACTCTCAATTACTATAGCTAGAGAAAACAAGATATTCCATGATAAAACCAAATTTACACAGTATCTTTCCACAAACCCAGTCCTACAAAGGATAATAGATGGAAAACACCAACACAAGGAGGGAAACTACACCCCAGAAAAAGCAAGAAAGTAATCTTCTTTCAACAAACCCCAAAGGAGATAGCCACACAAACATAAAAACAACATAGAAAATAACAGGAAGCAACAATCACTTTTCCTTAATATCTCCTAACATCAATGGACTCAATTCTCCAGTAAAAAGACATAGACTAACAGACTGGATATGTAAACAGGACCCAGCTTTTTGCTGCATACAGGAAACACACCTCAGTTACAAAGACAGACACTACCTCAGAGTAAAAGGTTGGAAAACAATTTTCCAAGCAAATGGTCCCAAGAAACAAGCTGGAGTAGCCATTCTTATATCGGGTAAAATCAACTTTCAAATCAAGAAAGATGAGGAGGGACACTTCATACTGGTCAAATAGAAATATTTAAGGGGTAACTTCAGCAAGTGTTATAGGTATCTGATGAATCTCAGTGTAATGGCCTTGGGAAACACAAAGGAATGTTGTTCTTTGTTCAGAGTGAAGCTAACATATCTTCAAGGAAGAACATTGGAGGCATTTGAATTTTATGGTCACATTAGGGAGGTGAGACCTGTATATTTTAGAAGACTAATACTTATTTTCTCTGAATTTAGTCAGGAGTTGTCAACTTATTTCTAGTTGAGTGTGACAGTAGTAAGGTTTTCAAAACCTACTGAAAACAAGAAACATTAAACATGTGATTTATGAGATTAGGTTTTGTGCTATTTTGGCTGAAGTCAACTTTCCTTTGTCATTTCAAAGGAAAAAAACTAAATGGCCTATAAAACTGTAAGAGTTGATCTGTCAGAAATAATTTCCTATTTCATAATGTTTTTACAAAGTGATTTAATTTATTTTAATCATATTTATAATGTGAAAGTATAAGATAATATTAGCTTCTAAAGTTTTAGCCAAAAAAAATAGCATTTTAATTATTATAGAAATGTCTGCTAATTTCATAATTTTTTAATTCTGTATTTAATTTTGGCATGTTTCTCATAATTTACCATTGTATATAATACTGTGGTAGATATCACATAGTACATACATATTGTTGTCAACATAGATTCCTAGAAATAAGTTTACTAGATAAAATTTTACACACAGTTTACACCTTTGTACTTGTTGGTAAACTGTTCATTAGAAGTACTGTACTGATTTGTACTGTTATATGGAACATTTCTCTAAAATTCTCTAACAATTAAGTTTTATTATTTAAAAATTTAAAAAAAAATAGACAGCTTTGCCAAAATCTTATCATTAGGCAGATTTTCTTCCTTTTTTCTAAATAAAATTAAAATAGCTATATATAAAATAAAATTAAAATAATTATATATTAATATATATGTGATTAAGCTAAAATTATATTTAAAATCAATGATAAAGATATGTTATTTCTTCCATCTTTGTATTTAACTTATTTTTGAGACAAGTTTTCACTATATACCCTTGACTGGCCTGGAACTTGCTAAATAGACCAGGCTAGCTTTGAACCCAAAGAGACCCACCTGCCACTGCCTCCTGAGTACTGGGCTTAAAAAGATGTGTCCACCACACCAGGCTTTATATTTAATATTTTAACCCTGTCAAAAGTGCAGAAATTACCATTACATCCAAACTCATAATTTACTGCTGTTTAATTTCTTATATTTTCAGTGTTATAAATTCATCTTGTTTTTAGTTTTTGCTTTTTTAAAAAGTTTATTTATATTTTGTGTATGGGTGTTTGTTTGTATGTATGGCTGGATACCATGTGTGTGCCTGGTGCCCACAGAGGCTAGAAAAGAGGGCCAGGTCCCCTGGAACTAGAATTATAATTGTGAGCTGCTGTCACTACTATCATTTTGTTTTATCTTTTTGCCTGAAAAAAGCTGGTGCTAATTCTGGTCCCCTGAGGAAGCACTG
This sequence comes from Rhynchomys soricoides, assembly GCA_019843965.1. NCBI lineage: Eukaryota > Metazoa > Chordata > Mammalia > Rodentia > Muridae > Rhynchomys > Rhynchomys soricoides. The sequence goes on from JADRCH010000339.1 coordinate 79,557, forward strand.
AGCCATTTCTCCAGCCCTTAATTTTTGTTCTTATAGTTAGTACTTAAATTCTCTAAGGCAGGATTATTAAATCAAAAGGTATGCATGTTTTTAAAAGACCTTTTTGATCTGTATTGCTAAAGTGTTTTCCTGACACATTCCAAATGACAGTCCTCTTAGAAAGTGAAAGTGCTCACTTTACTCTGTGTGTGTGTGTGTGTATGTGTGTGTGTGTGTGTGTGTGTGTGTGTGTGTCTGCGCGTGTGATGCACATGCGGGGAATATTTGTATGTTTGTGTTCACATGCATATTGAAGCCAGCAGTTGACATCAGTTATTATTATTTTTTCCCTTATACACTGAGGTGTCATCTCTCATTGAACTTGGAGCTGGCCAATTCATCTAGTCTAGCCAAGCAGCTTGTCAGGGGCGACTTTTCTTTCTGTGTAGGTGCTAGGGCCCAAACTCAAGTCACACGTGCAGCAAGCACCTTAATCTTGAGCCTCTGCCCAGCCTGTTGTGAGGTTTTTTTAAAACAAGTGTTACACATCACTGCTTTTCTTTATTCATTTTTAATGCAAAAGGCAAAATGATAAAGCAAAATGTTTCCAAATTCCAATATTCAAATAAATGACATTCACTTATTAGAAAATTCAGACAGCATAGAAAGCTGTTTGTCAAAAGATTGAAAAGCAAAAGTCATACCCATGTTTTCCTTGTGCATCCTCCTAAGAAAATGCTCTGTAACCAAGCATGGTCATCCAGTGATGTCAACACAGGAGGACAGTGAGACCCTGTCTCAAAAGAAAAGATAAAGGAGAGGAGAGGGGATTCCAAATGTGCATATGTATAAGCTGCGAGCTACTGAGGACCTCATCCTTTATGTTCTCCCCTGGAGGGTCACAGCTCATCAAGGTTTTAAACTCATGCTCCCTATCTGGGTTCATTTGCCATATCTCGAGGATCACATATGGGATCTGCTCTTTTATTCATAGTTTCATAGAGTCCTATTGAACTTCACACAGTGATCTTTAAAGTTAATGTTTGAATAGGTAATATAATATAAAATTCCAAATATTTAAAGTATTGGACTGGGAAAAGTTGGACTGTCCCCTCTCTCCAGACTTCACCACCCCAGTCCTCCATATTGTATTCTCCAGAGGTTCACACTTTGGTGTGCGTACACTCAAGTATGTGTCTTCTATGTATACAGTATACATGTACAAACATGAGTATTTTTTCTTGCATAGATGATTATATTCTGTGTACCATATTTTGTGTATAGTCCAGGCTAACTTTGAATTCATGGCAATTGTGCCTCAGCTTCCCAAGTCCTGGGACTACAGGCGTGAGCCATCATGCCTGACTTTCACTTAGTTTTTTCATTCATATTTAATGTCTAAGCATGTGCTGTATCAGTACATATGAAGTTATCCCATTCTATAGTAACTACATGGTAGCCCACTGTGTGGAGGTACTTGTGTGTGCTGGAGACAGAAGTGAGAACCTTGCATGTGCTAATCTCTCACTCTACCGCTGAACTACATCCCCGGACCTGTAATTTATCTCTCCAGTCTCTTCTCAAAGAACACCGTAGAAAATGTATGTATGAGGGCTGGAGAGATGGCTCAGCCATCAGCATGTCTGGTTTTACAGAGGACCCAAGTTTGGTTCCCAGCACCAATAGCAGGAAGCTCACAACTGCCTGCAACTATTGAAGTAAAGACTCAGTCTTAAAATGTTCTGTTCTTCAGGGTCACTTGAAGATGCCCATCTGGTTGTACCAGCCTGCCAGGCAGTCAGGACACTGTGAGAGTTGGGACCACTTAAACTGCGCCTTTTCTCAAGGTAGCAGCTGGGGAGCTGCTCCCACCCAAGGTAAAAACAGTGCTCTTACGAGTCAGCTGTAATACTCACATCACAAATGCACATGTTCCTCTTCCAGGGGACCTGAATTCAGTTCCCATCACACACATGGTGGCTCACAACCATCTGTAACTCCTCTTCCAAAGGATCTGACACCTTCCTTTTGCCTCCTCGAGCACTGCATACACATGGTGCACAGTCTGCTTTCAGGACATACACACACAAAGTTGAAAATGAAAATCCAGTCATTCCTTTTTAACAGATGATTTCATACTAATATCCATTATTAGGCAGTGCTTTGTAAGCTCTTTGAAGTGCTATAATCTTAGCAGTCACCTACCCTGTTATGATAAACCACCATGATCAAAAGTAACTTGGGGAGGAAGGGTAAATAAGCCTCATACTTTACACAGTTTTCTTTTTTTTCTCTTTTCTTTTTCTTTCTTTCTTTCTTTTTTTTGTTCATATGTCATCACCGTCCTTTACACAGTTTTCAGTCATTGAGGGAAGTGTCAAGATAGGAACTCTAGAAGGAACCTGGAGGGAGGGACTGAAGCAGAGACCATTTAGGAAATCTGCTTACTGACTTGCTTCTTAAGCTCACATTCTGCCTAACTTACAGAACCATCTGCCCTGTGGTGTGCACATGGTGTGTACAATCAGGAAAATGGCCCATGGGCATTCTTTTATGTTAAGTTGACTAAGAAACAAACTAGCACAGAGTTCTTGAGTATTACTAGTATCTGGTACTTTTGCAAAGATCTTTTATATAGCAGCTTTCAAGAGCCTCAGGGCAACAGCCCCACTTACTGTCATGGGCCACATAATTGTGGCTTCACCATTCCCACGACCACAAGGGCAAGAGCCAGAGCTGGAGTCTAGACACACACTGCACAGTTTTGGGCCTTTCTGAGTATACCACAGACCTCAGGAGCTGCTTCTCAGGTGTCATCAGCTGAATTGTTGAAATATAGGCAGTGTGAACTTGCTGTTGCACTCAGAACGCAGCTCAGGCATGACAGTGGGAACTACACCCCACCAGAGGAGGAACTGCCTTCACAGAGTTTCACTTCACTATAGTGAGTGAGTATGCTTCCTTGCTGGAAGTGTGGATAAGGGGGTACGTGTGTTTTAGCAGGTCCACCTCTTTAGTAATGACATAGCGTGACTGCTACATCTGATAACCATATTTGTTCATATGTCTTAAACCTCCACAGTGAAGTTAATATAAACCAGTTGAATTCTTCTCTCCTAAGTGTCAGCTGTAGCATCTGCAGAGAATTATTCTGATTAGATTATATTACTTCATTGTCAATAGTTATATCTGGGTGATAGAAATCATGGTTGTGGGCTGGAGAGATGGCTCAGCAGTTAAGAGCACTGACTGCTCTTTCAGAGGTCCTGAGTTCAATTCCCAGCAACCACATGGTGGCTCACAACCATCTGCAGTGTGATCTGGTGCCCTCTTCTGGTGTGTCTGAGGACAGTGACAATGTACTCACATACTGGTAATTTTAACATCTCTTTTTTTTAATACAGGGAAAGGTTCACCTTGGGTAGTGCTTCAGTGTCACAGTGGAACTGTTTCAGTCTTTAGATTTGGGGGGGACATAGAACCACTGGTAAGCTGGAAGTGGTAGAATGCACTTGTGCTCCCCATTCCCAGGAGGCTGAAGCAAGAAGATTAAGATCAAGGCCAGCCAAGGTCTACACAGTAAGACCCTCTCTGTAAAAGCAAAAATTTAACAAAAAACCACTTAGGAAAAGAACTTCATTTAATTATGTCGAGTCAACCTATAACTTCTTAGTATGTGTTCTCAAGGTGTTCCATAGTAATCAAAGAAATATAAATAACAAAAATGAGTATGGATATCCTGAGCTTAAATTTTAGTTAGTAGTGTTTTCCATGAGAGAACATTTGACATGCCCCTCACCATCGTTTTGTTTGTTCTGTTTGTAATTACTGTGTGTCTCTGTATGCTCCGGGCATATGTGGGAGTTATAGGATAGCTGTGTGGGATTGGCCCTCTCTTCCTGCCTTTACATGGATCTGGAAACTTGAACTCTGATTACCAGTCTTTCACAGAAAAGCACCTTTATCTGCTGTGCCACGTCACTGGCCACCAAATTTACCTTTTTTGAGACAGGCTCTTGCTGTATAGCCCTGACTGGCCCAGACTATATGTCAGAATGACCCCAACATCAGTGATCTCCCTATGCCTGCTTCCAAGTACTGGATTACAGGCATATGCCACCAGCTAGGTGGTATCTTTTGGTTTGGGTTTTATTTTTAAGCATATATAGATCCTCTTGTTAAGATTTTTATTCCATGGATATTACTGAGCCTTTTCCATATAGAGTCTACCATAATAGACGTTGGTAAATAAACACTGTGATAGTCTGTCTTCTCTTACAAAGCCTGCTCTTAAATATGCACACACACTGGGAAATACGCAGAAAAATGAAAAGTTCAGGTAAGTGTTCTGAGGAAGAAAAGAACATAGAGTATCTGGCCAGAGTCTTCTGAGGGGCAGGGAGGAGAGCAGCCGGTGGGGAGAGAGCATAAGTGAGCAGTCACTCAGGGAGAGAGCATAATCCCTGGCTGCTGAGTGACAAACATGAAGTCACGAGTGCATGCATAGGACTCAGGCTTGGACGTTGATTAAGTCAGCCTGGTTACAGTCTCAGAACATGGCAGAGTACTTCAGAAACATGAGGTAAAGTTAGATTACCTAAACATGCATCTCTCTCTTTTTGAAGGTGCTTCTGGCCTGGAGCCTGCAGAAGTCTCTCTCCTCTACTTGGGAGACATGGAGATCTCAGAAGAGGCCACATTGGTAGAACTGAAGTCTCAGGTCAGGCCCCTTCCTGCAGCATACTTTGGTGTTGATATGGCTTCTTCCAGGGAGATATTAATTAATCTATTCTTCTATTTCCTCTTCCCCCAATTACAGTCTGTCCTGATATGGCATGTGTTATATGCCATGGTCAGGGGTAAGTACCAACAGGCAGCCCACATTCAACATAGACACTTCTGGTATCTGTTGGTGCTGTTGCCCAGTGGTTTCCACTCACACAGTTCCCACAGGCATGCTGTGCTTGTGTTTGGATTGGTCCTCAGAAGCTTGTGGCTTATGTTCCTTTTGACTTTTTAGGGAAACATGACTTCTTGAATCATTTATAAAGCATTCCCTTTAGCTCTTCATTCACACTGTTTGTACATTGTGATCCACTTGTTAAATGTCATCAGTTCCAAGCTGTGTTGTACGGGTTTTCCTTAGTCATCAGAGAGCTCTCTGTATCAGGGTCCTAACTGGACATTTTGTTGTCTTGTGTGTCCCATCTCACCATACAAATAGAAGGCTGGGTGGTGCGTAGCACACAGTGATGAGACAGTGTCCTGTCTTGTTAGATTGTGGTGGACATGGAAGTGATTAAAGGGACCTAGTAGTAGGACCTGCAGTGGCATCTTTTGTGTCCCCAGTGAATGAAATAACCCTACTTAAGAAAGACTTAAGTGCCATTTCCACGAAAACAAATGGGAAGACCTTTTTATTCCTTGTACTCATTTGAAAAATAAAAGATGGTCATTTTTAGGTGTAAGACTGAACAAAGACTGCTTTCTATACTTCATCCTATACATTCTATACATCCTATACATTCTATACTTTATCCTCAGTATAAATGGTACTTAAAGTTACCTCCCTTACGGAATTAGAGTAAACAGTTTGGGCCTCCCTATTGGAGCCAAAGTCTTAAGTATTTCAAACCAAAAGTTCTGTCACTGAAGAACAGATCATGTTTGACAACTTGTGTCCATGTGGGTAAGAGCTGAAGATGAGCCCTTGCTTTGTTTGAGCAGGCTCTGCATATATGAGTCACACCCATGTAGAATTGGTTAAGTGGCTTTGTAAAAACATTAAGAAGTTTTTCAATTCTAATGTAGTGGTACAGGCCTTTAATCCCAACACTTGGGAACAGAGGTAGGTGGATCTCTGTGAGTTCAAGACCAGCCTAGTCTATATAGTGAGTGCCAGGACAGCCAGGACTACATAGAGAGACCTTGTCTCAAAATAACAAACAACAGCAGTTTTTCAGCCATGAGTGCCAGTACAGTACTGTAAGTACAGTATCCAAGAGGTTGGCGGGAGGATTATCCAAACTGGACTGCAGAGCAGGAACCTGTCTCAGATTTTAAAAATAATAAAATAGGTCTTTTGTTTTTTGGTTTTTTTTTTTAACTTGGATTTAAAAATAGAAGGTTCATTTTTCTTGTCTATTTCAGTGGAAAGGAATATGAAAAATACCATGATACACACACACACAAACACACACACACACACACACACACTTCATTTAAGACAGATATTTCTGTAATATTTTGACTTTTTAAGACAGGATCTGATCTATCCCAGGCTGGTCTGGAATACAAACATGTAGCTAAGGATAACCTTAAACTCCCAATCCTCCTGCCTCTACCTCCCAAGTGTTGTGGTTGTGGGCATGTCCTACCACAACCAGCTTTCCTGTGATTTCTAATAGATTGATTTATTGGCACTGACACTGAGGTGCTCGTCCCTCAAAGTCATGTAGTGTTTCATTCAGATGCTTTCAAGTACTTTTAAAATCAGTGGCAATATGTCTCTCTTTTTCTAGGCCATGGCCTTGCCTTCTGTTTCGAAGCTTGCTGTCCAGTCCACAGCCCTGCTTAGAGTCTGGACAGTGGAGAGCAAGCGCCCCAGCAGGCTCTTGCGCACTAACTGGCGGCAGCTCAAGTACGTGTCTCTGGATTCCTGGCCACTCTCCTGCTGCTACTGTAAGGGATAGGGAGCAAGATGGGCCTATGAGGGAAGCTGTCCCATGAGTCAGATTATCCCAGGAAACCCATCCCTAGGAACTTGTTGATTGAATAAGTTTCTTGTCCCAAGTTAACTCTGGGAGAACATCAGCCTCTCCATACTAAGACCAGACATAGCATTGTGCATTTTCTCTGTGTTCTAGAGACTACATGATCATAACTTAAAGGACTTCAGAGTGATGTGGGATTTAGAGTGAGCCCTCTGATATTCAGGACACACTTGACCAGCTACTCCACCTCCAGAAATCTTAATGGGTGTGTTTGGAGCATTTGATTTCCCTTGGCAAAAGCAGCCCTAACACATTCTTTCATGTCCATCTGATTATCAACCTAAAAGCAATCTAGCCAACTGTGGCCAGAGGGCTGTTTGACTGGCATCTGCCCATCTTCAGAGCTGGGCCTTCCTGTGTAGTGAGGAGTAACCCAGTGTCTGTGCAGTAGCCACCGCAGTGTTATAGATGCTGAAAGCCTGTGTGCTTGGCTGCATCATTCAGAAAGCACTCCTTTTCTTCAGGAAAATACTTGGAATTGATGATGAAATGATATGTTTATAAAAAGATAAAGATATAAGAATATGTTCTATGGATGTGTGGTGAGGTGTGGGGGAAGAGGGTGTCTCAGCGGGCCCATGCCAAGGCATCCCTTCCCCCCTGAGGGACCAGCCACATGGCAGTATAGTATAGAATAGTTTATTCAGGGCATGGGGAGGGGAGTTAAAAGGGAAGTAGAGGCAGAGAAAGGCAGAGAGAGGGAGAGAGTAGAGAAGTAGAGACCGGCCATGGCCACGTGGAGAGAGGGGGAAGGGAATGGGGAGAGAAGGAGAGCAAGAGACAAAGAGAGCAAGAGAGGGAGGAGGGGGCAAGCAGCCCCTTTCATAGTGGGTCAGGCACACCTAGCTGTTGCCAGGTAACTGTGGGGTGGAGTTTAGACAGAATGCTAACAATTGGGGCATGGGGCTTACAGAAAACCTAGTGACTTAACTCAGTTGCTCCATTTTAATTCCCAGGGAGTACAGACTGGGCCGGAGAGCAGAGCTCTGCCTAGAGCTCCTTCCAAAAGAGGAGGACTTGGGGTAAGGAAGCCTGCTGCACATTTCCCACGGATTGGTGGTGGTCCTGAAAATGTAGGAGTCTGATCAGAAGTGGGCTGTTTCCCCTGCTTCTGAACTGTCCCACAATTCTGGGTGTGACTGAAGCAGGAGAAGCACCGTAAGTTTAAAGTCAGCCTGGGCTATCCAGCAAGAACCTGCCTCAAACAAACAAACAAAACTAACTGTATTCTAGAGATCTGTATGACTTTCCTATAACTCACTATGGTGTAACAGCAGCGACTGTTAGTTTTTCTGTCATACTCAAAGCATTACTGAGCCCTTGACAACCTGAGGCAGTAGCGGTACAGCCCTCCTCAGGGCATGTGATTATAGTGCCACCCATCATTCTGCCCCTGCACTGCCTTCTTCCCGGTGTCTGCTGATGAGACATGTCTTCCACAGTGTGCTGAGATAGATATCCAAGTATCTGTCCGGGACATAAGTGCCTACAAGAGCAAACACTATGCTCATTTCTTCATTTCTGCATCCCCAAGACTTGCAGTAGCATCTGTGATATAGTAATTATTTATAGACTAATGAAGCACCCCCAAATCATCTATAATCAAACTATCATGTATGTTTTGCACATTGGAAAATGTGTATACAAACTTTATGAGTATCAGTGAGTACTTGCCTTCCTTCTCCCCATTGTAGTGAGATTGCATTCACTGTCAGCCTGTTCTGGAAAACGTGCCCTTCCATCCAGGCCTGACCCTCAGTCAACCCCAGTGACTTTCTAAGAGTCTGGATAATATGCAGAGCTTATATGTTGTAAACAGTGGCTTTCACAGCAGAGTAGCCTTGTGCTCTTGCCATGCTGCTGCAGGAGCTCTACTGCAGACTTGGGATGGGGTCCCCACCTCTATCTGAGCACCTTTCAGGAACTGGAGAAGGGTTGGGAAGCCTTGCCCATCACTCTGAAGCACTCATCTTTTCTGTGTTTTTGCCCGGTGTCTGCTTTGCTCTTCTGTAGCCCTCGGGATGTACTGCTGAGAGCACAGCTACGCATCCCTGGTGAGAGAGCTTACTCCCTGGCGACAGACCTGGTATGGGACACCACCAGAGGATGGACTGCTGGCTCCTTGAGGCAGAGAGTGGCTGACTTCTATTCTCTTCCTGTGGAGAAAATTGAAATTGCCAAATATTTTCCTGAAAAGTTTGAGTGGCTTCCAATATCTAGCTGGGTACGTTGGGCTTTCTCAGAGAAACCAGGGCTGACTGACCTGATGTTAGAACAAAGGTCTTTCACAGTGGCGGAGTCAGTGAAAACTTCCACTTTGTTGATATTTGATGTTCCAATAGAATCAGCAAGTTGCCAAAAGGAAAAAGAAGAAAAGCCAAGATACTTTGCAAGGGGGACCGTATTACCTGAAAGATGGAGACACTATTGGCATTAAGGTGGGTTAAAAGTGAACTTATCGCTCTTCCGGGGACAGTGCTTAGAGGCACTCAGGATGGTCCAGCGGTTGACATCCCGTCATAGACTTTCCTACAGTAGGGCCTCTAACAAAACTAGGCTGTCTCGAAGGTTGGGAAGCATGCAGTGTGTGCCCAGGCAGAAGGCAAGGAGTTCGTGCTGTGAGACCCAAAGTCCTTATGAGATTGTCTAAGACAAAGAAGCACGTCAGCAGGGCCTGTGGTGGTTCCATGTGTGCCAAGTGTGTCCGTGACAGGAGCAAGTGGGCTTTCCTTATTGAGGAGCAGCAAGTGTTGAAGGCACAAGCACAGAGTCAGAAAGTGAAATAAATATGCAGCTTTTTTAAGTAATAAAAGTTAAGACTTGGAAAAAAAAGTGGATTTATAATTTTGAATCCAGGATCAAATATTTCAGAGAAGCTTACTAGATAGTCTCATTTTACACGAATTGTTTCAGGGAGTGAATGAGAAAGCAGGAAAGACAGATCATTCATTGTGTGAGGACAGCAGTAGACCCTGAGACCAGCACTGGCAGGGACAATAATAAAGGATTTAGCCAGCTTGCTTATGATCATTATCCTTGTTTCTTTTCCCATCATTCTGATAAAACATCCTGACAAAAGCAACTTAAGGGAGAAAAGGTTTTTTAGAGCTCATCATGGTGGAGAAGCACAATGACAGGAGCTTGAGGAACCTGGTCACATCACAGCCACAGTCAGGACGTAGAGTGACGAGTTGCATGCTTGCTGCTCGGCTCTTCCTCCATTCTATACAGCCCAGGATCCTGTGTCCAGAGAATGTTGCCACCCATAGTAAGCAAGTCCCCACCTCAGTTAAGGCAATCAAGATTATCCCTAGGCATGCCTCTCTCCCAGGTGATTCTAGATTCTGTCAAGTTGACTGGTAATATAAACCATCACACCCAAAACTCATAAAAATCTAACTCTAAATAAAATACTAGGAAATGGCTTGGTAGCTTAGACCTATAATCTCAGCACTTGGGAGTTGGAGACAGGAGGATTCTAAGTTTCAGGCCAGTCTGGGCTTTAACAGCAGAGTTATTTTTATTCATTTGTGTGTGTAGCTGTGAACACCTGTGCATGCAGAGGCCAGCAGAGGATATTGGGTGTCCTGCTCTCTCACTTTTCCACTTTATTCTCTCACTGAAGCTGGAACTAGGCTGGTGGCCAGCAAGCCCTGGTGGTCTTCCTGTCTTCACCCCTCTTAGAACAAAGGCTGCAAGCATGAGCTAACATGCCTGACTTTTCCCACATAGTTTCTGGAGTTTTGAGTTCAGGTTCTCATGCTTGAGCCCCAAGTGCTCTTTCCTGCTGAGCCATCCTCCCACCCATAGAAAGAATAGAATAGACCCTACAGAGTTGTCTTCTGATCTCCACGTGTGCTGTAGCATGCACATGTTATGCATATGCCCCCCACATATACAAATAAATACAAATACTGACTGAAAAAAATTTAGAATGTTTCAAAAATCAGTTAAGTCTGAGTATCTTTCTTTTTAGTTTGGATAGTTCACTATCTGCCTGTTCTAAATGTAGGCCAGACTGAAAAACTTGGTCTGTTTTGTTTTGAAATGTAGAATCTCCTGTTTGATGACAATGATGATTTCAGCACAATCAGAGATGACATTGGAAAGGAAAACCAGAAGTGGCTAGCTCTGGAAAAAAAGAAAAGGTAAGTCTAAGGTTTGGCTATGGTCCACTCAAGGCCGCCAGGGATGGAGACCTGGTGTACTCACTACCTTTTCAGACACCTCATCTGATCCTCTACAGGTCCCTAGTTGTCACCCAGCAGTGTTCCAGGTCAGGCCCTGTCATCTTCATCCCTATGCAGAGTTAGAACATTGCGAATTGGAATTGTTATCACCATGTTCTGTGTTCAGCTGGCATCTTCCATTTGCATGCTATTGGAATAGCGCATCCTCACCAGCCTGCATTGCTTCCCACTTTCTCCCATCTTATTTTTTGATACTTAATGTTATTATAGGCTTTCAGGCTCAAAAGACACCAAAGGCTTTTCATTTTGAGTTCGCCTTCATAAGGGGGACCAGGATCACTATCACCTCCATACTGTTTCAGAGAGCATGCTTGCCCTTCGTCACTGATAGCCTATCACAGACGGGAGCATAGCACTCTGCTGCCATATGTGAGTGAACTTCATGGTGGCTGCTAACACAGATCCTGGGTTATCTGTAGAGCATGTCTCTAAGCACGATGGCTCGGTCAAAAGCTATGGCTACATCTGTAAATATGCTTTCTGGTAGAAAAGCCAACAAGCCAATAAATACATAGGTACAAAGCATGAGCAGAAGGGAGTGCATCAGCTTGTCAGCATACAGAAAATGTTCAGTTAAGCTCATTCATCAACCAAATGTCGATTCAAACCACTACACATCCATTAATGTTGCTGAAATGATGCCACTAGGGAGAAGATAGTGCCTAGGTCTGTGGCTTTGCTAGCAGGTGTCGAGCTGGAACACCACTTTGGAGGTGCTTCCCACTACTGGGGAACACACACCTGTCACACAGCAGCACCCTAACAAACTCACTTTTAGCACAGACACTGGAGAAAAATGCAGTGGCCTGAGCTAGGCCTTAGCATGAGTCTCATAGAAGCCATCTGCAGAAGGTACTGTACATGCAAATGCCAGACCACAGTACCATGATTATGTGTTTGGAAGTCACAGTGAAGACTAAGTTTGCTAAGTGGTCAGAGTGGTGGTTCTCTGGGGACAGGGACTGAGGGGGCAAAAGGGAGCTGCCTGAACAGTCACATAGGTGTGTGGGTATGATTTGGGTACACTATGGATGTTTTCAACTTAAAATGTGAGGGAGAAAAAGGTCACTGCTGTGAAATGATTGTGCACAGCTGCCTGTAACAATGTGTAGCCAGGATGTGGGGAACCCCATTCTTGCATGAGAGTAAACTCGGGCCTCAGATGGGCAGTTGAAAACATCTGTCCCATTTGCAAACCCTATTCTACCTTGAGCCCTAGTATCTAGAATTCATTTGGGAGCGATTTTAAGCACTCTCAACACAGAGGCTGGAGAGATGGCCCTTAACTGCTTTTGCAGAGGAACTAACTTCAGGTCCCAGTACACACACGGTGGTTTGCAACTATTTATAACCCAGTTCCAGGGGATCCAGTGCCCTCTTCTGACCTCCTCGTGTACCAGGCGGGCAGGCGAAATACTCGTGCACATAAAGACAAATCTTAAACCAAAAACTAAATAAGCCCCTCACCCATGATTGTGTATCAATGATTCCCTCTGTCTCCCACAGCCGAGAAGTCCAACGCACACAGAGCAGCGATATGTTCTCCAATGCAGGGATACCCACTAGGCACCGGGGACCAGAAGCTTCTCTGTCCATCCATGTTGCGAGCTTCAGATAGCCCCTGCAGCAGTATGTCCTGTGCTCCAGATAGAACCATCCTGTCAGTTCTATGACAGACACCTTGTGAGTTTATGGTGGACAAGCTGGTTGCCTCCACAGCCAGTCATCTCAAGTCTTCAACTTTGTGACAGGCGAAGGGATGGCACTCTTCAGACCAACCTGATCACTAGCTCTGTGACACAGCAGCTGCCGAGCCGGCCCAGACCCAGATACTGTGCCAACCAGAAAAGACCTCCCACGCCTGGCCTCAGTGGCCTCTTTCCAGAAAGTATACTTCTGGACAATGGCAATTTGCTCAAAGAGGACAAATCTGATAGGTAAGACACAAGGTCAGTTACTTACCTACTCTTGAGGTGACCAGTTAGTCATCTAGTTCTGGCACCTCACTGAAGCTGCAAGGAAAGGATGTGTGTCCTGACTTCATTCCCAGTTCCAGCCCTCACTCACTATGCCATGTGCCTCCTCTTGGGCCAAATTCAAAGTAGGACTCCAAGCCAGCTGTGCAGGAAGAGCTATGTATGGCACTCACCTGCTCTGTTGTCTACCACCTATAACATTCTGGCAAGAGGCAGGACCATCAGAGAAGCCTAGCACAACAAATCAGGCTCCCAGTTGTTCTTCTCAGTCAGCACAGGTAACTAACTGACTGAAGAGATTTGGTATTTATGCACTGTAACTAATACACTATGGAAACAGCATCAGTTACCCAACTGGCAGATTTAGGACCCTGGGCTGACTTAGCCTATTCCTAAGAGTTGTCGTCAGGGTATCAGATTCTTATCAGGTCTTACATGTCTTCATGTAACAGAACTGAGGTGGTGTAAGTCAAAAAGTTACTGTTGGCCTGGGTTTCCGCTGGCCCCTGCTAGCTTTTCACACTCTGGTGTAGCTAAGCTGGCTTCTCTGTGGAGCTGACACTCAGCGCTGCTCTTCCTTTATCTTACCAACACCATTTGCCAGAGTAGGTGTCATATTAAGTGACTGCTTCTATTGAAGCACTTGTATATAAGATGTTGGACTTGTACTAGTTACCTTTCCTGGCCATGTCCTTGTAGCTACACACCAAGGAGTTCTGGGAGACCCAAACAGTAAACATTACTTGACCATAACGGAGTCCTCTGGGTACTGGCTACTGTTTCTTATTCTGTAACTGGCATAGTTCCTTCAGCCTCTGGCAATACAGGACTGATATACTAGCTCAGACACTTTGCTTTCAGGAAGCCAGAGGCTCCCTGACCCTCTTAGTACCTGGAAGAGCCAGAAGACATGCTGCCCAGGTGCTGGCTGCTGCCCAAGACTGTTGACAGGCCTTTCTATTTGGTTGGTTTCTTGTTTTTAATTGGGGGATAGAATAGACAAAACAAGGAAAAAACACTAAGATTTTATTAAAGAAAAAAACTAAACCATTTTAAAGTTGCAGTCCTCAACTCTGTCATATACTGACCGACTTGTGTTCTCCTGCTTCAAGAACTTGTATGGCTTTTTCTCCAAGCGTACTTTAGACACTCAACGAACATGACTTATATTAGAAACACTGATTTGGAAATAAGCATATTTTGGCTTAAAATAAATGTAGACTCCTGGGAAAGTGTACTGGAAGAACTGGCTGTTGAGTAGTTATGTTTTCTATTCTGGGGAATAGGATCTGGCCAGGGCACAATCCAAAACTGGTTTCATAACTGCTAGCTTACCTCTAGGTAAGATTTAATTACGAGGGACTCATCAATACCAGAACCACCACACTACGTGCAGAAGCACAGCAGTTCAGCAAAACAAACATCAATGTGTAAAAGGTGATTGACTGCACTTTGACAAGAAGTATGAATGGCAGCTGCTGTCCAGACATTTCTGTTGTTGCTAGTGACTAACCCAGAGCTGCGCTGGCTGAACTGCACATCCAACAGACCCCTGGAGTGCAATGGCTCTGTTTTGCTTTACAGCCACCAAGTCAGCCTATGTTCAGAGCAGCTGGCAACTGTCAGCACAGGAATGAGGACAGGAATGCTGACTGGAAGATCAAAAACAGGCTTGTTTTATTATACACCGAAGAACTTATTTACAACTCTCTGATGCAGACTATGTACATAACAATACAAGAGGCATCTGCTCCAGATGGTCACTATAAATTAAGATTATAAATATGAGGGGTTAGGTTAGCCCCACCTGCAGGCACAAAAACCTTTACTCCAATTCCTTGGGATCCTTCATTCTCTCTCCCCAGAACTATATGAAGAACTGCTGTGGGGTTGGGAGTTGGGGCAGGCTGGTGATGGCCAGAACACATCTGTGGAGAGTCCATTGCCACCTGGCAGGTCCCTCCAGCACTGACTGGACCTCTCACTTTTTGTTGACAACAGTGATTTCTAACACTCTCACCCAAACATGAAGCTTTCTAAAGAAGGCCACTGCCCTCAGTTGCTTCTCCTCAGGACCCTAGTCACCTAGGGTCAATTGGTCTGGCTGGCACAGGCTCTGTGAATTATCTGAGGTTATCCCCGCTTCCACATTCTGGTCTACATTGACTGCTCAGTAGGAAATAGAATCCCAGGTGGAAAAGTGACAACTATTTCCATTCAGGGTTGCTTTCATGGAGGCGGCAACTTCCACACACAGGGGAGAGATTTCCCCCAGCCCACATCTGATATACAATGGCTAGAACTCTAGGCCTGGGGCAGAACGCAGCAGGAACAACACTGTAGGCCCTCTCCATATTCCACTCTGCTGACCAGGGCTCTCAGTAAAAGGAAAGATGAACAAGGAGTCTAGTCTGCAGAACAAACAGCAGCTCAACCTTGCCTCCCAGCTGGAGCTGCTGCAGACCCTACCCAGAGTCCAAGTTCAGCACTTCCTTCCCATGTCAGACAGGGAAGCACTGGCAGAGTTCACAGAACTGTCATCTCTGGTAAGGACCACAGGCCAGCAGCCCTCCTGCCAGGGCTGAGCTAAAGCCCTCTCAAGCTGTATACAAGTCCCTGTGGAGGACTGCTGTCTCTGAAAGTGGAGAGAAGGGGAAGTCAGTGGCAGTGAAGGCCAGGGGCATCCCCACCTAGTAATTGCCCAGAGGATGTAGTCTAGGCTTGGAGAGCTTCTGCCCCCAACAGTGCCACCTGCTGTCTCAGAGCCAGTTCTGCCCAGCAGATAGTGGCAGGGCAGCAGCAATGGTCAGAGGCCGCACAGATACCTCCTGGGACAACAAACCTCACAGTAGATGAGCCACCCAAGATGGCCCCAGACTACCCCCACTGACTAATTGTTCTCCTATGGCATAGCCATTTTCAGCACTCAGGAAGCCTGGTCTCCACAGGAATGCTGAGTTAGTGTAAACTCATATCCTTATCTGCCCCAGACTGGACTGCAGACACCTGTAGCATCCTGAGGAGATCCATGGGCTGCCCACATGCTCACAGCCCAGACGACAAGAGGGTGGAGAACCAAGTGCCCTGAGGCCTGGCCTAAGCAGAAGGACTTTCCTTCTTCCTCACAGACTATAACAAGCCTGGAAACACATCCATGCCACTTTCAAACAAGGAAAGTAAATAAGCTTGTTTTGTTTTTTTAAAAACAATGAAACCTTGTGAACAAAGGGGGCAACAGCAGTGGGTGGCCTTTGCGGGGCTGCTGTGAAGAACCACACAGTGGGTATGAGGGCCACTGAGGCCAGATCCAGTTCTGCTTCTGAGATCCAATAGAGGCAGAAGATGGTACTACCCAGTGTGACCAATGAAGAACACAGAAAAGGAGTGCACAGCACAGTCCGAGCATGTGTCCCAGGTAAGAAGGTTCTGCAGGGGTGCCAGGTACTTGGGCGGTCAGGCTTTATTCACCACATTTCCTGTGGCCCACAAGGCAGGTTAGCGAAAGCCACAGGTGGACCTGACACAGTCTGCCCCAAATGACTGCAGCTAGGAAAAGTATTCTCAAAGGTAGCTGTGTTGGTATGTTCAAGACTCCAAAGCTGTTACCAATGGGCATCGAGCTTCCTGTCACTAACAAAAGGAATAGCACCATGAGAAAGGCCAGGGGCTGAGTGCTGGCAGTGTCCTCCCTGGGCCTCAGTCTCGAGAGGAGCGGAGGATGCAGGCAGAGAATGCAGAGGCTAGGCCTCGGCGGCAGGGGAGCTCCGGCTCAGCTCCTTGATCCCACAAAGGATCCTCTTCATATGCCCCACTTTGGTCACACCAAGGTCCTGCAACAGAGAAGGAAGACAGGCAACATGGATATTAGGAAGAGGGCTCAGGCCAGAGGCTCTACAAATGGGCTGCCACCAACAAGCTTTCTCAGTCTCTTTCAAATACAAATTAGAAAAATGACCAATGGATGAAATAGGAAGGAAATCAGCACAAATGTCAGTCATGCAGACACCCAACACATGGTTCCTGTGTCCTACAAAGACTACTGCTGTGAAGGACAGCCAGCAGACAAAGAAGAGAGGCCTGTCAGCAAGTGGAGGGTGTTGGGAGCGCTACCAGTTAAGGAGGCCCTCTCAGCCTTTTTCTGCCTTTTGACACAAGAAGAAGCAATGTCCAGAGACAGCTCTGCAAGGCCGAGCAGGCCAGGGCTTGACTATGTGAGTCAAGTACAACGGGTGCAGACTTGACCACACATGCACATGGATGGGAGGATGAACCACCTGGCCCTTCTCTCTGTGAGGTGAAGTGGCAGCAGCTGCCCAGGAGCCAAGTGGTTGCCTGTGAGACCAGCCTTGAGAAAGCAGACTCTTCCATCTTCACTCACTGTGGAGCAGTGTGGCCCACCAACCACTAGAACCTAGAACTTGTCAGCTGAACCTGTGACCACAGGGCGGTACCCCTAGTTTCTAAGGTTAGGATAGTTCCTTTTGTGGCTAAGAAAATCAAGTTTTCTCCCATCATGTCTGCACCTGGCCTTGCTTATTTGTATCAGGGGGAGTCATCATCAATAAAGGCCAAGACCTGTGTACCCTGGAGTACACAAAAAGGCTCAAGAAAAACTGATGACCAGTGATGCTAGGACACAGTCAGGGAAGAGGACATAGTTGAAAGGAATGTGTCAAGTGCAGGTGTGGGTTCTGGGAAGACACCTGTGAAGTACCTTGAGGTCCCTCCGCTCCAGGTGCAGGAGCTCAGAGCCCCGGATGTCGTGCCGCGTGAAGATGTCCTTATACTCACAGAGACTGAGGTGCTCCAGCCAGGCAGCAACCTCCTCTGTCCCCCAGAGGTGAACTGTCAGAGACGGAAAAGCACGAGTGCAGTGAATGCCCAGAGCCCAGCGCCAAGTAGGCAGCAGCCAACACCAAGACACCAGCAGTGCTACCCAAGATGCCTCCAGCAACCAGCACCCAAGACATTCCAGCAGTGCCACCCAAGATGTCCCCAAAAGCCAGAACCATCACCCAGCCA
Organism: Rhynchomys soricoides; assembly: GCA_019843965.1. NCBI lineage: Eukaryota > Metazoa > Chordata > Mammalia > Rodentia > Muridae > Rhynchomys > Rhynchomys soricoides. Next base: position 97,557 of record JADRCH010000339.1, read on the forward strand.
CAGGCACTGTGCTCCAGCAGTGTAAAGGAGACAAGAGAGCCACCCTCCTGAGGGACATGCACTGCAGAAGTGCTGATTACTCTTGCCAGGTGGGCCACCAGCCTTTTGGATACCTCTGTGTCCTGGCGGAATTAAACAGCACCAAACACAGAGGGAACATCTCTGTGACTAAAGCCAGCCACTTCTCCAGCTTCCAGGGGAGCTCACAGCTGGAGCTCTAAGGAGATGTGCAGAGACTTAGGCCATGCAGAGTCAGATCCACCATCACACACATAAACCCAATTCTAGACAAACATGCAAAGACAAAAAAATCAAACAGGAGCTGCCCTGAATGGTAGCAGATACCACACTAATTCCAGCCCTGGCCCCTAAAGGTGCCAGACACAATACTCAGGGCCAACCACTGAGATACATTTAAAGACCCAATTTACTGATCCAAAGGGGGAAAAAATGTTCTTTAGCACCATTTCCCATTGATTCTTTACCCACAATCACTGGTGGCCTGGAGGGCCAAGCTTAAGAACCTTGATCAGTGAGTCAATTAAATAGGAATCAGCAGCCTGCCAGAGCAAACAGGCACAGAGGACTCCAGCACAGTCTTTGAGTCTAAAGTTTTGTGTCTCCAGGTTCGTCTCGTCATTCCTGTTGTCCTCCCCACTTCAAGCCCCAAATTCAGGGTAGCCAGGTGGGCTCAGTTGCCCTTCACCCCACAGTCTCCATTGAAGGTGCATTCAAGCAAAAGCATGACATCAGTCAGTACCCAGACACAGAGAACAAGCAAGGTAAGGTCTTACAGCTATAACACAGACTAGCACAGCCAATGTGACTAGGGAGTACAGCACAAGACCAAGGGGAAGAGCCTCAATGCTGAGGAGAAAAGCAGAGACAAGGAGAACTGGGCCTTGACAGCCAGAGAGAGACACACAGGAGATGGGCAGATACCAGGGGCTCCTAGGTTACTGTGAACTTCTTTGTTCTTATTGTTTTTCTCCTTTTTAAACTTGGTCACAAGGCGGAATTTACCACTGCGGCTGCGTTTAGTAAGATCCAGCATCACATTCTGTTGGAGAGACTAAGAAACACAGAGTCAGAACTTCATTTCCTATGTCTAATCTATACTTGGGGGTTGGGAATAGGAAGAGATACTTTGTTAATTAAATGTTTTATACTCTTATTTGTTCTTATACATTTGTATGGGTGCCCAGCGAGGCCAGAAATGGGCCTTGGATCCCAGAAAAGTGGAGTTATACAAGTAGTTGTGAGTTACCTGAGTGATGGCAACCAAACTCAGGCCTCTGCAAGGGCAGAACCTGCTCTTAAACACTGAGCCACCTCTCCAGCCCCAACACCCTCATCCTTAACTTTTACATACTGCTGCCAAAGGTTCCAACAGACTAAGCTGGGCAGAGGTAGGGTTTCATATCATTTATCTTCTGTAACTTTGTTAAAGAGGACACGGTCTCCTGTGTTATAGAAGGCCTCATAAGATGACTTTTTCTCTTGGCCCTTTCTGTTCCACCTCTAAGACACCAGAAGCCCAGAGGCAGCCTAGGTTTATCCTTGCCAGATGCTTTCCTTTTCTGTCTCTTTCACTTGCTCTCCTGCTGTAGGTGGATTCAATCCAGGAACAGTATGCCCTGGGTCCCTGTCTATTCAAACTATCAGATAAGCAACAATTAAGAATCTCTTTAAGTACCTGCAGATCAAACTGAATGGAGAATGGACACACCAACTGAGTTCCTGTCACCAATCTCCAAGAAGCTGCCCACAGCTCTTGCTACCTGTTCTCCCCTCCCCTGCTCCAGCCCAGTCCTGCCTGTTTCAGAGTCAGTGAGGACCTATTCTTCATGGATCACTTTTCATTCACAACCCTTAATTTTTAAATTTCTCCCTGCCATTCTCAAAGGCCATTTTAGTAGAGAAGTTTCCAGAAGGCAGACCAGCTGCCTCAATTGTAAAGTCTCAAGGACTATATTACACGCGGGGACTAATGGCATAAGCCACTAAACAATGCAACTATGTACAGGACCCACATACCTCTTCCTCACCAGGCTCCATGGGCTGGCAAAGCCAGGGAGTGTCTGTCAACTTCCTGAGCTGCCGGTCCATCTCAACTAGGGCAGCCCTGAGCCGTTCCTTTTGAGGGGGATCCAACTGCTGCTCCAAAGGGAGAGAGAAATGGAGCTGTTAAGCACAGCAAGCCTGGACCAGCCAAGCAGGTAGGTAATGCTTAGACCAAGATCCTTGGTTGCTATGAAAACTTGGCAGAACTGAAGCTAAGGTAAGGCCTGAGCCCAGACTGTCCCTTCTTTGAGGAACAGGTGAGAATGAGTCCTCTGCTCTGGCTTAGGGAAGCCACATGCAACAACCCTAGTACCTAGCCAGCTGCAGTCCCCCTAGGTTCTGTCACCAAGTGAGCAGGCCATGCTCCTCCTGCACAAGCATGGGAGGCAGCTAATGCAACATCCAGGCATTCAGGACAGCACCTCTTTGGAGTGGAGAGTGGGACACTACTAGTCTGGGGGTCTCCAGCAATGCACTTCCATGTCATATGCAGGCTAGTGGCCAGCCATCTGAGCATGCTCCTAGAGCCCAGCAACACCCCCACTCCTGCCCAGTGAACTAAGGGTTAACTTAGCAGCCAGTTTACATACTGAGTGGAGACAGATGATGGTGCAGCACACCCGATGTTAAGACTGGCACCCAGCCACACAGACACTGTTAAAGTCATCTTTAACATCTGACAACACCCTGGCTGGCTGAGATGTTATCAGAGAATTTGGCCCCAACCCAATGGCCACACTACATGGTTTTGAGGCCCCTTTCTTCAGGCTCAGGAACTGGACTGAAAACTGCTACCCTACATGTCTAGCACCCTGGATATACACCATATACAGCCAGAAAACCCCTGTCGATTATCAGCTCACCAAGGCCATCTTCCCAGCCAGCAGCAGCTCTGTCTCACTGCGCAGTGCTCTGATGTTATTCACCATTTCCAGAACAAAGCTGCAGTTCAACCCCTGAGAAGAACAGATGCACCCATATGAAAGGCCAAGAGCTGTAAAGGTAAGGGGGAGCCAGACCCAGAAAGACAAGTACCTCTGCAGTTCTGGGCTTGCCGTATACTCGCTCCATGGCTTTGGAGCTGGCATTGACAGCATGTGCGAGTTCCTGTTCCATGTCTCTGTGGGACTGTGCTATTTCCCGGATGCTGAAGGAAAGAAGCGCAGGTCAGGCTGCACAGACTGCTTACGAACACACCCAGAGGACATATGCAAAGGGGGGAGTCTGACACACCAGTGGAGATAGTAGCTTTGCCATGACGACCTCTCGGTCACAGCTGCAGGTATATCACATCCCAATAACAACAAATAGTGGACTTTTATGAGAAATCTGATACCAAATCCTAGCTTTTCTAGGGAGAAAAATGTATAAAATGAAACCTCTCATAAAATAGAAAGAAGCAAACAGCTTTGCATGCAAACTGGCAATCAAACTCGGGGACACAGATGCTGCACCATGCTAAGACATTCTGGAACTTCAAGTTAGACCCACCTTTGACAGAGAAACCTGGTGTGCTGATGAGCTCTGAGCCACATCAACCTGGGTAAGACCAAGCACCAACCAGGGGTATCTCAGAGAAGCTGGGTAAATGGGGGGTGGAACAGAGCATGCTGGGAGAAAAGCTAGAGAGCAACTTGCACAGACTGTGTTAAGCATAGAGCTTCTGGTAGCTTTCAGAAGACTGACCTAGTAAGCACGCCTTCCCAGCAGCCAGGCTTCCTAGGCTACCAGAGACTATAAGGTGGCAGGGCCATGGTCCCTACAACAAGGAGCTAGATAAACAAACATGGCTGACATGGAAAGGAGCAGAATGGGGTTGCACCAGTATCAGCTGCTTGTCTAGAGACAACAGAATGGAGGCAGAGGTGCCTAGTGATACCCACAAGGACCAAAGAGAAACTGGCCTGCTAAGTAGCCTGAAGCCTCTGCTCACGAGAACAAGGCAAATATGTCCAGGAAGAACACACAGAGAACCCACAGCCAGAGCCAAAGAAAAAGCCAAAGAGAAACAAGAAACGGACAGCCAAGGGCACTACCGAGAGCTGAGAGAGGATAAGCTATTGAAAGGACCAGAACTTCTGGAGAGCCCAGGTGAGCAGGGAGGAGCCTACAATGGCAATGCCACAAGGGCAACAGCAGTTCTACAATCCACTCGTAAACCACAGCTAAAACAAGGAAAAGCCTGTGGATTTTCCTGTATAAAACCAGAGCAGGGTGCACACTACTCTCCAGAGCACTACTTTCTCAGAAACCCAGCATGGGATTTAAAGCTCTGGTGGCTCAGAAAAATCCCTGTGCATCTTATGTCTTCACTGTGCAAATCTGAGTAATAAACAAGAAGACTAAGGAAGCAAACTAAGCCAGGGAAGTCAGGCTCAGCCCCTACAGTAAGGCAGAGCTAGCAAACAGGACCAGGCCCCAAAGCCTACTAAGATCTCAAGGAACACAGCAGAGCCTACCTGTGAATGAGGCTCCCTGCTGCCTGCCCAAACTGATCCATCTGGGTAGCTTCCTCCTCAGACAGGATCTCAGGGTGCAGGGAAAAGGATGGCGGGCGGGGCAGCTCACACTTCTGTTTGTCTTCCCAAGACTTCAGGGTGTTTTCAAAGGCCTAAGACATTAGAACCCAGAGTCAGACTTTTTCCGTGCCCTCCCATCTGCCCACAGCACACAGAGGTTCAACAAGGTAAAAGCTATGTATGGAAAGGATGTTAGTTTAATTTTGTGTCTTGTGGAACATGTCTCAACCATATAACCTTAGCTGGTCTCCTGTCTCTAGATTACTGAGACTACAGTGCACACAACTATCTCAGCTAATCTCTGTATGCCCAAGAACAAAGATGAATCCCTTTTGCCTCTTTTATGAATGTACAGGTGAGCCCATGAGTAAGCTACTGGTAGCCCAGATCCCACCAGACATTGTTGGCAATTGCTCTTACCCTGTCTCTGGTCAGAGTCTGTGCCCTGTTCTTGTGGACAATCCGAATGTACCCAGGTGGCTGGATCCAGGCTTCACCATCCACCTGCACCGGCACGCCCTCATCCCCCAGGATGGAGATCTTCACTGTTCGACACTGAACAGATGCCATACTGTTATTCTGGTGCCAGGAGATTTAAAGCTCCCACAGGCCTTTCTGCTCTGAGTGTCTGCACTCCCACCCCTTACCCACAGCCATTTACTTGGCCCTCCTTTTCTAGCCTCTGCTGTTTCCCCCTCTGCCCCTACTGTTCCCTGCCCAGACATCTGGGATAGGTAGAGCCAGAAGATCTTGGGTGCAGATAGGGATATCAGGCTAAAGGGGTCAAAGAGTCATGGTCCCTGCCAGATATAAACATTCCCAGGGCAGAGCAAAGTCTTAACAGATGATGAGGCTTCTGCCACTCTTTTTACAAAAATGTGCCAAAACCCAAAAAGGTAAACTTTAAACAGCTGACTGTTGGGAATCAACAGAATGCAGGAAAACAACCAGCAAATCTCACCCAATAAATTTTATCAGCACTGCACTGTATGCATAGTCACTCCTTCCCTGCACCCCCAAAGTGGGTGGACCTATACCAGCTCTTCAATGCTGTCAGAATTAAAGCCAGGAGCCTTGACCTGCCTGCTCTCTCTGGCGAGCCTCAGAGCTGTCTGTCAAGCCCCGGTGGGCTCACTCACTACCACAGACAGATGCATATCCACAGTGCACTCCTTCTTGCAGCAGACCAGGCTCAGCTGGGCCTTTCTACCTCAGCAAGACTCAGAGCACTCAGTGGGAGAGGGAGGCAGAGTGGGGAGGCCTGTAGGTCCTAGTTAGGCATCTCTCTTCCTTGGGTCTCTACTGTGAGCAAATCCAAGAGTCCTAGGCCAGGCCCTGCCTCTCCAAACAGAGATGAATCCCACAATGGGGTAGGATAGACCTCTGGAGCAGCATGGCCAGTACCTGGGCAATCCGATGATGCTGTAGCTTAATAACACGAGACACAGCCATCTGCATGCTTCCGAACACAGCGACCACCTCCAGAATCTTATCATCGAACGATGGAGCTGCAAAAGTCTGAAAGGGCCAGCATGAAAGCTGTCTGCCTCACTACCCCAAACGAATCTCCCTCTTGCTCTGCTTCCTGTTCTGGGAGTTCTGATGAGACAGACAAGCCCACACCCACACGTGGTAGTGATGGTGGTAAATGTAGTGCAGGGTTGGGTATCTGTTACCCAGAAGCCCGTTGCCTGAGTCTAGCTCTCAAATTTGCTATTTATTAGATGTGAGCCCTCTGGCAACCTATTCATGTCCTCTTTCCTTCAGAGGGAGATAACACTGCTTGCTCCTTAGGAGAAGGAGGTATAGAGAATGAAATCTGTGAACAGGTTCCAGGTACTTAGAACACATAAGTGCTAGCTGGTTTTTTTAATTACATGCAAACCCTGGTTAAAGCCTGGCAGTATCTTCCTACGTTCTTGGTATACATTCTAGACTCCTGCTTTTGGCTTCTCTTGCCTCATGCAATGCAATGCAGGCCCTACAGGCATCTCCCTCCTCCATGCACACATTCCACACTGCAGTTGGGGAACTCTTCTCTATGTACTGTGCCCCTTCTTGCTTCTGAGCTTCCACATCTTCTTTCTCCTGCCAAAATGGGATACTCCCCATCTAGTGTCTGCCAATTTGGCCAACTTAAGTCCTCCTTCAAGTCTCATCTGCTTCTCACTTGATCTTGTGCTAGACCTGCCTTCTAGATACCAGTCCAATTGGTGAGAGAGCCTGTCTATCTGGTCCTCCACCATGCCCACTGTCAGGACCAAGGAGATATTGCATCTAGTCACACCTCACTGACCCTGCTAAGTCCAGCCCACCCACCTCAAACCCCATACGTACATCATCTTCCTTGGTGCCCCCCCAGAAGTTGGTCCCTCCAGCATAGCTGGGAATGTTGAGGACAGCAATTCCCTGAAGACTCGGGAGGGGAATCGGGCGCCCATCACACTGCACGGAAGAAAGGCAGATGGAGAGAAAAAAGCAATACTCAGCATGTGACAGTTCTTCCTAGTACCAATTTGATATGCTGGGGGCCTGGGGCAAGGCAAGGGCTCCTTAGGGATGATCAGGCAAGGCTCAGTAGAAATGATCTATAACCAAGGTTGGGAGATCACGCACCAGGCCAGGAGGCTACCACTCACCTCCAGCAGGACCTTTTGTTCCAGGTTCCTATAGGTTCTGTGCAGCAGCTCTTTGGTGCCAAGGACACCATACCACATCATGTTCTTAGTCCGACTCCTAGAAAGAGAAGTGCCACCTTGAACAAGGCTTCTCTTACAATGACCCGAGTTACTGCTATGAAGCTTGGGGACTCAGCAACTGTGTACCAGCAGGACACTGAAACAAAACAGTCTGGGCTTCTCATGCATGCAAGTAAATTAGCAATGAGGAAGTATGCTACAAACTGACACTCTGCCAAGAAAGCAATCACACTCTGAAAAGGAAGTAAGTGAAACCCTCAGGGGGGAAAAAAAAATTCAAAAATATCAAAAAAAAAAAAAAAAAAAAGGCGGGCTGTGGTTGCACACGCCTTTAATCCCAGCACTTGGGAGGCAGAGGCAGGTGGATTTCTGAATTCAAGGCCAGCCTGGTCTACAGAGTGAGTTCCAGGACAGCCAGGGCTATACAGAGAAACCCTGTCTCGAAACCTCTCCCCCCCCCCAAAAATTATATATCATGACTTGTGGCTATAAAATTATGCTGGGGAGATGACTAGTGGATAAAGTGCTTTCTATGCAAGCATGAGGACTGGGGTTTGAATCTCTAGAACCCACATACAACTGGATGCAATAGAGCACATCTGAAATTCCAGGCACCATGGCTAGATGGGAAGCAGAACAGGAGAATCCCCAGAACCCCATGGACCAGTCAGCCAGGAATAGAACAGTAAAAAATAGAAGACTGTCTCAAAACAAGATGTAAACCAAGGACCACATGACATCCATGGTCTTCTGACCTCTACACATGCACTGTGCCATCTGCTCAGCTACACCCACTCATACACATTCACATAAGTAAATAAATGAAACAAAGAAAGGCACAAGCAAGAAAATAATCTCTGAATCCCCAAATCTCTATATACTCCACGTCCTGATGACAACTGGGAGGGGGGCTAGGCAGTCTGTGGATGAGCAAAGCTCCCCCTATGAACAGTGCTGGGATGGTGACCTTGCAGCACACTCATGTCACCTTCCTCCAACACATCATCATAGACCCCGATGCTGGGTAAGAGACAGCCCACTATAGCCATACACATCACTGGCTTCCTAATATCCAGTCTGCCCACACTGGCCAATCCAGGGGTGGAGTCCCTCCCCTTTTGAGCTGGCTTCTTGGCTGCCTCTTTCCATACATCTACTGACAAGAAGGAGCACATACCTGCATTTCTCTGGGTGTTCATCACGCTTGTTGTTAAAGTCCAGAGATATCTTTGCATCCAAGCCAATGCCAAAATAGTTGTTCATGACACACTTCTCTGTGTAGTACTCTCTGCAAAGGTGAGTTTAAAGTCTCTCAATGGCTCTGCCTGACAGGTCCTGGTTTCCAGTACATTTCACAGCCCTTTCATCAATTTCAGAGCAATCATCACGTGCATGGGCTTCTACTTCCTCACTGTTCAGGCCCTAGAAATCACTGCTCCTCTAGATGTGCCTATCCAGGACCTATCAAAGGGAATGAGGCAGTGTGCTCTGGCTCCTTTCCCCTATCCACAGTTTATCTTTATGCAAAGCAATCTTCTATTAAGTGGCCTTACTACGTTTTGTCTGTCATTAACTGAAAACATTCAAATTGATTTGTGTTCTAGTGATGACTTAGGCAAATTAGTGTCCATGTTGCTGTAGACATGTGTTTTAGAATTGATAAGAGTTTGTACCATGGGCAGAACCACTGGGACACAGAGCCTCTGGTGTGCCCTTGAGGTACTGCCAGCCTGTTTCCCAGAGGTCTTCACAGCATGCTTCTCTAGCACTGCTAAATGGTCCAACCAGTCCATGACGTGAAAAGGGCAGTGACTGGAAACTCCTGTGCCAAGGCCAAAAGCCTCCCTTCCCCAGAGAACTACTGGTGATGCACTCACCTACTCCTCTAGAACCAAAGGTGTATCTTGCCCCATGCCCTCCCCCAGTCCCATGTGACAGACACTGTGAGGAAGGTAAGTTCTAAAAATTCCCATAGACACTGGACAAAAAGAGGGGCTCCACAGAGTTGGCACTAGAATTCTACTGTATTTTAAGTTATGTTTCTTGCAACCTGACCAGAACCAATCTGTACAGCAAGAGTCTTTCCTGATCATACTTCTAGTTCAAGTGCCTGTGACTGCTAAGAAAAGCTCTGGGGCCAAACTAATTTCTAAGGTAAAGAGCATGTGATGAGCAGTATTTATAGGTCCTACGAAGAAAAAAAAAAAAAAGTAATACAGAAAATAGGGTGCACGACCCAGAGCAGGAGAGGCTGGGTGCAGGGATCCTAGGAGGAAGCAGCTACCCATGACAGAGAGGGAACAACAGGCTTAGCCACAGGTGGGGGTCTTCCATGACATCAAAGGAGGTAAACAAAGGAAGTCTCCTGGTCCGGGCCCCAGAGAGTGTTGCTCCCAGAGGAACTATAGCTCTGCCCCACTGAGGAAATACATCAGGATCTGAGCACAAGACCAGACCAGCAGCGGAGACCCATGTCCCACTAGGCTGGAGACTTCAGAGCCACGTTCCCAAACAGGGCCTCTGTGAGCCATACAAGTACTCTGTCGTCACACCAAACAGTAAGAGCAGGCAACTCAGAGCCAGCTGCCACCACCCTCTAGCTGTCCACAAAGCTGCAATCAGTAGCAGGAAAAAAATGACTAAAATAGTGTCTTCTTTGGTGTGAGACATACCATCTACAGTGAATTCTAACATACACAGGGATCCATTAAACCACTCTGCAGATGTCTTTACAGCCTCACAACAGAAGAGACCACATCCCCTCTGGAACATAGGATGGAGGAGCCACCAGACTTTCTCTCTAAAATCCTCAAAGTAAGACACTGTCTCCAGGAACTCCAACACCCAGGAACAACCACCTGGAGGATTTCAGTCCAGGGATGCTACATCACCAAAGGGATGGCCAACACCACAAAACAACACGAGACAAGGACAAAAACAATGTCGTGAATAAAGCAGTGTCCACACAGTCAACACTGATCTGGCCTGTTTCAGGGCCTGGGACAGGACAATAACAGGTCTGTCCTCTGCGATCCTACATTAGCCTGCAGGGAAGGCTGTCAGGCACACAATCCAAGAACAGCTGAAAAAGAGCCTGCTGTCCACTGATGGCTCTGCTGACTATGAATCAGACCTCTGCACTCTGCATTCTAACAAAACGCCCCATTGGTATTGCCTCATACTTACAGGTTTTCAGGTTCAGCATTAAAGGGATCAGCATTAATTAACAATCGACTGATGACTGAGCCGCCTGGCAAGGAGCCAGACATCCCTGCCCGAACACCTGCAAGGGAAGATGAAGAGGGTACTTGGCCAGGAGCTCTAGATGGAGCAAGACAGATGATCTCTAAGATTGGTGCCACATATCCTACAGGACAACATTATGAACATGTGCTCCAATTTGACTAACAGTTCAAAATCACCACTACTATCCCATATTAAAGTAAGTTATACTGGACACTCAGAAGACACATAAAAACTGTCTCCTTCATTTACCTGGCATTATTTGTACATTACATGCCTTTTATTTAAACAAGTACCTTTCTACGTTTGGGATACTATGCTGTAAGTTATTGGTCAAGAGCCCAGCCCAATAGCTCCCAAAACAGCATGGACTATTGACATTGCTTTTGGTTGTCCACCAAAGCTACACGATAAAACTCTCTTGCTCGGGGGCTGGAGAGATGGCTCAGTGGTTAAGAGCACTGACTGTTCTTCCAGAGGTCCTGAGTTCAATTCCCAGTAACCACATGGTGGCTCACAACCATCTGTAATGGGATCTGATGCCTTCTTCTGGTGTGTCTGAAGACAGGGACAGTGCACTCACATACATTAAAAAAAACAAAAACAAAAACAAACAAACAAACAAAACCACTCTTGCTAAAGACACAGCACACTTGGGCTTCAGGACAGCAAGAAATTAATCTGGAACTAACTAGAAAACACTCTTCCTCCTGGCTAGCTTTCTTAGAGCTGAAATGTGTTATGTGGGGTGTTGGGGTGGAGGTGGGGGATCAATGGTCTTTTGTCTGCATGCTGCAATACCAACCTGCCAGGAAGATGTGCCCACTGGTGCAACCGTGATATAACGACTATGGGGTACACCACCTTCTACCTAAATTTGTAGCCTACGCCACAAGACAGGGGGTTCATCCCTAGTACTTTAAACCTGGCCAACAGTTCATGACTGGGAAGAATAGAGGTCCTAAGGGAAAACTTGCTTTGCTGCTGTTGTTTTTGCTAAACAATCATGATGTTACACTGTATTTTAAGTGTTTGTTTCTACCTATAGATAAGTGCTACACTCACCTCAAAAGTGTGAATTTAACAACTAGAAACAATTCAGAGAAGCTTTTTTCTCCAGTGAGCAGTGGTTAATGTACAGACCCCTTATTGGTCAAAGAGCTGAGAATGAATGAATGTTGAGTACTTGACCCTAAAAGGGACAACTTTATCAGTCCCTCCCAAAGATTCGGGACAGAAAAAAATGTAAGAGTCTGCGGACTGGGAAAGAGAACTGCAAAATGATGTCTGGTGGCACTGGTCACCCGCATAACATCAAGCCAGTCAGAAGCCAAGCGAAGCAGAAGGGTTCCCAAGACCGTGCCTAGTTGAGGAGCTACAGGTACTTGATAGCTTTTGGGAGAGAAAGATGGCTACTACTAGGGTGCCCATAGCTGTGCATACTAATTAGACTCAGCGCATTACAGAAACTACACGAGGATAAAAAAAATAAGAGAAGGACATAAAGTGGGGAGAGTACATTGGAGGACCATGGCGGTGGTCTGGAGGGAGGTGTTGGGAGCAGTTATGGTCAAAATACATTATATAGGTGTATGAAATTGCTAAGGAAACAAAAAGGCACATTTTATGCAGTCACGTAAGTTAAACTACAGAGTTCCGTCTGTATTTCCACGGACCTGCAAGCTTTCCAAGGACAGCAGCAGTCTTATTCTTTCCAAGACCCGGGGTGTCAAAAGCGCAGCCAAGGACAACAAGCACCTCTAACCTCCTTGGTACCCCACCCCCAGACTAGGACACCCCCAGGGGAGTGGGTCACTCACTTGGATACCCCCAGACTAGGACACACCCCCCAGGGGAGTGGGTCACTCACTTGGATATAGGATCTTGGTGTTCAGAGCAGGCAGGCTGTCTCGGCTTCCTGTATTGGGAGGGAGCGAGGCAGAGCTGCCAAGTGACAGACCTTTGCTCATTAGCTTTTCACAAGGGGCCCTGGATGCTGCAAAACATGACAACACACTTGACACTGTCCAAAGCAGAACACAGCTAAAAGGGTCACAACAAAATGAGCAGACAGGAGGGATGTGGGAAAGGAGAGTTCCAAGCACTCATTGGCCAGTAGTATGTGCGATAAAGAGCCCCTGAGTTAAGGTGAAGGAAGAGTACTCACATGTCCCCTGTGGGCCTGGTTCATCTTGAAAGGGCACAGACTTGGACAGAGAGGGGCTGACCCCTAATTACAGTTTGGGTACAAAAGGCAGAGTTCTGATGCTAATTAACAGTATGTCTACTCTAGAAAAGCCTCCTTCCCTTTCCCATGGTGCCATGACAGGCTGATGGGAAGAACCCCTTCCTTTTGAAGACCTTTGCTGAGATCTAGTCTGAGAGATATGAAGGTCTCAGTTTTGCCAGATACTTATGAGCAGCCATAAGAAGGCTCTAAGAACACCTAGGGAGGCCAGGGATGTTCCTCAGCAGGGGAGGCCCTGTTTCCTGCAAGTGATATAGTGTACATGCCTCTATTAATCATATCTTGGTGCATGAAAGTGGTACAGATGTAGGCTACAGGTGAGAATGTAGAGAAAAAGCACTCTAAAGTGTCCATGGCAAGCTCACCAAGTATCACCCAAACCAAAACCCAGCCATACCTTTGCGGTGACTCCTCCCCTTGGCGACCACACAGCTCTCACTATGAGCAGATGATGTGCACACCCTATTGTCAGTTTTCAAGTCCTTCTTCTCAGATTCAGAGAGGCCTAGGACAAAACCCTGCTGCTCCTGAGTCTGGGCGTTCTGCTCATCCACCGCTGGTAAAGAAAGAACATTCCCGCTAAGACTGTGCCAGTAGGGCTAAGGATACTACAGGTTCTCTTTTCTCAATGGTAGTACGGCTCAGACCCAAAATCCTCACCACAACACACTTTAGTCCAATGCCTTAGCTCAGTTAATGTACTAGGACTTGGGCATTCCAGCTAACAGGCTGGACAGAAGGACTCTGAGGCAGAAGTATGTGGAGGTGAAGAGAGGACTAGAGGCCCTAGCAAGAGAGTGGGTAGCATAGCCACACCAGTGACCAGGTGTGGTGTGACCACGGGGTCTGAAGCGAGAAGAGGTGAGCTGCTCAGAGTGACAGAAGGAGAGTTGGTAAACTGAGAGGGAGAGCACGTATCAAGTGCTGTCCTGGGGCAGTGAGGGGGTAGGAGAGGGTAATGGTTAGTAGGGCTGGGCAGTGTCTATGAAGAAGGAGGTGGGCCAAAATGACTCCCACACACCACCACTCTTGGTCTATAACTACACCCAGGGAACTTGGGGACTCCAGTGCCACCTAGGGACTAAGAGACCCATTACCTTTTTCTGTGTGCTCTATAATCTGGCGAATTGCTTTCTTCAGGCTGTTGGCTCTCAGCATTAGCTGCTCCCGGGGCCGGAAGATCTGTGGCCGGGAGGGGCATGCCGAGCCCACCAGATGGTCCCCGGTAGAGCTACAGATGTTGCCTGATCCGTCCCCATCCTCAGCTTCCTCAGCAATGGTAGGAGGTGGGTTGGACAGAGAGGATGAAGCCTGAGACTCATCATCCAAGGTCTTGAGGAGAGAGTCCAGTTTCTCTTTCAAGACAGAGCACTAGATTCGAGAAAAAGTGGCATGGAGAGCAAGCTCTTCTGCACCCGCTACTCCACCTACCCTGTGCCCAGGAACCTACCTTCTTGGCCATGACCTCCGACTCCTGAGAGCTCTCTGTAGTCTTCTCATAGGCCTTGCCCACTCGAGCCACAAAGTCCTTCACTGTCTCACAGAGAACTCTGTAGGAAACAGAGGGCAGCTTGGCTAGGACCCTGTATAGCCCACTTGCTGCCTCTCTAAATCCCTGAAGCCCCATCACTCACTTGGCTGATGAGATCACCACAGAATGTTGGTCTGAAGTCAAGATTTTAGACAGATGGGCTGCAACTGAGTCTTCATAGAAGAGAATTTGCTGCACCTATCATCATACCAAAACAGGGGGCAGTTGGTCTCACAATTGACTGTGAGCTCCATTCATGTCTGACTTGGGAGTTTTCTTGGGCCCTCCTGGTCCATCCTCTCACAGAACAGACCATCTCCAAACACTACCAGGGCTGTCCACTGCTATGGGAACAAGGTCAAAAACTTCATCAACCCATGGACAGACTAAACTGATTAGCCTGAACAAAACAATACCTATCAGAGCCAACACAGTCCATGCCTCTTCAGTCAGGACAGTGAGACAAGCCTGGACACCCTGGCGTATAACTCCAGTCTATCTTCAGTAATATGCTAGTGGCCAGCTACCTGATTGGCCAGTCAGTGCAGAAGCTACCTTTTCTCCTGCCAAGAAATCTGCCAATAAGGTGTAAATGAACCTTGCTCAGCTGTACCCACAAGCAGAAGAGCTCCACTGTTCTTTGCTCTCCCCATGGCCAGCAAGCTTTCTCACAGGTCAAAGAGAGAGCAGAGTCTCAGACATTTTCCTGGGTACTTCTCAGGCTCTTCACAAATATTCTTCTCAAAACAAAAGCACAGACCATTCTTCATCTGTGAAGCCATGAAAAGCTGGCTTGGCTTGCTGACTGCTACTGTCCTTGACCCCTTGGCCTTGTCAGACCAGTCACCTAGCAGGACCAACACTGCATGTGCCCAGCATTGTAGTCAGGACATAAAGACAAAACCCCACCCCTCAGGATCTCAGAACTGAATCCTTGGAGTGGCCACTGCTCAGCACGAAGGACTGAGGCTGAAGCAGTATGTGCTAACTGCAAAGGCAGCACAGACATCAGAGAGAGACAGGCAGGCAGAGCATGGAGACTTCTGGAAGCAGACAGGAGGCTGTGTAGGAAGGAACAGCAGACTGCAATAGGTGCGGAGTTACCATAAGGAGCATAAGATGTCACAAGGGATTAGGCATTAGGAAGCACCTCAAATCCTGATGACAACTTAGGAAACCTCCCGATAGTCATGAACCCGTAGAGTTGAGCTGCTCAGTCCCAAGCTTAGCCAAAGGTTCTTCCTGCACTCCTTCAGAACCACAAAAGGGGCAGGGATGCAGTAAAAAAGCTAAGTGCATGGCAATCACATGCGGGGGCTTAAACAGCAGGTGGTGGGCTGGGGAGCTCAGTGCTGAGTGTGAGATTCAAAGTGCCATGCCTCACACTACAACAGAGAAAGAGCAAGAGCAAGCAGGTGGTGGTACCTCTGAGTCCTCGCTGAAGTCCTCAGTGACCGTGGAGGAAGAGGCCTGCCGAGGGAGCTTGGTCTCATATGCCATAACACTCCACCTGCACAGGTCTAAAGTCAGCTCAGCTGCAGGTTGCCCACTGACACCCAGGGATCTGCAGGGCCCCATCCCCCAGCCAACCCCTCATCGTTCCAGTGTTGCTGTCTGGTGCCTTGATCTTACTACTAGTCTGACTTTGAGTTTTCTGGTTTTTTGAGACTGGGGCTAGTCCTCGTGGTCTTAGAGTAAGAAGCGTGGCCACAGCGACCAATGCTTGATCCAGCTGCCATTCAGACATCCTGGCTGCCCCACTCACCTGTCCAGCATTTTAGTGCTGGCCCTCTCCAGCTTTGCCAAGATCTGAGGGAGTTGCGTATCATCATCACAGGCAGAGCCCCAGCCGAGAACACGGGCCAGGTCATTCCCTGTCCCCAGGGGCAGCACACCTAGCTGACACTGGTGGAAAAGTGAGGAAAACATTCCCTTAGACACCAAGTCCAAGAACCACTGCCATGCAGTGCCCACCCTGCTGACACCAGCAATAGCCACAAGACGTGCTGGAGTCTGATCTGAAGTGTGTGGTCAGTACCTTCTCAGCAGAGCCCACCAGAGGGGAGAGATGGGCTTTGGGATCAACAGCAGATACCATGATCCCCAGTCCTTCCTCACTTATTCACATGTCTTAGCAATCAACCCTTGAGAACCCCTGGTTTCTACAACCCCTCCCTTCCCAAAGACATTGAAATACTCACACTGGAAGAGTCCGTCTGTAACTCCCCAAACGTCTCTCTACACTACTATGCATCTCATTCATTGATGCCAAATTCACTTTCCAAAAGCTGTCACTAGTATCATTCCACCACTAAAAGTCCCCCCACTGACTTCCAAGTCTTATCAGTAGCCATGCTAAGGCTGTCTGAACATACAAGACCTAGTCTGCACCCACTTACCTATGAGGTGGTAGTTCCCCAAATTGACCCCCCAGCCCTGCTATCTCCTCCTAGACTTAGCAGAGGGCAAAAGTAAGGGAAGAAGGCAGAACGAGAAGAAGAAGAAAGGAACAAATATGGGCTCTAGTAAAGTCTACTGTCAGCAAGGAGGGACCAAGGGTTGTAACTGTCCTAGGGAGGGTCACTCTCAGCAGCCTCTGGATGGCCCAGACTAGGGAAGATACAACAGGGCTGGGGTCATTTGGGCAAGCCAGCAACTAGCTTGAAGTGAGGAAAGAAGACCAAGGAATCAGGAATTCCTTGATAGTTGTAGGGCCCAGAATGTATGAAGGGTCCTTAGGCCCTTGATGTATGAAGACATTCGGGCAAAGTAGGAGCTGAGTAACAGGCGAAGTTGGAAACTTGCAACACTACAATACCCAAAAACCCCAGAGTGTCCCCCAAATTGACATGGCATCAAACTCCAGTGAGTCACAAAGCTCTCCCCATAGGAAAAGTGTGAAGGATGAGGATGGGACATAAGAGGGTGACCACATAGCATGTACTAGAAGTTGGAGAAGAGACATCACCACATACCGGGCTGGAGAAGCTAGAGGTGCAGGAGAGAGCAGACGGAGCTCCAAGGAGCACAAAGAAACCATAGGAGACAAGTGTTCACAGAACTTGACTGAGTATGAAAACCACATTCATAGCTTTCCTAGCAAGCCAAACATTAAGCTCAAAAGCCGGTCAACAAAACTGTACACTGTAATCCCACCACTGGGGGGTGCTGCTTCTTTTCCTAGAGTTATGGTGTGGCTATCAGTAAATCTTAGACCATCTCTTCTCCAGACAAAACACAAAATACGATTGGTGAGTGAGACTAGACAAAGAACACAAAAATCACTGAAAAGTAAAGAACAACAAAAAATTATAAAGAAGAGGAAAATGACAAGCCAGGAAACTAGGGAAATCTGTTTGTTTTGCTGTTGTCATTTCAAGACAGTAGTCCTCTGTGTAGCCCTGGCTATCCTAGAGCTTTGTAGACCAGGTTGGCCTGGAATTCACAGTGCCACCACCGCCTGGCAGGAAAAAAACTGATCTTTACTGACAGACAGGTGAGATGCTGACCAAGCATGATGGTGAGACAGCCATTTTTATTTTGTAAATGTGATTACCTCAATAAAAAACCATGAACAGGAGATTCGTTTAAAACAGCTTTCCAATAAAGCTGTGTTTGACATTATTATTATCTAAAATTAAGACTTTTTGTTTATATACTGGGGCAAGACAAAAAGAACAAGCCTTGAGGCAAGTGAAGGCTCCATGTCACCTGGGATGTGAACTGGAGCATCTCTGACAAGTGTAGTTTGGCATAAAAAATTTAAATAAGGGCTCCTCAAAAGAGAAGATTCTAGAACATGAACAGGAGTTCAGCAATGATGGACTCCAGCCTCCAGCTCCTGCCCTAGGGAAGAAGTGCTAACTCAGGACCTCCTACTACATCCCATAGAGAACTGCCACTCTGAGCTGTCCAAGGAGCAGAGCATGGAAATCCACACACACTGCTATTTCGACAGTTCAGTAACCAACTAGCAGATGAGTGCCAGATGAACAGTGTGTATTTTGACACAATCTGAGCAATGGTTATGACAGTATGCACAATGGCTAATTGCCATGGGGGGGGGGGATCCTGGGGGTAAAAATTCAATGAACACAGTAAGAAATCAGGATACTGTATTTTTATTTCAGTGTTAAAATCTAGGCAATTAGGTTCAATGAACCATAACTCAAACTTCAGAGATTGAAGATTCTTTCTTCCTTTCCTCTCAAGACAGAGGCATCCAGCAATTAGGACATCAACTCCCAAGGAAAGAGCTGGAGCTTAGGGACCACAGTCCCGATACTTGTTTCCCACATAGAGCCTGATGCTCCCTTGACCCACATGATTTTCCTATTCACCCATCACAGTGGGGTGTCCCTCAGCCCCTATCTGTAGTACCTGTTTATGAAGGTTGAGGCTGTCGATTTCAGAGAGGACCCAGCCAACACTGCCATCCCCGCCACAAACCAGAATCCGGAAGGTGTCAAACTTCTGAAATAACCGTAAGCTGTAGAAGAATGGGAAGCCAGGGAAATGAGTGTTCTCTAAAAGCTGAGGGGAATACCCTGTTCCACGTGGCTGAACCTGGACCCAGGTTAAGCCCAGGTATGTATATACAGGGTCTACAAGGTTGCCTAGACATCTGTCTGTCCAGCCCCTCTACTCAGGGCCCATTTTGCCTACATGGAGGATTGTGGTGTCAGATCCCAGCAGCTCCTCCAAACAGAGTCAGGGAGAAGATAACATGGAGCACATTTCAGAGTAAGATGACAGTCTCACTTGATGTCAAGTCAGCTCCTAGGAGGACTTGTGGGCATGGCCGTCCATATCCCAGCCAAACACTCGGCCTAGGAATCCCCACCCTTGCTTTCCTCATTCATGTGCTAGCCCAGCCCTCCCCTCCCCCAGTAAGGGCAGCCAGGTTCAGCCTCTATTGCTGTTCTGAGTCCTTAAGGAGCCTCCAATAAAACCTTCTAAAACAAGAGTTCTGTCATATGTTTTATCTAATAGCTTGCTAATTAAGAAGAGTCAAGTATCTCAGCAAATAATTGGAGCCCACTCTGATAAGTACCTGGTGCCCTCAGCTCCCCCCAACATTTGACCCAGTCCCTACCATGCATACAGGAGAAGGCAAGAGTATATAGAGTGGGCACACTGGACCTCCTCAGAAGCTAGCACACTGGAGACACTAAAACACTAGCTTAACATAGCCTCTCTTACTGCAGATCCCAAAGAAACCAGTGCTTCCCTCCATTCAAGTAATTATTCACAAATGCTGCCTTCTCACCAGGGACCTTGCAGACTGTCTCTAATGGAGCTGGCTGCAAGGGAGTCCTCAGAACACAAGCTAGGATGGGCAACAAGACACTGCCTCAGATTTGAACCTAAGCTCTGAGCATCAAGGCTGCATTTGACTTCCAAGGGGTGAGGAAAATGAATATTTACATGTATCCTTTAAATGTTCACCAATGAGGACCCCTGCTTTCTAGAAAAGCAGTGGTCAACTAAGGCCAGAACTCAGGGAGGTAACAAACTGTATGATGTCAGATGCTTCCCAGAAACAGGAAATAAGTAAACCAACTCCCCTGCCATCTCTACTAAACCTGTGTCACGTCACCTTCTACTCAGCTCCAGCTGTATATCATGGAGCTCTTGCACATCTGCCACAGTACAGTGGAGTTTTCAAGCAATATCCCTAGCTGAGCCTGTTCAGTGTAGTGCAATCAGCAAACAGGATACTTTTAATGTCCCTACCAAACTGAGACTAGTTCCTCATTAACCTCAGAAAGAATGGATGTGTGCCATTCAGAAAATAGGTATCTGCAGAATTCCAGGAATGCTGCCTTTGAGCAAACAGCCTGTAGGAGGCCACTGTGACTGTCTTCCAGCAAGCTGTGCAGCAAGTGAGCAAGAGCAGCAAAAACCAAACCAAAACAAAACACTGAAGGCCCAGCACCCAACATGATGTGCAGCATGAGCCCCATAGCACGTCAGCTTAGGCACACAGAGAAGTGCTGACTCAAGCTATAACAACATCTGGCTCTAAAAGAACTTCTCCTAGGCTCCTCCCAGAACTCCAGCACCTTCCATCAATCTCCCCAAATGCTGGCATGCCCTCTGAGTCCTACCTTACAAGAACAAACGTTTCCTGCAAACCTGTGAAAAGGAAAACTAAAAGGAAAGGACATGTGTCCCTGGCTGGCAGATAAGAAGCTTCAGACCCCGGGGCCCCTCACATCTCACGGCACCTGCATGAAGATACCACTGTGTTGAGATGGAAACGTTCCCTTGGTTTCACTGGAGAAAGGCTTCCTAAGAACTAAGCAGGCAGCACAGAGAGCAAGGCAGGTCTGTAAGCACCAGCACAGAAATGTCCCAAGCACAGGAGCTGATGCATGTGAACTAGAGTAGCTGTGCATGCATGCTCACTTTTGTGTGTACTTTTCAGTGGAAGGATGCAAACATCTACCATCTATCTATAAGGAGCGGGTCTTTCATAAGGATGCAAACATCTACCACCTATGAGGAGTGGGTCCTTCATAAGGATGCAAACATCTACCACCTATGAGGAGTGGGTCCTTCATAAGTAAAATTTTGGGAGGGGCAGTTGAACTTCTTTGCTATTTGAAAATTTCTTTATAAAGATTTAATTTTATTTTACTGCCGTTTTGCTCATATGTATACCCATGTGCCACGTGTACAGTGTAGAAAGGCAAGGTGTTGGATAGTGCCCTGCAACTGGAATTATAAACATTACAAAATTGTGAGCTGCCATGTAGGTATTAGGAATCAAAGTTGGGTCCTCTCAAGAGAAGTCAATGCTCATATGCACTAAGTGATCTCTCCAGAACTTAAAAAAAAACAAAAAACAAAAACAAAAAACCTTATTTTTGATCCTTTTAAAAAACGAGTATGTCTTATCTACAGAACACTGTAAATTCCTAGAATGGGATGTCTCACACAATCCCTACCCAAGGTGTGGTCCTCCATTCATGAGATCAAAAACCTGGGCAGGGTTCAGCAGCTGCTTGAATCTTCGAAGAAACTTCACACCTTGATTGTCTCCACTTTTTGAATTGACAAAGACCAGCAGAGGGCTTGTACAAGACGGGGGACAGGTAGCCTTCCAGAACCCTAGAAGTCAGGGTGGAACAGGAAAGAACCCTTACAAGCTGTTGAGGTGTTGTGGACTAAATAAACTGCAACAAGAAGCACAGAATTCACAGTGTGAGCCAGTGGGGGACAACGTAGGTGTGAAGAGGTGAGCTCACCTCACCACACTTAAGGATTCCAGATTTTCCCTCACTGCATTATCCCCTCTTCTGGCTGCCAGCCTGGCAGAGCTCTTTCCTCTGAATCATGTACCCCAGAGATCCCCTTCACCCATCCTTGCCAGTATGTTTCTCCATTGTCCAGACAGACATGCTAGACTCTGCCACAGATGGTGACAGGCACAGCCCTTCAGCTCATGGCAGACAAGGACACTTTATACTTGGTCACTACTCAACAGCCAAGAAAAGTGCTGGCTAAAGCTGTGAGTCCTATGGCAACTCCCAGAATGCCAACTATGACCTCTGCCCATGCCACATCTGAGCCTAGTCTCTTGCTGATCATGTCCCAAAACTGTCAAGACACCCATCTCCAGAGCTGGTAAGGAAGGCAGCATTCAGAAATGGCATGTGAGCACCCACCATCGGAGTCGATACTGTTGAGTGCTGTGGGAGGGATGACAGACACCTTGCACAGGCCAAGTGGACACTTCATCACCAAGGACTCTTTGCAAGATGTGTGAACCTGCAATAAAAATCCACATGTCACCAGGAGTCACAGTCTCCTCGTACACACCAGAAACTCCCTGACACAGCATCTGGAAATCCCTCCCAAGAAGAGGCAGGAACCATCAGAGCAGGTGAATCTGTGCCCCCAAGCACCCTCTTCCCTGGCCTTGCACAATAGGAGGCAAAAAATCAGATGGGATTCCACCCAGTAGAAGCCAGACATAAAAACCAAACCATAGCCCTCTGCTTCCATCTTGGCTACCCTTAACCTTCAGGGCTCCTGGACAACCTGCCTTCATATTACTAGGTTACTTGCTAGTCACTGACAGGGTCAAAACAAGGTGCCAACCACAGGAACCACAGCTGTCTACTCAGTGACCCTCACTGGCTGTTACCCTTCCAGCCACTGGTGGGGCATGGCAATCTGAAGACCAAACAGAGACATGCTAGAGACATCCCAGAGTTCTAACCCATGATCAGCTGGGCACCCTTGGGTAGAAGTGCTCTTTTCTTTTTCTTAAAAAACTTGTTTTTTAAGAGTTATTTATTTTATTTATATGAGTTTACTATAGCTGTCTTCAGACACACCAGAAGAGGGTATCAGATTCCATTACAGATGGTTGTGAGCCACCATGTGGTTGCTGGGATTTGAACTCAGGACCTCTGGGAGAGCTGTCAGTGCTCTTAACCACTGAGCCATCTCTCCAGCCCAGAAGGGCTCTTTTCAAGACACTCTTCCCCACACAAGCTTTTCCCTAATAGCCAGAGTGGACAGGGACAAGCAGGGCCTATGAGACTTGATACTGTGTTCAAGAGGCTATAGTCATGCTGTGGCTCCTCTTTGTTTGAGGGTGTTGGTCACTATGGTCACTGTCCCAGAACAAACTTCTCTTGTGTTCCTTATAAGTGTTCCTACTCTCATCATAGAAAGTTCTATGAACCTGTCCCAAAGACCCCTTACCAACCTGAGATGCCGCATGGAGCAGATATGGAGCTTTTTTGTGTAAAAGATAGGATCAAAGTCAAGGGAAAGGAATTAACAAAACTGTCAAAAATGAGGATGACCATGCCCAAGTGAGAAT
The DNA here is from genome assembly GCA_019843965.1 of Rhynchomys soricoides. Classification (NCBI taxonomy): domain Eukaryota; kingdom Metazoa; phylum Chordata; class Mammalia; order Rodentia; family Muridae; genus Rhynchomys; species Rhynchomys soricoides. The sequence continues at coordinate 120,703 of JADRCH010000339.1, forward strand.
GTCAAAGCTTGGAGCTTTTAGAAAGCCTCTGGGGTAAACTCAGGAGTTAGGGAGGAGAAGAACAAAGCCCCGAGCCCAGAGTGCATCCACACACCCACAGGCAGGACAGACAGTACCTACTCACCATGGCCTTGCACCAGAGGCAGCGCCAGTCCTGCAGGCGCAACACACTGCCACAAGTCTTGTCACACACAATGCACTTGGCACTCACAGGTAGGTTTCCTTCCAACCACTGGTGGGGCATGGCAATCTGTAGACCAAGCAGGGACAAGCTAGAGACACCCCAGAGTTCCAAAACAGGGTTCAGCTGGGCACCCCGGGACCGAAGCACTCTTTTCAAAAACACTCCTCCCCACACAAGCTTGTCCCTGACAGCCCGTGTGGACAGGGACAGGCAGGGCCTATGAGGTACTTCCCATACCACAGCACCTACTGGGAAGGAAAACACCCAGACTTATGGAGATTGGGGCAGAGTTGGGAGTACAATGACCACAGATGTCCCAAATCCTAGAATGACATCTTAAATAAGAAGTGTGGGGGAGGGCAGGAAATAGGGGGTACCCTGCAGGTCACGGGCAGAATCCCCCTGGACATACCCCATCCTCGTCCTCAATGATATCCTTCCCAATCGAGGCCAATGTGGTCCACTTGCAGTTACTGGTTGCACGCACAGCACACCGTTTGTGAGCCTTAAACTTACACACTGTGGGGAAAGGGATACACAACCCTTCAAGCTTCATCCTCAACAGGATGTCTCCCTGGAGGACAAATGGCTGCTTAGTGAGGTTGGGGTGGAGTGAGCTCTTGAGGCCAGTCACTTGGTGCTGCCACCTGTACCCGCAGAACATGGGGAGAGCCGTAGAGGAGAATGGAGTGAGCAACTGAGACGTGGCAGACTATGCTGGCCTCTGTCACAGCACCTCACCTCTATCCAACAGACAAGCAGACTCAGAAAACACTATGGAACTGAAATCTGAAGTTCACCTAACTCCACATTACAAAATACTCTTATTTTTTTTATCCATTTAAAATAAATGTAAAACAAGCTATACAAAATAAGCAGCAGGTAGTCCTGGCCATGAGTCAGAGCTTGTAGTCCCTGTGTGACCCCTGCTCTGCCACCAGAATCCTCCCCTGACCCTGTATTGTGAGGCATGCTCTCTCCTGCATCCACAGCACACAACTAGAAAGGGCCCGCACCTTCTGTCTCCTCACTATGACTTTCTTTCTGCTCATGCTGCAGAAGCTCAGTAAGTAGAGGACACCCGAGGTCTGCGTCCTCTGTGGGAAGGTCAACAAGAATGGAGTGGTGGGGACCCCCCTTGACTACCCTCAGGCAACTATACTTTTATTAAGACTGTATTTGAATTTCAGTTTATCAAGTAAAACCTTCAGTCACCTTTCACCAGAATGACAAATGCAGCTTTCTTACCTTCACAGGATAGCCCATGGGATGTGACCCCAGACAGAACTTCACGACACACGTTGCAATAGGTTGGTCGTGCATGGGAACAAGCATACCAGTTGTGCATCCCTGAGAAATGGTCCATGCTATACTGGGTAGGCTGGAAGAATGACACAAAGAGGGGAAAGATAATATTTCTCTTTGGAACTCTTTAATGCGGCAACTCAGAACTACATAAAGTACCCCAGAGAGGTCCATGAAGGACAGGACCAGAGCCTTGACAGGTGCATCAAAAGAAAGAGCTATGGGCCTCAATTTTACAAGACAAATGCTGGGGTCTACTTGGAAGATACTCTGGGGTAAAGGGTGGAGGTAAGGGTGGATTAGAGCGCAGGCAAGAGCAGGCAAGAGCAGGCACCCATAGACAATATGCTTCTCTTTTAACCTCAAAATGCTCTTTGTTCTGGACAGTCTTGAGTGCTGCAATCCAATCTTCCATTTCTTTCCTGTTGTCGGCACACAAGATGAGCTTCCTACAAGGAGTGATGACCTAGAAGAACAACATCATGGTCCATGTACCCATGAACAAGGGCAATGCTGGCAGCTACAAAAACTCTATCTATATATGTTATGGTGGTTTGCATATGCTTGGCAGAGGGAGTGGCACTAGTAGGAGGCATGGCCTTGTGGGAGGAGGTGTAGCCTTGTTGGAGAAAGTGTGTCACTGTCGGGGTGGGCTTTGAGATTCTCCCTCTAGCTGCCTAGAGACAAGTGTTCTGTTTGCCTTTGGAACAAGATATAAAACACTCAGCTCCTCCAGCGCCATGCCTGCCTGGATACTGCCGTGCTTCACACCATGATGATAATGGACTGAACCTCAGAACCTGTAAGCCAACCTAAATTAAATGTCCTTTATCAGAGTTACCTCAGTCATGGTATCTGTTCACAACAGTAAAACTCTAACTAAGACAGAAGTATATATTCACAGGGAAAATTTTTCACTCAGGCATTCACATTGAACAGATCATGTAAGTAGTTATCATGTATCACTGTAAACCAAGAAGCAATTTCAGGCCAAAAAGACAATGGCATTCCATTAGCTATCCACCAGCTACCAATCCGAGTGAACACTTAGAACTCACTGCCACACATAAGAAAGAAATAAGCCCTGGAAAACTGAAAAAGAGAAGCAAACAAAGAACTGTAGAGCTGCTGCTCCAGAGAGCCTTCATTTAAGGGCCAGTGCGTAAATGACATAGCAAGTTCTATCCAGTTACTTTAAATTAACATGAGCATGTGTTGCACATAGACAAGAGAGCAACAACCAGCTTGTACAGTTAGGAACTAAGCAATTTGGCTGGAATGACACACAACTGGTGCTAGCCAACAAACGGAAAGAAAGTGGGAAAAGTTTATAAACTAAAGAGAAGCCTTCTGAGGAGGAAAGACTACAAAATCAGATTCACAGAGGAACAGAAAGCGCTAGGAAAGGAATGCAAGGACACTGAATCGGTGTCACCACAGAAGGGAGAAATAGCCTCTTTTCTCTCTTCAGATTGGTAAAGTTCTAGAAGACAACATCTAGACTTTCTGAAGCTGTGGAAGAGGAGTTCTCAGGCACTGACGGGAGCCACACAGGTACAAACAGTTAGGAAAAAAAGGTTTGAGGCTTATTTTAAATGCCATAACCTCTTAATTTTACTGTAATGACACAGCACAAGAAGTTGGCTCAGCAGGTATAGGCTCTTACTACCAAGCCTAATGACCTGAGTTCATCCCCTGGACCTACGCAGTGGGGGGGAGAACCAACTCCTGCAAGCTGTCCTCTGACCCCCACACTGTATAACATCTACGCATACATATAAACAAATACATGTAATAAAAATCATATAAATGTTTAAGTGATTCCAAAATCAAATCTATACAAAACGAAGTCTGAGTAGAAGTTCTTCTTTTAATGTCTTCCCCCTCTATTTTGATTACGTTAAAAAGAAGGAAGGGTGCTCACTTCGGCAGCACATATACTAAAATTGGATTGATACAGAGAAGATTAGCATGACTCCTGCACAAGGATGACACGAAAATTAGTGAATCAGTCCATATTTTTATCAGTAAAAAGTTATCAATTTGTCAACAGGAATGTAATTACCATTAGAAAGCATTAAGCAAAAAAATTTAAGTACTTTATGTTTAACAGATTATATTCTAACCTCAGACAACTAGATGAAGAAAAAACTTTCACAATAAGCTGAGATCTAGTTCAAAGATCACTGACAGGATTTTTGTTGTTGCTCTGGGGTTTTTTGTTTGGTTGTTCTTTGTGTTTTTGTTTTTGTTTTGTTTTTGCTAAATCTAATGGGTAGTTTTCACCTGAACTCAATAAAGCAACTCTTTGAAGAAAATAAAAAAAAGGAAGGAAGGAAGGTGTGGAGGGAGACTTCCCTGCATTTATAAGCTGCATGCAAACAAAAGAGTAGTTATACTCCCTATATAAACAGACACATACTACAGACATCACCTATCACCTCTGCTTTCTCTCATAACTGTACATCCTAGCCTCCACACATGACAGCAACAGCCCCTAGTTCTACCTCACAGGAGCACAGCAGTCTGTGGTACAGACACAGTTTCTCAGCCAGTGCTGTTTACCACTGGGAACTCTGCACTGTTTGAAGTCCTTGGCTGTTTCATAGAGTGCCACAGTGAATGATCTTTTACTATAAAAAACGGTAAATATTTTTACAGTATATCTCTGGGCCAAATTCCTAGAAGTGGAATTTCCCTTAAAGAGAGTAAATTCATATGTAACCTTGCTAACTGTTGCCAAATTCCCTTCTGCAAGTGCTGGACAACCCCTACCACATTCCCACCAGTAAGTTCAGGAGAGTGCCTATTTCCAAGGGGATCTTCACAATCAAATGTTTTTAACTTTTACATTCGTACCCATCTTATCTATCTCAACTTGCATTAAGAAGACCCAACTGAGAAACATAGTAACATCCAAGTGCTACGATTTTGTCTGGGACTCAGAACACACAGAAATAGTGCTCTTTCCAGCAACTACGGGTGTACAGAGAAGATGAACAGAACTGGGTCTCCAATGAAAGCTTTGTTTACTCTCCGGACACACTGGACACAGGCTTGGGAAAAGCCAAGAGCATGCTAAAATGAAGACAGAGACAACTGGCAAGGAGCACTGCCTTCTGGGATCAGTCACCCTGCAGGCTTCCCTCCCACTACCCACAACCCTCCCTGGCTTGTTGGAAGTCTACTCCAGAGCTGAGTTTCCAAGAACATGAAGGTGAAGCTGCCACCCAAAAAAAACTCACATTGGAGAAAGACAGACCTATAACCACCTCAGATGTTCACAAGGACCGCAAGTATGAGGTCTGGAAGTGGGGTTAGCCAGTGCTTTAGACATGGTTGGAGATGGTAGTGGGAACTGAAACCCTGCTCATTATTCTTGCTCTTCTACAAAGTTTGCAAACTCTCCTTAATGACTCCCTCTAGCACAGCCTCAAATTGTGAACATTTTCATAAGCATAAGAAATGCAGTCAAAGAAAGAATATGTACTTGACACTGCATAGCTCAGAGATAGCAGGGAACCAGGACACTCACAGAGGTGAACTATAAGGAGTTTACATGTCCCCTTCTATATTGATAATATGTCTACCACTTCCACAACTACAAGAGGAACTGCTACATTATTCCAGCACACACTGGAAAACAGATCTTTGCCCCCTCCCCTAATCTAGCCCTGTACATTCTGAAAAAATAACTTTGCAAAACTGTTATGCCTAAAGCCAATGAGTCAATAAATCAAATGATCAATGGTGTCATTTCCTTAGCCTGAACAGCATAGCAAAGGCTAAGCTGGCAGATGTCAAGGAACCTGAGTTTGGATTTCTTTCTTTTAAACCTGTGCCTGTTCTATAGTGGGGGAGCTCAAAACAGACACTAACTTGAACCCCACCTAGCTTCATTGGTTGAATGTGGGAAGTCCATTTCTTTTCTGGAAAGGTGGTTATCAAACCCCAGAGAGGGCAGTGCAGGGACACAATCTGCCTTGGACCAATACCACATTTTTGGCCCTTGGATCCAAAGCTCCATAACTTGTAGCAGGTGCTTTTCCAACTCCTGTTTCCATTTCCCCATCTGAAAACAGGTACTGATGGCACCACCATATCTTAGCTCTGTCAGGGTGTATGTCAGCAGCACCTTACTGTCACTGTCCCAGTACTCCCATGTGATATGACCAAGAGACAGTCCATGTGGACACTGCATTCTTGAATGGTTCTACCATAAACAGCTCAGCCAATGGAATGAGATCATCACAGCAAGTCCTAGCAAATAATACTAGTCTCCTGCTCCTTTCCAACCAGGCCCTACTACCTTCCATATTTCTGAACTGCCCACAGATAACAGAGTCTGCCCTGTCTGTACCTATTCGTCCATTTACTCTCATAACTGATGCTCCTAAGACTTGTACTTATCTCAGCCCCACAGGCCTCATCTCCCTGGAGAGACCCCCAGGGCAGCCATACCACCTGCCAGCAGGTACCACATAGACAAGAAGTGCCTTTTCCCCCATGTGCGCATACTGAATTTCAGGAGAAACTATACAGAGGTTGGAATTCTCAAAACATAAAAGTAACCATCTAGCCAAGCATGGTATGCAGCACCTTGAGGCAGAGACAGGAGATCAGCCTGGTCCAGCCAGTACCAGGCTAGCCAGAACTACATAGTGAGTGTCTTACCCCCCACCAAAAGGGGGGGGGAGAATGAACAGAAGAAAAACAAAAAAGAAAAGAAAACCATGCATCTGCCTAGACTCAGAAATCCTAATTAGAAAAGTACATCTGCAAGGACTAAAGAGACAGCTGGGCAGGTGAAGCACAGCAGCCTGAGTTTGATCCCAGGAACCTACATACTAGGGGAGAAAACTAACCACCCCCAAGTTGTTTTCTGACCACCACATATGCGCTATGGCTCATACAAGAAAAATAAATAAATGTAAAAAATTTAAAGAAAGAAAACCACATGCAGAAGCGACAGCAGGAGACAGATGCCCAGAAATGAACAGGAAAGGCCACTGGAATTATACTGATTCAAGGTTAGAAAAAGATCTTAACCCTTTGATATTCCTCCCAAGAGAAATGCAAATTGAAATATAGACTCAAAAGTTTATTTGACTTGCATCTATTTCTGATGGGTAGAGGAGTGCATGTCACAACACACAAGTAGAGGTCAGAGTACAAGCTGCGGAAGTCAATTCCTTACCCTCTGAGCCATCAACAGCCTCCCCCGCCCCCAGATACTTTTAAACTTATCTGATTCATAAAGTTCATAGTCTGATAGCAACTTACACTGATTCTCAAGGCACAGTATAAGAAACCACAACGTTTATGGACAGCATATGGTAAAATCTAGTGAGCTTTAAAATTTAGACTTTTTAACAACTTTTTAAAAGATTTATTTATTTATGTACACAAGTACACTGTAGCTGTCTTCAGACACACTAGAAGAGGGCATCAGTTCACACTGCAGATGGTTGTGAGCCACCATGTGGTTGCTGGGAATTGAACTCAGGACCTCTGGAAGAGCAGCCAGTGCCCTTAACCACTAAGCCATCTCTCCAGCCCCAAAATTTAGACTTTTATCTCAGCAGAAGCACTTCAATAAATTTACCCTACCCTTCACTGGCATAAGAAACCACACACTGCATATAAAGTCATTCAGAGAAGCACTCATAAAGATAGAAGATAAGAAATTGCTCATGTAAATAAAGAAAATATCCAATTAAAAATGCTTAAAATTAAAAAAGAAAAAAAAGAGAAACCACTCATGTGCTAACAGTTACAAAGATGGCAGGAGACTGGCTACAGTAAATATAATGTGTTTATATAGTAGACACCACACTGACACTAAAAAGACAGAACCTCTGCAGCATAGCTCCCAAAACACACAAACAATAAAAGCAAGTATAGCAACCGTGAGGTGCAGAGGAAAAAGCAGTGTCAGTTACGGCTGAGAAATAGTTCACATCTGTTTCTTACAATTTATGCACCATTTATTACAACTTGTAGCACCCACTTAAGAAGCAGTTTTAAACTTACAAATGCACCCTATGCCTCCAGAAAAGGAACTATGAAAGAGAATTCTATTTGACTTAGACATAATGGCACAAGTCTTTAAGTCTAGTTCTTTAATACCTGCAGAAGGAAGGAGTTGCAGACAAGACTAGTCTGCATAATAAGACCCTGTCCCTCTTCCCCAAAAATGTTGTTTGATTACATATGAACTTTTGTTTTGCTTCTATCTCTTCAAACAAGCGCATAATATCCCATGAGATAAGGAGAAACTCCAGCAGCAGCAGCCCTGCCAATAGGAACATAAGCAGAATCTTCCTCACCAGGAAACAAAGGGCATTATGGATATCAGTAAGCAGGTCCCACCCAGTGCTCCACATGGGCTCAAGATACTCAAATAGTCAGAAAGCCTGCCATGGTGCTGGGAAGAATTAGCTAAGGAGATGATTGAACCACAGGCAGTGATTTCTGGGAAGCTGAGGAAAGACCATGAGCTTCAAGAGCTGGGGATGTGGCTCAGAGAGGGAGTGCTTGTCTAACAGGTACAAGGCCTTGTAAGCAAAGCAGAGGAGATTCTCTAGAGACACAGGGGACGTTTCTGAAAGACAGAACTAAAAGTATACTCTTGTTCACTCCCACTGTGGCTGATAGGCAGTGCAGATGTCAGATAGCACTGGCTAACAGAGATGGACACTTATAACCTCAGGCAATCTGCAAGGTGTTTTACTTACAGTTTTGCCCAATAAGCCTTCTTTATGTTCCTCGTTCTCAGGAAAAGCCCTGAGGAGACCCAACGCAGTAAGATGGGGCTGCTCCAAGTCCTACAGCAAATGAGGCAGCTGAGGGGCAGGCACCAGGCACGCCAGATTCCCGGTGGCCCTCGGCCCACAGCTGCTTCTTGTCTGGCAGAAAGGGAACCTGCAGAGCACCTAGTCCCAGAGCAGCAGGCTATGGACAAGAACAGAACCAGAATGCATCTCAAGCTCCTCTGGGATCACTATGGTAGCTCACTGAATTCCCTTCTGGAAGGTTAATGGCCTGAAGATCAATACACACCTCATTAAGTCATCAACTGGCTGCCCCTCCCACCCTGACCACATTTTTTAAGAGTTCAAAACAGACGGTAAAGAAGATCTAGAAGGTAATGAATGTACCATCAAACTTCACCACCCACCAAAACCATTTCAGGAAACAGCCCTCTCAGCATTAACGTGAGGCCCTCCACCCAGAATGTCCAAAGGCCAAGACGCAAGTTACAGGGCAAAGCACAGAGCCGGCAGGACAGGTATGCAGCCTGGAAGCTGAGCTGCTTGGTCTTCAGATTTCATGAAGACAAACCCAGCTGACTCTGATAGGGCTTTCCTTACTCCACTAACAATGACAGCAACAACGACAATGACAACAAGGACAAAAAAACAAAAACAAGTGAAAACCCTGGTCAATGGGGATATCAGTGATAGGGAGCAGAGGCTGGTAGCCTTGGGAACACAGGATGATCACAGTGGACTCCCCTCGGTTCTCAACATCTGGGTGTCCTGGAATGAGAGCTGAAGAATAAGAAAGGACCTAACACCACCACTCTTGGAGCAGAAAGCCCCACCACCTCCAAAGTCCCTCCAAGGCCCAGAGAAGAGGTAGGCTTTGACACGAACCCACCAGGGCAGAGTGTCCAAGAGGCTTTCCACTCCTGCCATACCCAGGGCACTCCAGTACAGCCTGCCATCCAGCTACTAAATGGTATCCAGAGAAAGCCAAGGAGGATGCAAAGCTGCCTTCCTTGTATCCAGAAGTAACACTCACCCTATCCACTCAACTCATCCTTCAGGGAACGTGCACACAGCGGTAAGATGGAGGAGGCTAAGATGAAAACAACAAGGGCTTAGAGAGACGGCTTAATTAGTAAGGCTGTTCAAGCACGAAGGCTGGAGTCCCAGCCAGAATCCACATAAAAATCTGGGAATGGTGGCACATTTGCAGTCCCAAAACTGGGAAGACAAAACGCCTAACCCCAGGTCCAAGTGAGAGAGCATCCTGTTTCAAAATCCAATGAATGGCACCCAAGGATGACCTCCGGCCCCTACACAAACACATTTCTCCACATGCACACAGCAACACCTCCAAAAGCTAGACATGAGGTGGAGAAACTGGACCACACAGTAAGTTACAATATGAACATAGGGGATTCTTTAAAACTGAACATGCAGGCTGATGATATGGCTCAACAGGTAAAGGTGCTCGCCACCAATCCTACAACCCCAAGTTCAACCCAGTGACCCACACAGTGCAGATAACGGAGTCCTCCAGACTGTCCTCAAACCTCCAGACCTATGCCATGGCATATGCCAACCCTGCCCCGTATCAATGAATAAATGTAACTAAACATGCAACAACCGCCATCAAACCCAGAAATCACTCTACAGCATCTGTTATGGGAGAGTGGACAAGCCATTGGACATCCATTATGGGCACAGCAGCCTCACTCACAATCACTGAGCACAACTCTGAAGCTCTCCTCCATAAAACTGCAAGCACTGTGGCCCTCCCATTCCATGGGATATACTCAGCCATAAAGAGGGACAGCTATGGATGCACACAACCTAGGTTAACCTCCAGGAAACTATCCTGGCTGGGAAAAGCCAGCCCAAAGGGTTATGTGCTGTATGATTCTATATGTACAACATTCCCCAACTGATGAGGTTACAGACGTGGCAAATAGACTAGTAGCTACAGGAGCTGTAGAAGTCTTGGCAGAAACAAAGGGGAGCAGGAAAGAACCGGAGAAAGAAAGCAATCCTCTGGGTATAGATGGATTCAATGGCATCCCTGCAGGACATGTTCTACAGCTCTACAGAGCTCCCTACTGAGGCAAGCTGGTAAAGGCTAGGAAGGCTCTTAAAATGAAAAGGTTATTTACAAGAAGCCATGATCCCCAGCAATTAGGTTTGGCATGGAAACATAAAAATGACCTTTCTTTCTTTTTTCTTTTTTCTTTTTTTTTTTTTTTTTTGAGACAGGGTTTCTGTATATAGAGGGTGGCCTCAAATGAGCACTCAGTAAGCCTCTTAGCACAGCAGACTATGAAACCATACCCTCTGGTTCAGATGCTCTCTACTGTTGGCTGTAACAAATGGTCAGACACTTGCCGGGCAGTGGTGGCGCACACCTTTAATCCCAGCACTTGGAAGGCAGAGGCAGGTGGATTTCTGAGTTTGAGGCCAGCCTGGTCTACAGAGTGAGTTTCAGGACAGCCAGGGCTACACAGAGAAACCTTGTCTCGGGGGGAAAAACAAACAAACAAACAAAAAACAGAAAACAAAACAAAACAAAACAAAAACAAACAAATGGCCAGACACTTGGCCTGTACCAGCACAGTGCTACCAACAAAATCCTGGGAATAAGTGCAGTTGAAGAATTCATGAACAAAGGCAGGAGGTAGAGTCCTCCCCGGAGAGTTGTCAGCCTAGCACCCACTTCAGTGAGAATGAATATAGGGAGCAACATGAGTCAGCAGACCAATGGCCAGGTGCCTCAGGAGTCCCATGTGCCAAAGGAGCTTTGATGTCTTCTTGCCAATTGCGCTCAGAGGCCAGTGACTGTCACCAGCTACCCAGCATTCCAAATGAGAAGCCAACTCTAGATTCCACCTCCTCTCTCACATTAATCCCTCATCTGGGGCTCTAAATCCTTTCCTCCTCAGAAATAAACCCAGGCAATATTTTTCAATTGAACAAACAGGTAAGACCCCTATAGCAGACAAACACTTGGATAAAAAAGTCTCACAGAATACAATGTAATAGTTGGTGATGGGAAAAGGAGACTGGGGGTTGGGGGCACCCAGGGAGGGGTTTCCAGGGGACTCAAGAGCAAAGGGGTGATGAGATCCAACAGGTGAACTGAACAAGGCAGGACAGAGGGAGAGGCCATGCAGGGGCCACAGAATAGTAACTTCAACTTCAGGTGAAACAGAAAGCACAGAAGCTTTCTCACAAGGACTGGCGTCTGACTCTAATCTCCACACTGCTCTTATTACTCTACTGAAAACTGACAGGGCAGCAGTTAAGAAACCTTTGGGAGGAAGCTCAGCACACTAGCACCAAACACAGAGGGCAGAGGTGTGGACCGGAATGTGCTCTGATGGCCACAAGAAGCTGCTGACAAATCAGATGGTAAGAGAAAGAGTCAACAGGCCTCCTTGGGCAGTGGGTAAGGCCAGCTACCATGCTGAGACCAGAACACCATGGGTGAAGGAGGCTTGGAGTTGAGAGATAGAAATCAGTAGTTCCACTTCAGTTGTAACCAATGTCTGTTCATATCCAAGAAGTCATCATCTTGCCATCAGTGTGGTTCATTATGAATGAGAATTACTCACCAGCACCACTAATGGTGCTGAAGTACAGCCATGTACCACATGCTACTTACATCAGTGGCAGACACCGGGTACAAGTGGAGCTGTTGAAGAGCCCCGGCTACCTGTTATTTTTACTGTTACTTTCCTGGCCAGATAAACAAATATTCACCACTGTGTGACAAATGCCTCCAGTATTCACAGTGGCAGTATGTTCTACAAGTTGGCAGCTCAGGAACAGCCCATGCCATCTATACCCATATAAGTGTACGCCGTGCTATGTGTGCATGTCTTGGAGCAGATCCTATTGCTAGGTAGCACGTGCATCACAGTTTTGGTGAGCAATGTGACAGTGTCTGGTCTAGCTGAAGACACACAGTCCTGCTAATTCTATCCTTAGAAACACATGCTAGAGACTTCTGCCTGTGTGCCAGGAACATAAAGATAAGCGTGTCCTTGGCACCATAGCTCATAGTAGCAAAATCTAGGGAAACCTACTGTCAGTGAGTTGGAGCTTTCCATAGGTCCTGGAGCATTAGGGAACTACGAAAACCAGCTCTGTGGTCTTTACCCAAAATATTTAGGCCAATGCATCCACAGTAATCAATCTCGGAAAAACGGAGCTATACAAGTATAATACTGCTGACTCAATCCTTGAAGCAGCTAGGCAGCACTACCTAGTGCTCTACCTACATATGCATGTAGAGACAGCAGAACAGCAAGCAGAGCATGAAAAACACCAAGTTCAGACCACTGGCAGAACAGAAAGGAGACTGGGAAGGGAAAGACTATCCCAAGAGCTTCCTTCAATGATACCCACATGTCTTAGTCTGGGAAGCATAATGAGTTTTTAAGGCCTTTAATGTTCCAGCATGAAAATAGAGATGCACCACAGAGATAACAACAAAACCACAGTTCATACTCAAAGCTCAGGCACACAAAATGTCAGGAGCTAGCTGGTAACCACACCAGACAACTATATTCAGAGAGCCTCTAAGATGCCATTTGACTGTATAGCTGCCTGAATTCTCTGAGTGGCTGAGATCTCAAAAGTACAGCTTTAGGTGGAGGAGAGAGAGAGGCACTACCTAAACCTCTCCATAGGAAGCTTTCAGAAGAGACCAACAGAACATGCAGTCAGTGAATTCTAAGGATGACCACCACCGCAAACTAAAGACTTTTCTAACTGTGGACACATGTCCCATGTGGCTGAGGGTGTGAACAGATGCCTTAGAGTAAAAACTCTAGTTCCAAGTAGATGAGACCAAGGCAGAACAGAGCTGTCCACACTCTGCAGCAGCTGCTCCGGAACCTCAGGGAAATCATTCCCTTGCCACAGCTTGAAACATCTGGAATAAATCAGAGAAACCTGCAGTGTTTCTCCTGGGCAAGTAAGGGCAATGAATGTTCCTAGCATGTGGATGAAGGCAAAAGTTTTAAAGACACCAGCCTTCTACTTTTCAGAAGCAGTCCCTCTCAGTACTCCATGAGAGCCTTACCTCTTACCCAAGACCCTAACGGTCTCCCATGGGCTCTGTCTCTGACCTGCTGTTCTCCACTTTCCAGCTGCCTCAAGTGCTTCAGCATCCAAGAGAACCGGCACAAGCAGGAAGAAGTTTTAACAATGGTGAAGAACAACCTGCGGGTCACACAGGTAGACCAGGGACACAGAGTAGCACATTAGTACTGTGCCACCTAGCCACTGACTAGGGAGGTGGCAAACAGTGTCAGCATAGGACAGGATTGGGAAATGCTCTGCTAAATATAGCTCCTGGCTCAGGAAGGTAGCCCAGAAAAGGTCCGGCGCCCTGGGCAATTCCTGTCACTTCCTGTTACTCATATCCTGCTGTTCTGGTGCAGCTCTGGCCCCTGGGTACCCATGCACTGTTCCCTAACTGGAAGCACCCCAGACAGACTATTCACAGCAGCTGGGATGTGTGCAAAGCCTGAACCATGGACGAAGACACCACCACAACCACCGCCCTCCCCTGCCCCCCTGCAGCTGGGTAGAAAGCGCTCAGGACAGGTCCCACAGCTCTACCACTTTCCAGTCTATGGCAATGACAGGGAATCTTGACAGAACAGCTGCCACATGCTTCTCTAGTCCCCCAAGAGAACTGGAAGCAAGAAGTGCTGAGACTAGTGTACAAAGACTCTCACCCCTAATCAAGAAGCTATCTGCAATTGACACCTGCTTATAAAGAAAAGTTTTCCCCAATAGTCTAATTGTGGGCATGTTAACCACACTTAAGGGCAGGCCCCAGTCCAGTAGTAGTTGATCAACAAAACTTAACCCAATTATGTTTCATGGACTTTGTGCCTCATATTACTTTGTCTGGGTATTTGTCTTACTGATGATCTTTCACTTGTATATTATAGTTTCTGGTCCTGTGTTTTTATACGTTGTGTGTTTCTGTTGGTTTTTCTTTTTAAATTCTGATTTGTTTGGGTTTTGGTTTTGATTTTTGTTGCTGTTTGCCTGTTTGCTTTCTAAAGTGGGCTGGGGGCATGGGTTGAGTGGGGAGAAAGGTGGGAAGGGCCTGGGAAGAGTTAGGGAAGAAGAAACCATGATCAGAGTATATTGGGGAAAAAAATCCAGTATGAAAAAAAAAAAAGAACCGGAGTCGAGGAAGGAACTGGGGTCAAGGAAGGAACCGGGGTCAAGGAAGGACTGCAACACAGCCGGCAGGTGCCTCCAGAGTCAAGCCATATGACCACTCTACCTTGCCAGTCCAGGACGCCCAGACACAGAGCAAACAGCCGAACATGTTACCAAAAAGTCTTGAAAGAAAGGAAGGGAGAGAGGCAGGGAGGGATGGAAAGGAGAGAGTTCTACCTTAAAATGAAAAAATGATAGACATTTGGTTGAGTTATCTTTTTCATATTAGTGGCTGCTCCATTAAATTCAATTGTGCTCAGCTGTGTGGAAACTTCAGCAGCATTGACCTTGGGTGAGTAAGCGGGATGTGCCTCAAAGAAGCAGGGAAGCTTCTACAGAAGGCTCCTCCAGATCAGGACATGAGCCCAGGGAACATCTCTCGCATGGGTCAGTGACAGTTAACCAGCATTCCGAAGTCACACCAAACAGGTTCTATCCAGGAGACAGGAGAAATAATCTAGACACCTAAAGCAGAGCGGTTATGGCATGTTCCTGACGGACACACACAGCTGACTGTTAGAGGGGAGAACATGCACACCCATGGCACAGAAAGACACTCCTGGTACAATAAGTATCAAAAGCAAATCAACAAGTGTATAACTGATAGACTTCATAAACCTAAATTCTCATGTATCCTTCCTTGTAGGACATAACTTGAAAACTATTGCTTTGTATCAGGACTTCCCAACCTTGACATTACTATATTTTGAGCCAAATAATTCTTTGTTACAGAGCTGTTTCTACAAAGCTGTTGGTTGGGTATGGTGGCACACACCAGTAAACCCAGCACTCAGAAGAAAGTTGGTCTCTGTCAGTTCGAGGCCAGCTTGGTCTACATACTAATAGATTTCCAGTACAGCTATTCAAAGCTATACAGTGAGACTGTTTCCAAATATCCAAATGAAACAAAAACAACAACAAAAACAAACATGTAGGAGTTGAGGGACTATGTAACAAGCATCCTGTACTCCACAGGGTACTTAAGGGCAGCAGCACACAACAGTCAATGTGTCTCTAATCGTCCCTTTGGAGATCTTGCACCCCCAACTCCTTGTCCCCAGTGATGCTTCAGAATCTATGTTTGAAGTCTGCATAATACTGCTCATCTCTAGACTCTCAATTATAAAATGTATATAACAGGTAATAAAAGTGAAACAGCATGGTGGAAACACTCCCATGGTTTTCCGCTAGGATTCACTAGGTTCGTAAACCCCTCTCACTGTACACATTCAATGAAAACCATCAGAACTACGGAGCAGCCACTTAGACCCCACACAACTATAATTAAAGAAATGACAGCAATCACATATTTTTTAATATATAAGTTTTAAACCTATAAGGAAACATACTCAGTAAATTTAGATAATTACCTCCTATAAAAACTTAATTGGTCGACATCACTGTGAGCAAGTTCTGGAAACAAAAGCAAAGCAAGCTAAGCAGTTCCAAGCACAGTTTGCAGCCAACTGTGGGAAGGGTGCAGTCAAACTTGAGAACCTTGCTAGAGAAAGCCAGCAAAGGATGCTATGGGCTACAAGGGATGGTGGGGAGGTTGCCATAGTTCTGACAGCTACCAAGCCGTTTTTATCCACTTTTCTCTGCCAAACACTTCTTTCATAGAACTCTGTATATGCCCAAGTACACCAACATCACCAGTACAATTAAAGAGGGACCTCTTAAGAACCACCATAGCCCAAACCCTGTGTTCAAGTCCTCTGAGCACTAGAAGTGGACCCGACTGAGTAGTGACCCTGCCCAGAACAGAGAAAGTAAGGGCAGTAGCTAACTGGCCACACCTTTACTTATAAATCAGTCTGGGGCTATTTCTACACTCTACACTCAACAGGGTTTAAAAAGCCATTCTAGCAGCATAAGATACAAACAGAAAACAAAAAGCTGTACAGGATCCACAGGGAATGTGAAAGAGCATATTCACAGCATACACATCTAAACTAATAACTAAGACAGCAATTTTATGTTATATGTACTTTATCACAATAAAAAGGCTTGGAGGAACATAGAGAAGGATACATACATACATACATACAACAATTAAAGGCAGAGCACACAAAGCCTAGATGGAAGTTTACCCACAATGGGACTATCAGATCATTTTTTTCTCTTCTTTCTGATCTTCTTTCAGTCTATGACAAAAGCTACATTTCTACTTACCATAGTGAAAAAGCATGGCAATAGATAGGCAAGGCAGCAGGAACAACTGAAAGCTCACATCTTAAAACAACAAGCAAAGAGAAGGGGTTTTAAACTTGCAAAGTTTCCAGTAACATGCACCCTCCAGTACTACCCAAAATGGGAACCATGAATTCAGATGCTGGAGACTACCACCACAGTAGTTAAGATAAATTTTCCCTACAAAATCACTCTCTGAGGGCCAGAGATGGCACCCGTGCCATCTCATGGCTTAAGTTCAATCCTCAAGACCCACATGATAGTAACAGGAAACTGACTCCTTCAAGTTGTCCTCTGATCTCCACACACGTTATGGCATGTATGAGCCACGTTTTGTGAGCAAAACACACAAGCACACGAAGGCACGAAGGCAGGCACCCAAATTAAAAAACAAAAACAAAAACAAAAACAAATTAACAAAAGATTTAAAAAAAGAAACTTGCACCTGAGGCAGCCTCTCCTAGTGAAGACGTAGCTCTCTCCCGAGCTGATGAAATCTAGATAAAACACTGCCCAGCTGGGGCAGCAGAGGAAGAGTTAGGCTGACATTACCTGGGGAGCCTCCTGCAGCACTCTCACAGGAAACTCAGAGACACCCATTGGCCCTTGGCTGGCCCCTGCAGCAAGCATCTTGCTTCCAAAAGTGACCTTGAGAGGAAAGCCCTCATCCTAAGAACAGTGGGGACAGGGTTAAAAACAAACAAAAAAACAAAAAAAACAAAAAAAAAAAAAAAAAAAAAAACCAGCCAGAAACTGAGTTTCCACCCTCCACTGGGCTGCTACTGAAGCATGTTACTGGAATCCACTGGTATCACCAGTTTGCTGATACCAATCCTTCCTAAGGAAGAAACAGAAATCTCTACCTCTTTAAATCATAAGTTCTTGGGTTTTCAGCTAAATATCTCAAATATAATCTTAGTTAAGACACCACCTTCATTATCACAGAAAGCAAGGAAACAGTCATCTTTGTTTATCAAGAATAAATTAATTCACTGCCTCAGTAGTGACACTCAAACCTCAAACAGGCAGCAATATCAAGGAACCTGATTTAACAATAAAGCTGAAAAAAATAAACTCTTTTTGAGTTGTTGGGTCCTCTAGGACTCTCAAACATTACATTCACATTGCTCTTGGTTACCCTCCAGAATTTGCTGGTAAGACCCTATTACTGAAAATCTCATCACTTGAGTCATAAAACATAGAGAAAATTAGGTGTATACTAACCTAGAAGAGGGTTCATTCCTACTGGCTAGATTTCAATGTGCTGAAAGGTGCTATGCATACTACCAGACAAGAAGAGTAATCATCAGTCTTACATGACCTCTGTGATCCATAACAACTGTCTTAGCAACATATGCCCACTAGTACAATAATGAATGGCATACATGCTATGGAAGTAACCACACACTTTCTGAATGGATTCAAGACCCACTCCATGAGATGGAACCCATACCTAGCAGTTACCAGAACCAAAACCTTGTGACTAGACAAGTTACAGTCCTAGGAAAGAACCCACTACTACCATTTTATCAAATGGACATAATACTATAATGACTCCCAACGGCTCACTGTTATACCTATAGACTAGTGCACCGCTCAGCCCTCGTCAGAGAAGTTTCTTCTTGCAGTAGATGAGAATTAACATGGAGACCCACAACTGGTCAACATGCAGAGAGTAAGAGTATGAAGTGCTCAGCCCTAGATGGGACATCTGTACCACACTCCTCCCCACAGGGCTCAGAGATCTTAGAAAATGGGACAGAAAGATTTTAAGAGCCAGAGGTGGCAGATGACTACAAGTAAACAGTGCTTTCCAAACACAACAGGGAAGTTGCACATATGAACTTACAGCAGTTGTTACAGCATGCACAAGGCCTGTGCAACCTCAAACCAGACCAAATCCCAGATGAAGTCCCTCAGAAGAGCTACTACCATTTAATAGCAGCTGGGGGACAAAGAATCTGGTTTGTTTGTTTGTTTGTTTGTTTGTTTAAAGAGTGTAACTTCTGGTAAGACAACCACACTCCAGGGGTAGCCCACACCCAAGAGTATTTGGGCAACACAAATTGGATTACATGGGTTTTGGGTTTTTTTGTTGTTGTTGTTGTTGTTGTTGTTTTGTTTTTAAAAAAGGACAGAAAATTGGGTGAGTTAAGGAAGTGGGGGTGGATCTGGGAAAAACTGACTGAAGGAGGGGCAAACAGGATCTAAATACATTGTATAAGATTCTCAAAAAATTAAAATATTTTAAAAAATGGAATAGAGAGAGATGGCTAAGGTTCACAACCAAAAATAACAACACTGAAAATGCAGTCTGAGACTTTCAATCAGGGATGGGCAAACTACAACTTGGTATCTGCTTGTTGAATAAAGTTTTATTGGAACACAGCCGCCACAGCCGCTCATTTACATAATGTTTATGACCACAAAGCACAGTTGAGTTGTCACAGGGCCACCATAGCCCACAAAGATGAAACTATCTGGCTCTTTCTAGAAAAACCTGGCTGCTAACTCATTATAAAATTTCCTTGCAGTAGACATTCTAGGAGTATAAAGGTGAATTAAAAATTAGAATTAATTAGAAATTGGCAGAAGTTAAATAAAAGCATCTGCACCTTCTCCTTTCTGTCTCTGTCTCCACAAAAGTGGGGTCTCCCTCCTGCTCCCAGATGGGTCCCTGAGAGCTCCTTGTGGAGTACATGCAAGGTAAACCTGGAGTTAAACCATTCTTGCCACCAGGTCATATCTAACAATGCATGTATGCACACTTACTCAGTAATCTGGAATGAAAAGCCGTACAGATATTTAAAAATGCCATCTATACTTCAGCATAACTTCACAACATACCTCACCCTACTTCAAATGCAAATTAAAACATTCTTAGAGCTGAGGCCTGCCATGTTCTCCTACTTTTCTGTGTTTGTCTGAGAAACTGACACAGTCTCCATTAAGTAAGGAGCTCACTTGTGTAAGACGCTCCCTGATTCTGCTGTTGGGAAACAGCTAGGACAACAGAGGCAGGACTCAAAGAAAGGCTTTATCTGGGCCATTCCCTCCCTCAGGCAGAGAGGCCAGAATGACACTCAGCCCCAGGACAGCCTAGAAAAAACACACAGTTACTCAGTCATTGTGCAACAAAACTGCCCCATCCCTCCCAGCCAATCCATCATGCCCAGATGGAAGAACAGTCACTATCTATCTCTCCCAAAAAATGCTTTTAAGGAATGTTATGACTACATTCCTTTGAACACACACACACACCATGAAAGTCTCAAACATTGCCACTGTAGAGCCAGGCTCTAGGACTAAGGAGACCAGTCTGAGCTGAGCTCACAGCATCATAGCAAGTGTCATTGCTCCAAGTCCATCTGTACGTACCTCCTCTCACATGCATACACACACAATGGATATTCAAGGCAGAGGGAGCAGTTGGTCCTTTCTAGGACATGATGTGTTTGTGGGGCTCCTCCTGTAGGGACTGAATGCCTGCCAATAAACCCTGTGATGGATGTAATAGCATATGAACTTGGGACTCTAACACAGCTGTCCTTTAAATCCAGATGAGAAAGGGAACTGAGAATTACACCAGTCTTTCCAAATTGCCAGTCCTGACCAAGAAAACCCTAATCCTAGGTCCAAGGTCGTGGCTGCAAACACATGAACACCTCAGTCAGAGTGACTGAGGAGCCATCTCCATTTGTTCCACATGGCCACACATCACGGAAAACACAGCAGCTTCCCAGAAATGCCACGGGATAGAACTAGGAAAAATATGAGCCCATTATCCTGACTTGACCTAACTTAACCAAGCATGACCTGGAGAAAGATAATACATCCAAGAATACCTCTCATAAAGTTCATATTTCTCCCTCCAACAGACAAAGCTGAAATGAAGAGGAAGAGGATATAGACAATCCAGTATAGACATAAGAAAGTTAAGTCTGAATAAATGATGCTCATTTCTAAAATCTGAATTCATTATCAGAAATATCAAAAGGTAAGGTTAGAAATCTGAGTGGTAGAACACTCAACACAGACGAGACCCTGGGTTCAATCAGAAAAGGAAAAAAGAGAATAGTAAGATGTATTACCAAAAACTTTGCCCAAAAGGAAACTCCACATTTTATGTTTCACTAGTAAAGTCTAGTAAACATTTGAGAAGGAAATGGCATGAACTTACACAAAGTTTATAGAAAACAACAGGTAACCACTGACTTTCCTTTTTTAAAAATGTTATGAAGCCAGCTAAACCTAAGCACCAAAACTTGACAAAAATATAAAGACAGAAAGAGAACAGAAAGAGAAAGACAATGGAAGAGAAGAAGTAGGGAGGATACAAGCCAATGTAATTCACAAAATAATCCTATGTACAAAGTAGGAGTGTCACATCCTAGGACTAGGACACTATTTAAACATCAAGCTTACTGGGCATGGTGGCACATGCTCTTAATTTCAACACTTGGAAGGCAGAAACAGGCAGATTTCTGTGAGATCAAGGTCAGCTTGAATTACAAAGCAGGTTTCAGGCCAGCCAAGGCCTCAAAAAAAAAAAAAAAACAAACAAACAAAAAACAAACAAACAAACAAAAAAACGGGAAAATAAAGGAAGAAAGAGAGAAGAAAAAGATAGTTAGATCAACCTTCTGGAGCTGAATAGATCCCTCGGTGGTTAAGACCATTTTTTTCCTCTTCCAGAAGACCCAAGTTAAATTCCCAGTGATTCTGTGGCTTATAACCACTTGTACGCCCAGTTCCAGAGGATCTAAAGGCCTCTTCTGGTTCTCACAGAATGCATACATGCGTGGCACTGACATACACACAGGCAAAACACTCATAACACAGAAAATAAGAAAATAAATAACAAAGCATGAGACAGATATTCAAATCAGAAAGGCAGAATTAGAATGTAGACGGCTGGGTATAGTCATTCCTCTAACCCCAACTAGGAAGGATAACATGGAAGACATGGATGCAAAGCTAGTCTGAGCTACACAGTGAGTTTGAGGCAAGCCTTTGCAGCAGGGAGATCCTATGTCAAAGTGCACACTTGCATGCACACACTGAAAATACACTCATAAATATAAGGCCACTGGACTTTTGACCAAGGAAACATAGGTAACTAAATGAATGTTACTCCAATAAATGCTGAAGGAAAAAGCTGACATTTATGTAGAAAACATCAGTTCTGTATGTATCTTGTGCCAAATACAAAATCAATTATGAACAGATCTAAGTACACAATCAAAGGCTAAAAAACATCTAGGGTGAAAAAAAAATGTCTTAGGCAGAAATTAAGAAAAGCTTAACAAATCCAATTTCACAAAAGAATTATTCTAAAAATGCCATGAAGAAAAGTTAGATGGCAGACTGTGGAGAATACTTCCAAGACAGTTACCAGAGAAAAGACATCCAGAATAGATCAAGAAAATAATCAATTCTACACAAAACCAATGACTCAAGCATATACTTCACAGATAAGATACCCAAAAGCACATTAAGAGCCATACATGTTGCTAGAAGTTAGCTCTATTAGTTAGCAAAGGGGCTGCCTAGCATGAATGAAATCCTGCTCCAATCCAACTGCTGACCACATGGGCAACTGAAGAACCTTGGATCCATTGCTGGAAAGAGCACTAGATAGTAAACCCTCTCCAGAAAACAGCAGCAGATTATGTTTTATTTTAATTTTTATTTCTATTCATTTGCAAGTCTGTCTGTCTGTGTAGAGCGTTGTGCAGGTAAGTGAGTGTTCTTTGAGTCCAGACGGCATTGATGCCCTGGAGTGGAGTTGTAGGCAATTATAAGCTCCATCATAGGTCCTGAGACCCAAACTTGAGCCCTCTGTAAGGCAGCCAGTGTGTTTAACAGCTGAGCCATCTCTCCAGGCCCTAAATAACTTTCATTTTTATTTTATTTGTTTGTTGTTTATTGTTTACTTACTCTTTGTTTTCTGAGACAGGATTTCTCTGTGCAACCCTAGCTACCCTAAAACTAGATTTACACAATAGGTAGATCTCAAACTCAGAAATCCAGCTGTCTCTGCCTCCTGAGTGCTGAGACTAAAGGCAAGTGCCACCATGCCCAGCTTAGTAATTTTTAAAGGACAGAAAAACTGACTTTGGAAGTGATAGTAATATTTCCTCTCTTGACTATGACAAGTTTCAGTAAGTGTGTCTCTGAGCCGGTGTACAAGAAAATCCATACTTTAATTACTGCAGTGGACGATGCATTTCTGCATCTATGAAGCTATAAGGATGTCTTACTCTCGGCATGTGCTAACACACTCGAGCACTCATTAAAGAACATTATGAACCCTCCTGATGACCATATAGAGTGTCATCCAAGCCAAGAAGCATATGCAAATCAAAGCGGGTTCTAAAAGTAAGTAACTGTGTTCCGGCATCTGCAGCCAGCTGTATGAATTGGCATCGCCCTGGACAAATCAGAGAGCAGACTATGGGTACAATAAACAAGCTATGTAGTCTTGGCGTGATTAGAGTTTTCCTGAATAGAGCAAGCCCTGAATGAAGTTCACTCCTCAGAAGGCAGCACGAGGCTGGCAGCGGGTAGTACCCATTCCCTTGTTTAACACCTGAGAAACGGGCTGAGTGCAGGGCATACACCAAGGCCCCAAGGTCATGTCTCTTCAGCTTATTTGTTTGGATGAAGAAGTCAAAGAAAGTGCAGAGCAAACCCCCCACTCCTAATTATCTTCCAAACTTCAGACTGTCCAGGTCCTCCCTTTACAACCTTTACAGCCATGAACAATGAGCCCACAGAAAAGGCTGTGGCAACTTCTCTGAAGCAAAGTCCAGCAGGGTGGGGGTGGACTGGACCAAGCCCTGGGTGCAGCCCTGCACAGAGCACTTTTTACAGCAGGCTGTATGGAGGGCACCCTTACATCTATCTCTCTGAGAGGTAGCACCCACAGCTTCTACAGTACTGTCTGAACATGGAGATTCACACAGTGCATTTGTGTTTTCTTTAGATGGGAGGCAACACACTAAGTCAGTAAACAGTAATGACAGTAACAAGCTGTTCCAAGGAGATAAAGAGACCACACCCCTGTACTCTGAAACTTTAGGCACTCTGGGACGGACAGGTAGGGTTTTTTTTCCACATAATTTCCTAAAAAATGATACCATACTTCTAAGGTCAAAGACAAGACAGACAGGGCTTGACTCTGTCACACAATAGGCACATTTACCCAAAAGCACTCAGTAAAACAACTATTTATTAATTTCATAGGCACTCTAAGAAAGATTCAATCAGATCCAAGGCTTTCCGTCTGTCAAAAACCCCTTCATAAAACGATTAGAGTTTTGACTAGAGTCAAATGGCAGCCATTCAACTCTGCGTTTGTTTTCTCTGCCATTAGTAAAGAAAGACAAGTGAATATTAACAATAAACACACACATTTTCATACACACACACTATCAGCCGCTTAGATTTTGCCCATGGCAACCCTCCTGATGATCTAACCACACAGCTCAGGCAATCAGCAAGATCTGACACCCAGACTACATTCCAACCCACCTGGCTGCCAGGGAGACCAGTGTCTTCTCTCTGCCTACAGTGACTTTGAGAACTGGCCTAAGTCTGGCTTGTGGACCAGTTATATACCAGGCATAGGCACTGCCTTCAACAAAGCCACACGCTTGGTAAACACATGGCCACCAACCTGGCACAAGACCAGGCCCTCTTCCTGCTTCTGGATTTGGAAAACACAGAATGAATTCTAAAGCATGGAGTGTGTTTGGGGTAAAAGTCCCTCTGCATGGGTCTCACAAGTGCCTGCCACTGACCAAGGCAGGCCTTAACTGCGGCCCCATCCTGTGCCAAGAGCAGGCTACCTCAGGCTTACCTGGTACCGTTTTTTAGGAAATTATGTGAAATAAAACCCTGTCCATCCCAGAGTGCCTAGAGTTTCAGAGTACAGTGGTGTGGTCTCTTTATCTCCTTGGAACAGCAAGTGCACCAGTGTAAAGCTCCAGGTACTGGGAAGCACCTGACATCTCAGCTGAGGCATGGCACGTGGGGCCGTGGTCAGGTTCCCTGGAGCCCTAGCTAAGCACAGAAAGGGCCCACTCCCAGTGGAGAGGCAGGGGCTCCGTGCTGTAGGGAAACAACATGTGGCCCACAAAATTACTCCAAGGACCCTCAAATACAGCTCTGCCCACTTCAGGCCCAGGCCAATAGCCACAGGAACCAGGAAGTCTTTCCTAAGGGGAAATCTGCCATGTATGGACAGTTTTCCTTTCTCCAAGCTAAAGTGATTGGCTAGGGATTTTGCCCAGGAAATATGAGAGATCTAAACAAGCTGAGAAGGAAAAGTTATGTTGAAATCTGGATAAAGGTCACAGTTTCTCACAAAGGAACAACCCTGACCACCCTCAGGCTGACATCTCTGAGAACAGATGAGAAGTTCGGGGCCACCAGGAAGCCACCACTCACCCACAAGTTTAAAGCCAAACACACAACAGTACTGAACAATTCTTGCAATCCACGATAAAGCTCCTCTACTACTTAGCTAGCAATTAAACAAAGGCCTCTCCTAGGTATACACAGACAGCCCAGATTGGTCTCAAATTCAAAATCATTCTGCCTCAGCCTCCGGGTACTAGCCTGTTCACCTCTTATTAAGCTTTTTTTTCCCCTCCTGCCATCCCTGTGCAGATCAGATTCCAGATTCCTTAGGCTTTGTGCTATTTATGAATCATGCATATGTGTGAAGTGCATGAGCCTGTGTACATGAGTAGAGACCAGAAAAGGGTCTGTGGTATACCTTTGCCTATCACTCTTCGTTACTTTTGAGGTCAGTTCTCTCTTTCTCTCTAAACCTATGACTCATGTCTTCTCAGCTAGGCTGGAAGCCAGCAAGCCTCAAAGATCCTCCCATCCCCTTCCTCTGAGCTGGGGTTACAGGTGTGGGTGAAATGCCAGCCTGTTCCATGGGTTCTCAGATCCAAACCAGTCTTCATTATCTATACAACAACTAACTGCTGAGACACCCTATAGCCCGTCCTCAACATCTGAACACGAACTTATACCAGTGACACTCCAGCAGCTTTCCATGCCTTCAGCCTCAGACTGGGGCTGCATCTACTGTTGTTGGCCCCCTTTTAGTTGAGATTTCTAGCTTTTTGGACTGTACAGCTACTGGTTTCTCTGGACCTCTAGCAGACCACTGTGGGACAATTAATTCTCTGATCACATAAGATAATGTATAGATCCCTCTACAGTGTGTGATTCATGCTCCATCAGCTTTGATCCTTAGAAGAACCCGGACATACAAAAACTCCTAAGGAGAACTGCTTTCCCAACTCTTAGGCAACAGGTGCTACTGTTCAGCTCTATCTGTAAAGTCAGCCTCATTTGAAATCTTGTAGAATTCCAATAAATCAAACTAAATGCTTAGTGTCAGCACATTAAACTCCATTACTTTCCTGCTTAGCAGGTGGTGAGAAGAAGTGAAAATAGAAGGTGGCAAAATGTTCAGAATATGTTTGGTGACAACCCAACACCATCTTATTCCGGCACATTCTCATCTCACAGATGAGAGAACCTAAAAGGATAAAGACTCTTGTCCTAGGTCACAGAGCTGACAGGAAGATCTTCTTAACACTTAACTGTAATCAAGAGACTGAGGCGAGGATACCACAAGTTCCAAGCTAGCCTGGGCTTCATAGTGAGGCCATGCTTCAAAAACCAAATAAACAATGAAGATCTCATAAAACTTATGGATACTGTTCACTTCTTCCATAGTCTTTTCTGGGTAAAAGAGTCTTAAGCCCAGCTGTAAGAACTCACTCCTCTGTGTGAACAGCAGGGTTATTCTCACCTGGTTACTTCGCAGAAAGAGCTACAATGACATTAATACAAAACCCACCAGGTCTCAGTATTAATAGCTGTACAGGGTGGTCTTATGACCAAGTGCTGGCTCATGATGGAGTGAAGGTAGCAATCAGAAGTACCAAGCCATATTCTGAGGACATCACATTAAGAGTTTACCATGGGATTCTTGTAAAAATCTGGTGAAGCCTATAGACCCCTTCTATGAATGTCTCTAAGATAACAAATAGCCGGGCAGTGGTGGCACACGCCTTTAATCCCAGCACTCGGGAGGCAGAGGCAGGCGGATTTCTGAGTTCGAGGCCAGCCTGGTCTACAAAGTGAGTTCCAGGACAGCCAGGGCTACAAAGAGAAACCCTGTCTCTAAATAAATAAATAAATGAATGCATAAGCCAGCCTTAAGTCCCAGAACTCCAGAGACTGAGGCAAGAAGAGGGTGACTTCAGAACTAGCCTAGGCTACATAGAGACCCTATCTCAAAAATAAAATAAAATACTGGGTATCATTATAAGTGAACTAGCCAAACTCTGAAAAACAAATTAACTGCACTTGCTTATACTGGACCTAGATTCCACACACCATGAAAGCATAGGGACTGTTTGAGGGAAGAGGCAGAAAGAAGAGGACAGCATTTATGGTCAAAGAATAGAATATGTCACTGTGAAATCCATCCCTTTGAACAATGAATATATGCTAATTAAAGTTTTAAAAGCAGAACTTTTAAAGAAACTAATGCCATTTAAGTAAATATTTATGTGGAGATTTGAATGAAAAATGTCCCATGTAGGTTATAATATTTGAACACCAATTTGGTGGTGCTGCTTAGGAGGCACAGTAAGTCTTGCGGCAGGAAGCCACCTTGAGAGTTTCCTCCTCTCTCTCCTCCCCTCTTTGTCTTCCTGTTCTTCCACCTCCCTCTCCCTCTGCTTCTTGCATTTTAAGACATGAGCTCTCAGCTTTCTGTCCCAGCCACCATGCCTGACATGCCTCCCTGCCATGAATGGTCCTTACCCCTCTGGAAAGGGTAAGCTAAAATAAACTCTGTTCTATAAGCTGCCATGGTCATGGTATTTAATCACAGTAAGACAATTTATGATTGTAATGGAGCTCATTTTAATAATGTGGTCATATTCCAAAACCCCTTCTGGGCAGCATACTTCATTCTCTACTCCCTCTCCCAAAAGAAGACACAGTGTCAACCAGTGCTCTGGCAGCCATCCTGAACCAGGAGATCACACTCTACAAGGACCCAGAAGTCCCACAGAAGCTCCAGCAAAAAAAGGCAAAGGCAAGCTTCCACATTCATTTTCATTCGCATTACATTTTCTTATATTGGACCTAGATTACACACACACACACACACACACACACACACACACACACACCATGAAAGCAGAAGGACTATTTGAGAAAAAAACTACTGAGAGAAGAGTAGTTGAAGAGCATCAAATGGTGCCCTCCAGACATACCTATGGTTTGATTCAAAAATCTATAAATAAATCTTACTGGGAAAACAGCATCTGCAGATATAATTAAGTTAAGGACTATCTGAATGGGTCTTAAATCCAGCCCAAGTACCCTTACAATATTTAAAAAAAAAACAAAAAAAACAAAAAACCAACCCATGGAGCAAGAGAAAATCATGTGAAGGCAGAGGATACTCAAGAGTGAGAGCGCCATACACCTGGGGCTGCTGGGAATTGCGGCAGCAAGCCAGAGCCTCCCCTGAAGTCTTGAGGGCTGGGGCTGCCAACTCCTTCAGGCCTTAAGTTTTAAGTTGTGGGAAATTTGTTAAGGAAGCCACGGAACGCTAGCAGAGCAGCTGGACCTAGTTCTAATACGCACTACTCTTACTCCCTAACACTACTATAATAAAACAGACCCTTTATACTGACAGACAGGAAGAGGTGTTAGGACACATCAAAAGTCTAAGCATGATCCATCTAAAATGATGTCAAGTACTAGTGATCAGAAACACATGTGTACCCAGCACCACCTGGAACAGAAGGATGCTGTCTCTACTCAGCCTGCAGGGTAGGTAGTGGGAAGAAGCTGCACCTCTTCTAAGCAAAGGAGACTGAGAGAGGGAGCCACTCTGCAGGGAAGCTACATTAACTGCCACACATGTCCCTTCCTTGATGTGAGATGCTTTTCTAACAATATATGGCTAGCCAGACACCCTCAATTCCTAGTACTGGCCGACTGTGACACCTGACAAGGTAAAAGACTTGCCATTATAGATTGCATCCTCACAAAAGCTCATGGCAAGGGGACATTTATCGCAAACTAGTAAATAAAACAGAATACAAATTTACACCTGTATGATGTAACACATCGTATAGCAAACATCATAAAGTAAAACGATGTCTCCCTTTGAAACAGTAAGGGAATAAAGGGCCATGTCTCCCTTTCTTTTAAACTTGTTTTAAAATCATTACTCTTATCTACAACATTTTAAGAATGTGAATGACTGACCCACCCATGGAGAAGCACAACTGTGGTTCCCAGAATGAACAAATGCTCCCAAGCTCCATTTCCCTGACTGACTCTTCCCACAACTCTCTTCCTGTAGAAGGGACCTAACCCCACACCCAGCACATGTGCACACACACATGCACATACACACAAACACACATACAGGCACACGCACACACAGTGCCTGGTTCTATTTGGTCTTTCTCCTACCCTGTTTACTACTGACTACAACTAGTTCTTTCATAGCTCAGTTGTGAGACCTCTTCCAGAACAGAGGGAACATTCATCCACCCTATATATTCCCTTCAGGTTTCCAAAACAGAATTTGCTACAATATAAGACTGTCAAAACAAAACAAAAAAAGAGTAAAATCAAAATCAAGTTTTTCTAAAATTTACATGGTTTTCAATTTGTTTGTTTCACTTTAGAAATCTGGTAACCAGAGTGAGCCTTCCTTGCTGTCAAATGAGTCCCACATTCTCCATGAATAAACAAGCTTTTGAATTTGCTTCTGTGCACAGACACGCAGAGAACCAGTGCTGCCCTGCCTGCTTCAAAGCTTCCTACCCAAACATGAGGATGCTAATCCACAAAAGGATTCAACAAAGGGGCAGCTCCACAACCCCACTCCCATGTTGAAGCAGCAGGACATATGTGTAGTCGCATCAGAGTCAGTCAGCCCAGGGGTGAAGTGTTAGGGCCTTAAACCTCCTGGCCTCAAACTTGAGCTAGCCTGAAACAGTGTCACCAAGGACACCAATTACTAAGTGATGATTCAACTCCACGTGGAGTAAAGTACCTTCAATCAAGGTCCTAAACTTACCTGTTCCCTCAAATCCTAAGCAGCCTTGAAATATCATCCATTTGTGAATCAGCTTCAGAGTCCCTATCGATAAGTGTGGGGACTTCTGAAGTTCCAAAGAACGCTCCAGTACAACCAGACTTGGGACTACTCTGAAGGAGCAGAGGACAACTTCCTAAGCACAGGATGGGCAGAAAGAGTCCACATGGGTAGCTTCACGTGACCTCCAAGAAAAGGATAGGGTCTGCAGATGGTATAGGGAGGCCCTCCCTCTAGACACCAGTGCATATGACACTTTCTAAATGCAGTGGCTGAAGCAAGACCATGCTAGAGCACATCAGGGGGAGCAAAGATGGGGAACAGAAAGACAGACCTTCCAACTGCATCAGCGAAGAAGCCAGGAGCCTCTCAAAGATTTATAGCACTTCTTAAAATAAGCAGAGACTGACTCTTTAATTATTTTCTATTTCAGGAACATTCCAGTGAAACTTTCTTTTCTTTTTAATGTTCAACTCAACTGATATAGATTGCTGCCATGACCTAAAGAGTTAAATGATATGGCTATATGGCCTTAGATCTAGTAAAATTGAAAACAATCTATAGCAATTGGGTTCAGATACATGTTACTACCAAACATAAAAGCTGTGATATTTCAGAAATGTAATGATTCCAAAGTAGAAGAAGCTCCAGTTAGGAGCAAAATGATATAATAAATTAATTTACTGCTCTTGCTTCACCACTGACTACCCAGGGGGTACCTATCATTCTAATACTAAAAGCAACCACTTACCAAGCCTTCATTTTACTCATTAATTTAGAGCTCCTGGAAACCCAAAGGCCTCATTCCCTGGAAGAACTATCTACAGCTCAGAGTCACACAACTCACTCAAGGTCATCAGCTAATGAAGCTACCACAGGACTTCCTCCCGTTTGTCTAAATTTTAAGTACTATGTTTTATAATTGTTTCAAACTGACAAAGTCTCTGTATTATCTTTCAGGGATGTTCTGTATTTTTGGAGATTAAGAAAACAGAAGAGAACTGAGTGTAGAGACCCAAGCCTGTAATGCCAGCAACTGGAAGGTAAAGGAGCAAGAAGATTGAGGCTTTGAGGTCATCCTCATCCATACAGTAAACCTGAGGCCAGACTAAGCTACCTGCGACTGCCTCAGAAAGGAAAGAAGTGAAAAGCTGGACAGATGGCTCAGTGGTTAAGAGCATTTGCTGCTCTTGCAAAGGATACAAGTTCTGTTCCCAGCACTCACAATCATAATTCCAGTTCCAGGGGATCTAATGCCCTCTTCTGGCCACCCTAGGTACCAAGGTACCAGGCACCCACATGGTACACATATAAATACTTGCATACATAAATGAATGATCTTTTGTTTAAAAAAAAAAAGAGGAAGCAAGGGAGAAAAGAAGAAGAAAAAGGAGAAGGAGAGAAATGTGGCCTGGTACCCAGGCTCTTCATCTAGAGAAGGAAGCCTAGATATTAAGCAGTCAAAGGCAGATCTTGGGCTCCTCTGGAGACCCACTCTAGTTTTATTTCCAGTTCTCCACAAGAATGCAAGTTTAATAAAAAGAACTCAATCTCCTTGTCTTCTGACCTTTGGACCTCAAATATATGTGCCAGAGAAGCCTCCAAAAATCACCTGCTGGATCAGTGACCAAAGTTCCCAAACAACAAGACAAAGTCTATAACCCA
This sequence comes from Rhynchomys soricoides, assembly GCA_019843965.1. Classification (NCBI taxonomy): domain Eukaryota; kingdom Metazoa; phylum Chordata; class Mammalia; order Rodentia; family Muridae; genus Rhynchomys; species Rhynchomys soricoides. The sequence goes on from JADRCH010000339.1 coordinate 152,225, forward strand.
TCAAACTGATAGAAACAAAGCTACAAGAGGACTTGAGCAGCTATATTCCTAAATAACAAGACATTAAAAAACAGTAATAGCAATGTTGTCATTGATATTTCTCATATTTACAGTGATAGATGCTTATAAATAGCATGGACTGACAAGACATGGAGAAAATTAACACAATGACAAACACTAACTCCTTACTAGGAGCCAGAGAGGCCAAGAAGTCAATTAGAGTGGTATACGTTCTCAAGCTGGGTTATACACAGGACCCATAAAGTGACTCATGCATGAACATACCACTGAATCAAAAGTGAAAACCAGCAAGCAGAGGAAAGTAAAACCATCCTTTTGATGGTCTGAATGAGAATGGTGCCCATAGATCCATCTATTTGAATGCTTAGTCACTAGGGATTAAGCTGTTGGAAAGGATTACAAGGACTAGGAGAGATGGCCTTGTTGGAGCAGGTGTGGCCTTGATGGAGGAAGGGTATCATGAGAGTGGGTTTTGAAAATTGCAAAAGCCCATGTGCATTTTCTCTCTGTTTCCTCCCCTACCCCACCCCTCTCTCTCTCTCTCAGCTGTGGATCAGGATGTAGCTCTCAGCTACAGCTTCAGGGCCATGTGTGCAATCATGTTCCTGCCATGATGATAATGGACTAAGCCTCTAAAACTGTAAACAAGTTCCCAATAAAATGCTTTCTTTCATAAGAGTTGCCTTGGTCATGGTGTCTCTTCACAACAATACAACAGTGACTAAGACAATCCTCAAACTGCTTCTACCTCAGCCTGGATTTCAGCAGATCTGCTGTTAACTTTTCTGCCTTCAAGGCTCAAAGAAATAAATCATTTCAAAAAAAAGAGAAGGAGTCTAAAGGCATCTTGACAACTTCTACTATACAGTGTCAGTCAAAATTACACAGCAGTAAAAATGGCCAAAGAATAAGACCCATGAGAAAAACTAAACAGAAAAGATATGTAAAGGAACCAGATATCTGAGTATTCTGACACAGACTCTAAAATAAATGCACTGAGTAAATTTAAAAAATAATAAAACAAAAACAAACAAAAACAACAAAAAAAACAACAAACAAAACAAACCTGGGACTTTGAAATCTTGAGAAGTCAGGACCAGTGAGATAGCTCAGCAGGTAAAGTCAAGTTCCACCAAGCCTGACAACCTGAATGTCATCTCCAAAATCTATAACAGGAGAGAGCTGACTCCTCAAAGTTGTTCTCTGACCACCTCATGCATACCATTGTAAATGCACACCCATGTGTTTTTTAATTTTTAAATATATCTTTAAATAAATAAAAACCAAAACACAAGCTAGATGTTATGGATCATAATAGTATTTCAGCACTTGGAAGCTACAGCTGAAAGATCACCAGTTATGGGCTAGTTTAAGCTTAGAGCAAGACCCTATCTCAGATAACACACACACACACAAACACACACATACACACACACATACTCACATACACACACACACACACACACACACACAAACACATGGAGATCACCGATAACAGATGCACACAAAGAACAAAGGGGGCTAGGGAGGTATCTCAGAGTTAAATGTGCTGCTTTGCTGAGGATCAGTGTTCAGTTCTTAGCACCCACAATGGGGCAGCTCACAACCACCTAGATCTCCAGCTCCACGGAGAATCCAACTCTTCTGGCCTCTTCTGGTACCTGCACACATATGCAAATTACACATATGCATAATTACTGTTATAAAGTAATTTAATGGTTGGGGGTCACCACAACATGAGGAACTATATACTAAAGGACTGCAACATTTAAAAGGTTGAGAACCACTGGCCTACATGGTCAGTGAGTGGAAATAAAGGGGCCATGAGGAAAGCCCAGCTAGTTAGATAACCACAGGTGAGACCTGCAGCAATTACACCAACGGAAAACAGAGGGTCCAACACCAGCATCAACAATTCATCTACACCTAAAATGATCCAAACCAACACCTACCCAAAATCTGCAGTCTTAACATGAGGATGGTACACACCTTCACTGAGCTATAAAGGAATGATCTGAGAAATCAGGGGGCAAATACTTTCTGAGTATATGAGCTATCTTAGTAATAGGAATTTATGCCTTTAAAGGTGCCAGTGCCATCACTAGAGTGAGTCTTGATACTGCTAACATCAGCTTGTGAGGCCGACGTTATAGTCTTAAGTGAAAACATTATTATAAATAATATGCATTTTTAGATCAACTATGATAGAAGAGTCACCATAAGTTGTCAAGAAAGTTTTCAAGACAAAAAAAAATATGAAAAAAATTATCAGTCTAATTTCAAGAAGGAAGCAGGAGAAGACTGAACAAAGTGAGTGGTTGGCTGCTTCTGAGTTCTTACAACTTTTGGAAAAAAAAAAAAAAACCCCACTACATAACTGTTACAAATTTGGAAAGGAAAGGGTTCAAATGCATCAAATAAAAAACAAAAAGAAGTATACCAAAATACTAATATTCTATGTTGTGTGATGGGTGAATTACAGTTGCTTTTCAATATAAGCCTTTCTGGTTTTCCCAAATTACCACAAAAATAAGCCAGGTGTGGCGATGCGACCCTTTATATATCTTTAATCCCAGTACTTGGGAAACAGAGACAGGCAGTTTTCTGTGAGTTCAATGCCAGCCTGGAACAGCTGGTTCCAGGGAAAACAGAAAACGAGGGAGGGAGAAAAAGAGAAAGAAGCAAGTATGCCTTTGCACAAACACATTAAAGAATAAGCGGCAACATTAAGAACATTTCATCTGGACCTTCTTGCTCTGTGCTCACATTACCAAATTCTGATTATTCTCCAGCCACAGTACTGCTTTCAGCACGAAATTCAACATTTACCAGAAATCACTCCAATCAGGAAGGGGATGAGAAACTCTGAAGTACTTCATGCCACATTCCAACGAGAAAGAAAAGCAACCTTGGAGAAGGATACGGGTGTGGCTTAGAGTCTTACCGTGAAACTGTTGTTGACATTTTTGGTGCTGGATTCTGCCACGCTGGCATCAGTCAGGTCTACCTCATCAAATATAATCGACTGGAGAGAGATGCAAACAGAGGGTTTCAGGCAAGCCAGGGCAAGCACACCCAAGCACTGGTGGTGCTACCCACACTCTCCCTACGCACCCTACAAGTCCAGGTTCCTTGAAACCTCAACATCTGATCAATATACTATACAAACTTCATGCAACCACCTGCCTGCCTGCCTCTCCCAAAGAGCATGGATCACTGGTAGTCTGTGGCTTCTACTCCACAGAGTTCATCAATGGCTACATTACAACAATGCGGACCTTTCTTGTGTTTTCCCTTTTAGACGTGAGACAGTCAGTCAGGGTTCAGAGTCAGAGGATCCCTCTGGTTTGGGTTTCTCCAGCAAACACATCTGGAGAAAAGTTACAACTAAAACAAATACCACAGGGGCAAGAGACAGACCCTAAGAAGATAAACCTGCCCCACCATAAAAGAACCAAGAACAGCCAAGGAACAGAGCATGAGGAATTTAGTCCTGGAGAGTCCAGCCAGATCTAGGGGCTCCCTCTATTCCTCTCCCCACTAAGGCCCAAGCCAAGCCCTACCTGTTTACTTACTTCACTGTTCCCTCTATTCTAAGATGTCTATCTGGAATCCCTGAAGGAAAGACTAACAACTAAGAAAATCCTCCCTACCCCCACCAACAGGACTAAAATAACCATGGCTGTGGTCAGAACCCTTTCTAAACATGCTGCCTTGCTCCATTGCTAATTTCAGCACACTAACTCTCTAGGGATGCTTATCATTCCAGACTTTTCTTAATGCCCAAGTATTAGAGCTGCCACCAACACTGTGATATGTCAGGCCTGCAGCCTGCACACTGGGGTTTGAAGACTGACAGCACATTCAGAGCAGCAAAGTCCCAGCTGCTCCTCTGACACCTGCCTGAGGAGTCCAGCTCTGAGTCTTAACACAGCTGGGAACTCACCACCCAGGGCCAGCTGCTGGGAAGCCTAAAGATAAAGACCTGCATATTTCTGTTCACACACTAAGACGCCCAATGACCAGAGCAGCTCTTAGCCCATAATAAAAGATTCATGAGCCTTTGGTTCCCATCTTTCTGAAAGAAAACTAGCTGTAATATAGTTAGTTCTGTGATCATTTTTCCATTTTTAGAGAAGGGGGAAATGAACAGAAATAATTTTTACGAGAAATAAAGCATGCTTGGTGACAAATAAAATCTGACGCCTATTACAAGCCAGTTGAGATGGGGCTGTAGTTCAGTGGTAGACTCTGAATACCACATTCAAGACCCTGGGTTTACTTTTAACTTGACCAAAACAAACAAACAAACAAACAAACAATAACCCCTAGCTAGAAATAACTGGTATGCAAGTATTTATCCTGTGCATGAGTACTGAGCTCCCAAATGTGGCTCCTGGGGTGGTGCTCTAACCGTGCCTCACCTTTGCAGTTTTAGCATAGTAGAGTGTTCGCCCTCGAAGCTTAAAGTACCTTCTCTTGGATCGCTGGAACGAGCTGTTCTGTTTGGTCAGCATGCCTTCTTTGAGGATGGTCTGAAAGCACAGAAGCACACTGTGAGCTTGCATTTCTGAGGTGCCCATTGCCCTGAACCAGCCTGTCATGACTGATGAACAAAGTGTGCCCCTAAGGGGTCAAGCAGCCTGTCAGAAGAACAGTTCTTGTTCTCTCACAGACCTTGACCCCAACACTGTGCTGCAAGGGAGACCATGCCTTAGAGACCCAAGGTGTTTCCTAACTATGTCCAGCAGATTAGCAAAGGGGAAACTGAGGTTTGAGGGACTCCAGGAAGCAGCAGCTGGGGACAACAAAGACCAGTGCATTCTCCAGCTTCAGCATTTGGTATTTTTCAGCTATTCTTGGCCCTGCCTTCGTGTTCTCTGGCCTCCTGCCATTTCTCAGGATCTTGTTGCCAAAACTGTTCACATCCACTGCTCCGAGTTTCAGTGTGGCTCTAGGCCTGTGTTCTACTCAGCCCTCTGGATGGTTCTGAGGTCATCCCTTTCCCCTACTCCCCCACCCCCATGATACTGACCAGTCCATTAAATTATAGGAAATATTCCCTTCTCCCTAGAGAACGTCCCTTGCTTAAATAACAGCAAATCAGAGCATGGTCCCATGTACCTGGCTCCCAGTGAACACTGATCCTAACTTACTCCTTGGAAATCAAACATTCAAGGAATGGCCAGATGCCCGAACCACTCAGAGTCACCAATGCAGCCCTGGTATAGCTCAGTATAGAATGTTTGTCTAGCACGCTCAAGGTCCTCGGTTCCCTCCCCAGCACTGCAAAGAAAAAATAATAACAATAAAAATACCCAGAAGACTAAGACATCAGCTCCGTACTCAGCACTTTCCTTATCCTACAGTTATGCAGCTTGCCCTTTAAACAACTTTTAAAAGAGTGTACGTATGAAGCACCTGGACATTTGAAAAAAAAAAAAATTAAGTTTTTCAAGACAGGGGTTTTCTTAGTTTTTTTGGGACAGGGTTTCTCTGTGTAGCCCTGGCTGTCCTGGAACTTGCCCTGTACACTAGACTGGCCTGGAACTCACAAGATCCACCTGCCTCTGCCTCCCAAGTGCTGGGATTAAAAGCATGCACCACCACCACCCGGCATTTGACGATACTTTAAACTCCCTAACATAAAATCCAGAGTAAACAAGACACAGAAACCTTGAGTCATCCAAATGTGCCAAAATACAAAGACAGCACACTGTATGTTTCCACCATCCTGTATCTCAGGGAAGAAAAGTAGAGAGACAGAAAAATATTAAACCAAACCCCAGCTCCTTTACCCCCTAAACACACAGAGCCAGGTTCGGGGACCACAGCCCAGCAGAGCACAGGCCATTATATGGTGCCTGAGATTTCCTCTCCTCCTTCTGACACAAGTCATCTTCCTTGGGCACCTTCTAGGCTGGGTGGGATGCATGTGCCCACATTTACTCACAGGCTCACTAGAATGTACTCTGTGGGTCCGACCTGGTACTATACCAGCTGCCCTCTTGAGACTAAACTGCCAATGAGCACAGTTACTCATGTTGTAGTATCTACCTTCACCTCTTACTTCTGAAGGCATCACTTATCCTGTTTTCCAGGCAGTTAAAAATTATCAAAGGAAATATAGCATGAGGCCACAATCCATAGAAGAAGCACATCCAGCTAAGGTCACTAGCATACACTACAGCAGAACAAGGACCTAAGGCCAGGACACAAGCCAATCTGCAGTGTGGAAGAGCTATAACCAGCTTTGACCCTGAATACCCGTTCCAGGTCCAAACTCACATGGATGGCATTCTTGTTAAATACATCTGTACATAACCGTCCATGAATGCCTAAAGCACACAGAGAGAACATCTCCTGTGGAAGTTCAAAGGACTGGCTTAGAGATCCCTCCTCACCCCAATACAGCTTCCTTACCTTGGAAGGGGAAGAAATTGCTTCCATTTCTTTCCTAAGTGCAAATCTTAAAATAAAAATAAGGCCATAAAACCAATATGCCAACCCAGAAAAGTTTCAAATTATCATTAAAGGAAGAGAGATTTTTATCTGCTGCTAGTTTCTCATACAAAAGAGGAAAAAAAGCAAAATTAAAACACAATCTACGCCATCACCCATATACACAGACAAACACACAGTCACACAAATATGTTTCAGAAAGAAGACCAGAGCCTGCAAGCCTGGGCTGCCCAAAGAGACTTGCTGTTCTATTAATAGGACAAGCATGCTCAGAAGGAGACCCTAGTGGGTTTGCGGCGGAAAAGGATAGAGAAAGATAAAAACCAGTTATTTCTTTGAAGCTTTCTCACAAACTGCATTTGTCTTCCGATTCGTGCTCTGAGTACTACAGATATGCTACAGGATATCTTTAAACACTCAGTCCAAGGCAATTAACTTTTAAAAATGGTCAAGAAAACTGCACCCTGAAACCACGTGCTGGATTTTGCAATGGAAGCCTGCAAGAGGCACTGGAAGAAAATGCTGCTCGTCTGGCAGACCCTCCCCATCAGAGAGCAAGTGAGAGTCAGGGACAGGCACAGGGAGGGACCCAGCAACATGATGTATTCTCTTTCCTGCCTCTCTTTGTCAAACACAGACACAGGGCAGGCAACAGCTCAGACAATAGTTCAGGCCACAGAGCAAAGAGGTATACAATAGGGTGTGAGGGCATAGGGTACAGGCGTGTGAGCAATGTCCCTCTGCAGACATATTTTAAGGAGGTCAGCGTACATGAGCCTGAGATACTCAAAGTTGTTCCTTAGTGTACAGACAGAACCCAACAGGAGTGGCAAAGTGGACATATCAACTGCTTGGCTGTTGTCACATAGGTCACACGGCCCCACATCAGGGAGGGAAAACTCAGAAGCTCGCTTTAAAAATATGAGACAGGGGGCTAGAGAGGTGGAAGTTAAGAGCAGGTACTGTTCTTGCAGAGGACCAGAGTTTTGTTCCCAGTACTCACCTCAGGCAGCTCACAACTGCCTAGGAGATCAGATGTCTCTGGCCTCCAGGGGTATCTCCTTCATATGTGACCGCACACACACACTCACACAATTTAAATTTTTAAATTTAAAATGTGTGTGTGTGTCAGGCAAAAGAAGAGGGTATCTGGAGAGAATGACCAGTCAGTAAAGTGGCTGCAGCATAATACAAGGACCCAAGTTCAAACCATACAGTCCATGTAAAAAGTCTGCACATTTGTAATAGAAACACTGGGGAAAGATAGAGACTGGGTGATTCCCCAGGTCTCCTGGCCACACAAATTAGCTTAATCTGTGAAGCTCAGGTTCTTCAGTGAGAGACCTTATATCAAAAAAAAAAAAAAAAAAGGTGGGATGCCTGAGGCACAATATTCAAGGTTGTCTTCTGGCTTCCTTGTACACAACCATACACATGCCCCTACACAAACATGGACATCCACAATGTAACCTTTTCCTCTGCTCCAACACCATAAACAAGTCCAAGTGCTTCAGAGCTATGTGCACCCCTACCTGGTCTCATCATGGTCTACTGGGACACTAAGGAAATGCACAACTAAGGACACATACAACACTTTACACTGAGTGCCAAACAGCAAGAGCGTAGACTAAGGCATACCTGGACAGCCACTATCCTGGAGAATTATCAACTCCACAAAGCCAGGACCCACATATGACAATGTCAATGTTACAAGAACAACACTACTTAGACATTTTTTCTAAAGTCTTCCAAAATACCAACTTGGGAAAAGTGTCAACAGCTTTATTTTCTTACCAAAGAAAACCCAATTTCACCTTTGCCAATGCCCTGGGTTTTTTCCAACAGCACCAATATTAAAAGTGACCATATTCTCGAGCCCCTATTCCATAGAAACTTGCAGTAAGAGGAAGGGAGATGCCTCATTCCTTTCCTCACTCAGGACTGAACCAGAAAAGAGCCAAAAGAAGTGACAGCCAAATCCCCAAGAGCTGCTCAGGGGTCTGTCCTTCATCTGGTGTTCACAGCAAATACCCACCAGCACAATCAAGCAGATTGTCTCCTGGCATAGCTAACAAGATCTCAGTGACATGAGAATGGTCCAAGGGCCTTCACCACTGCTCACCACCATTGCCTCAATCCTGGTCAAATTCACAGAGCTGGTGTAGGGAGATGGCTGACCTGTCTCTGGGATAAGGGAACACAAGCAGCCTCAAAATGCCCCTTCCTCCTTCTTTCTGACTTGAGTACAGACACAATGCTAGTGCTACAGCAGCATGCTAATGCCCTAATATAAATGAGCAGCCCAGTGCATTTCTGCCTAATAAGGATCACTGGCCACTCTACCTAGTACTGAATGCTGGTGTTGACGGGGTCCAAACCACAACACATGGAATACACCATCTCAAGCTACTCTCTTCACTGACCTATGCCATGTCACTCGCTCTTGGCCCTGTATTTCCTGTGTCTAGACTCAAATAGCATCAAAGCTAAAAGAAGTATCAGAGCCAGTGAGATAGATAGCTCAGCAGATAAAGGCACTTGCCCCCAGGCTTGACAACCTGAGTTCAACCTCTAGAACTAACTATGTAGACGAGGAGAACCAACTCCCACAAGTTGTCCTCAGACCACTGCATGTGTTCTGTGGCACATCCCCAACCTCCATAACACACACACACACACACACACACACACACACACACGAGAGAGAGAGAGAGAGAGAGAGAGAGAAAGAAATAGCTTTTAATTTTTTTTTTTTTTAAAGTAAAAATACCCTCATTTCTAAGTGGCTACCACATACCACTGGTTCTGTTCCTCTTCCAGAATAAATCCCACACTTAGGGCTTAAATTCTGATCAATCTTCCCTCTCTCTCCCTCCCTCCGTCCCTCTCTTTCTCTGTCTGACTGTCTATCTGTCTGTCTGTCTCTCTCTCTCCTGGTCTTATTTTTTGGTATGAGTTCATAAAACTCAAACTGGTCTCAAATCACTATGCCACTGAAGCTGTGGGCGTGAACTCCAGATCCTGCTGCTTCTGCCTTCTAGATACTAGGATTCCAGGCATGTACCCAAGCCTGACTTAAATTACTGTCTCTCAGTTTCTCTCAAAGTGTGAGGGGATACAGTTCAGTGAAAAAGCAATTCCTTACCAAGGGAGAGAGGCCCCAGGATTCATCTCCAATACTGTGCACAAGAAAAACAAGATCAAAGTACGCTCCAGAGCACCTGAATTGGCCTCCCAGGCACTAGGTTAGAATGTAGTTCACTGCACTCTCCCAGCCTACCTGAACAAGCAGTTCTGATGAGGGCCCACTTACAAGAGGTTAAGAATCAGACTTCTCACCTAATCCTACAGACCTGATGCACCAGGGAGGAGCCACCCTCTCAGAGGCGAGAGGGGGGGGGGGGGATGGAGGAGGAACCCTGGAAGAAAGGACGGAGAGGGGGCAGCATTTGGGATGTAAATACATAATTTAAAAAAAAAGAAGAATCAGACTTCTACTTAGTATGGTAGTGGCTCATGCCTTTAATACTAGCACTTGGGAGGCAAAAGCAAGTGGGAGCTCTGTGAGTTCAAGGTCAGTCTGATCTACAGAGCAAGTTTTGGGACAGCCAGGGCTACACAGAGAAACCCTGACCCAGACAGAGAGAGACAGACAGACAGACAGACAGAGGGAGAGACAGAGAGAGAGACAGAGACAGACAGACACACACACACACACACACACACTCACACACACACACATACACACACATACACATACTCACACACACACACACCACACACACACACACACCACACACACACACTCACACACACCACACATATACACACACACATACTCACACACACATACTCACACACACATACACACACATACTCACACACACATACTCACACACACACTCACATACACACACTCACACACACTCACACACTCACACACACACACACACACACACACACACACACACCTCTTCTGGGCTCTATCCACCTCTCCTGCTGCCATACCCTCTCACCCAGTGCCTCTCAACTACAAACACCAATAGAACTACCTAGCAGGCAGGCTCTGAGAAACACTAGCCTCATCCCTCCCCAGCTCACCCCGCCTAAGAAATCAATATCAAGTAGTTAAGGGACCTAAGGGAGCAGTGTTAAAGCTCCCCCAGAGGTCCCAATAACCTTCACATCTGAGAGCCTACACTCAGTCACAGGCCCTCCAGGCTTCAAAGGGAGGTCTAATGTGGGTATGCTTTTCTCCGTACTTCTTTCCTCTCCAGCCCAGGGCCCTTCACAACGACAACCCCCTTCACAACGACAACCCGCTTTCCCCCATTCTTTTAAAGAGACCTATGAATCTTCAGCTCCTTTTTCCACCAGCTGAAGACTACTGCACTTCAGACTAGAGGTAAATGCCACCATCTCTGAAGGATCCTTTCTAGAATACCCACCCTCATAGAACAGACAATGGCTAGCTATTCTGTAGGCAAGTATACAGACCTCCATCCCAAGGCTATCCCACTCACCATACCAACTCCTGATGATTCTATCCATCTTGGTCACCCTAATGCCTCATAAAAGGCTAACATTTCTTATCTATAAAGAGCTTCTAAATACCAAGAATACCAAGACTAGGAAAGCCAGGCATAGGGGTGCACCCTATAATTCCAGTACTAAAGATCATATGTTCAAGACCAACATGGGCTAGATAATGATACCCTGTCTCACAAATAAACAACAAACAGACAAAAAGGCCAATAGAAAAACAGGCAAAAATATGAACAAACATTTCACAGAAAAAGAAATATAAATGGCCTTTAAACACAAGAGAAAAATAAACCTTAACTAAAATAGCATCTCCACAATCAGATTGACAAAAAAAAAATTTTTTTTTTAATATATTGTGGGCTAATATTGTGGAATAATATTGTGGGCTAGACTGTGGAAAAAGAACTGCACAGAGCAACACCCAGCAAGACTTCACTCACTTCTCTTCCATTCAGCAAAATAGCAAGCCTACCCCAGTAACCTAGGTGTAAACATACTCTCTGAGCAATAAAGAAGAAGGGTGGGACTCTGCAACTGCTGCCATGGGCTACAGCCAGAAACTGAAAAGGGTGGTCTGTAAGAAGCAAGGGTTGGATCAGCTGTGCTAGACTGAGAACTGGGCCATAAAACAGCCCCAGAGTGAAGAAGCTGCAATAAGGTCCTCAGGGCAGTGAGGAGAAAGAAAGGTGAACAGCTCCCTATGCGGTAGGAAGGCATGAGGGGCATTGGGGATGAACAGAAATAAGCAGTTTCAAATTCTCAAGAAGAAATAAACACAAATATAAAATAATACAGTTGATTAACTAGTAACCTGGAGATGGAAGGAAAGGGTAGAAACTGGGACAATGCCAGATGTCTGGGTACAAAGGATTCTCCACCAGCAACACTGGAGAAAACTGGCCTTGATTTCTCACTCAACTGGCTAAGTCCACATGTGTTCACAGACCATCTACTTAGTCCATACAGAGGACCTCTCAAGGCAGCCACAGTAAGCATTTCTACTTGGCAGAAGAAAAGGTGAACAACCCAGTACCTGTGAAGTGCCCACAAAAAAGCCAAAAAAGCCCTCATGTCAGCCTTGTCACCCTGAGAAGCTGCTGAGGAAGAAACTAAGGTCCAAGGGGACACCTACATCTACAGAGGACTCACCTCCATCTGTCCTCTCCATGCTTCCAGGGCAAAGGTGAGGAGACAGCATGGGAGTATGGAGTCCAGCTGCACCACACATCAAGTGATAAGCCTGGACCACAAGCAGTTGGAGGGACATCCCAAGACACATGGTACTGTGGGTCAGCCACAATGAAAAGAATTCCCTTGGAGTCCACAGAGTATGAAGCTACGGAATGAAGCTGCTGATTTTCAGCAAATATTTATTGAGCACTCAACATGCCAAGCACTACTGGGAACACCATGATGGAAGAGATGGGACAAGTCTTCTGACCTTTCTTAAGAAAGCTACACTGGGACAAAGGGATACTTCACAAAGCAGGAAGTACCACAGAGTCAGCTTTGAAACACTCAAAAAAGGTGTGGATTGAAGATAAACCAAGACACCCTGTGGTGTGGTGAACCCAGCTCTTTCAACTTTTGTATCTGTTTAGAATTTTTCATAAGGTATGTTCAAGAAAGGAACATGTAGAGAAATAGGAAGCCTTTAAAAGTCAGAGGTCAAGAGGCCTGAAGCATGAACACTAAGTTAGTAGTCCTCCACTACTCCTCTAAAAGCACAGCACACTGAACTCTGAACTGCTTTTTGCTTTACAGTAGTGGCACACTCTCGGGAGGCAGAGGCAGGTGGATCTCCTGTGAGATTGAAGTCAGCCTGGTCTATAGAGTGACTTCTAGGACAGCCAAGGGTACACAGAGAAACCTTGTCTCAAAATACCCACCTACTGCTAAAGAAAAAGGAAAAAAAAAAAGAAGAAGAAAAGAAAAAAACCTGCGTTTCAGGGTCCCATGGAGAGTCACTGTCATGCAGAACATGACATGTAGAGCAGTAGAAGGGGGAGCTGCTCTCACTCATTTACAGGCCTCAGCTGGAAATAAAGCACCAAGTGGAAACAGCCTACCTTTCAGCTGCCTTTCTGCCTGGGGAAGTTGCTTCTAATTTAGTTGCCACACCCAGGGTCCAGTCAATGCTCATATTCTAGATAACATCCTTTCAATCTTCCTTCAAGTGTGTGCAGAGCACAGGGAAGTAGGATTATACAATACAATTACTTAAAAACCTGCTTCCCAAAAATCAATACTTGACTATAAGTCCCCTTCCTGTTTTATTTCTCCATACACTACTTGAGTTCCTTCAGATACTGAGGGACACTGGCATAATGTATCTAGAAGAAACTAACAGTGATCATACATCCAATGGTTTGACTGTCCAGCTAAAATAGATCCTATTTATATCAAGACCTCCAACTCTCTGCTAAGATAAATTTAGATTAATTCCCAACACAGAATTTGAAAGTTTAAACAAAGGGCATCTAATTCTGTTCTAGGAACCTAAGATCAAAATGCCCCAGCTAACTTAGCTTCTGTTAAACTACCTGCTTATACAAACCTCCCCTTCCAGCTAACCACTTAGCTTAGCTTCTGTTAAACTGCTTGCTTGAGTAAAACCTCCCCCTGTAGCTGCTAAGATATCAGGATGTGGTTTTTACCTTTAAAAAGCTCTTATTCCAAAAACTCAGCACTTACTCTAAAAATGTGGGTCCTGAATACCTGAGTGTAGTCCCAGCCATCTGGAATGCAGTCTTTCAATTGGCTATAAACCATGTCTGAGTGGTCATATCTCCTGGGCCCCTCTATTTTGGAGGCCCCAGCAAGATCTCTACAAGGGATCCTAGAGGGCAGCCTGAAATGTTCCAGGGCTCCAGAAAAATCCTGACTGATCACCACCAAGTGCCCCAGAAGCACCAAGCCACCACCCAAAAGGAAAATAACAAAAAAAAAAAAAAAAAAAAAAAAAAAAGTAAGTCAAAAGTCATCTGCTGAACACTTCCAGAGATAAATTTGTTCTCTACGAGGTACCATCTGGTTAGGACACAAGAGAGGAAGTTGGAAATGACCTTAGATCCTATGTCTGAGATCTGTTTGAGACATCACTAGGCTCCCCTGGTCTGATTTTAAGTGGTTTATGCTCAGTTGGAAGAGCATCCTGGGATTCACAAGCTCAGGAACCACACAGCTCTGAGGGGAGAATGCATCCCAGTGGAAGGTCATCCTGAGACACAGGAGCTCAGGAAC
>JADRCH010000339.1:166505-199005 GCA_019843965.1 Rhynchomys soricoides
AATGCATCCCAGTGGAAGGTCATCCTGAGACACAGGAGCTCAGGAACCTTACAGTTCTGAGGTGGTCAGTGTCCCAATGAAAAGCATCCTAAAACATGGGAGCTCAGGAACCACACAGCTCTGAGAAGAAGCCTCCTCAGCAGAGGCATTGCAGCCCACAGGGGAGAGTATTCCCAGCTGGGCCACAAAAGCTATCAAAGTTGCAGCAGACCCTTCCTTCCCTGGACTTCCAAGTCCCAGGATACCTCTCCATCCTCACAAAAACACTTCCGGCTGGTCCCAGACACCCCAGACAGAGGTATGTAGAGGTGTGTGGCTTCAACTACTGAGGAGGAATGTAGACAGAGAGCCTTTTAGAAACCCTCCAAGCCCTTGGGGTCAGAGTATGAGCCAAGAACACTCAGCTGTGTACCCCCCAGCTCACATTACTAAGCTACAACCTAGAAGAAGGTAAGTGGATAATTCCCCATGACCATATTTCAGTCACCTTGCAAATCTTTGCTTTCAAAAAAATAAAAAAGTATGAGATTTTCTGGGGGCATTTGGATACTGCCAGCTATGGATAACGGGATTCTCTGAAATAGCCAAACCCCTCTATGGCAGCATCAAGGTACACAGATTTTGAAATGGACTGACACTGAGCAGAGAGCCTTTGAAGACTTGAAAAATCCCTTGGTGTCTGTCCTGGCTCTGGCTCTCCCAAGCATTACTAAGCCATTCCACTTGTACATGGATGAGGCCAGAGGCATGGTCTAAGGAGTCCTCACACAAATCCTGGGTCCCTGGAGAAGACCTGTGACTTATCTGTCCAAGAGTCTTGACCTAGTCACAGGCAGATGGCTGAGTATACTGGTAAAAGAAACTGACTTTATGGCACTAACTGTTCCTGACAGCCTCACACTTTGTTGAGGACCCAAGAAATGGATGTCTAATGCCCAGGTGACCCAATACCAAGCCCCACTTCTCAATCAACCCCGCATTTGGTTCCAGAAGACATCAGCCCTCAACCCTGCCAGTCGCCTGCTAAATGATCCTGCATATCACCTAAATGACTATCTTGAAGTGAGTGACATGATCCAGTCTGTCAGACCTGATCTAACTGATGACCTGCTGGTGACACCAGACCAGGTAATGTTTACAGATGGGAGCAGTTTTGCCTAAAGCAGGATCAGATTTAACTCTTTAAGCAGGGGAACCCTCAGCTCAGTGAGCTGAGCTTTTAGTTTTGACTCAAGCACTCCACTGGAGGAAAGACCAGGCTATCTGTTGCTATTTCCTGCCTGGGCAGACTTCTTTTGTAAGCCCCACACCTGGAGACCTACAACTGCCAGGCTCCACCCCTAGACTGCTCTGACAGCCATGCCTGACCCTTTGAGGCTCAAGAGAATAGCCAGCCAGTGTTGCCTCAAGATCATGCCACATAATCGCTCCAATCCCAGGCTACCTCCCCCAGAAACCCTATATAAATCCTGCATTCTGCCCAGTTCTCTGCTGCTTCTCACTGACAGAGGCAGCCAACCTCTCTTGTGTGAGATCTGTTGGTTGTAAGGTATGACTTTGTGGTATTCTTTGGTTCCTGATTGCAAGATACCTTTCCCTTCAGAGCTATAACACTTGTATTGGGAAAACCTCCTGCCAAAGCAAACATTGGAAAGACTTCCCCCTGGAAAGAGCTGTAACATTTATACTATCACCATATACAATGGTAGAGTATATATGCTTTTACAATAGCCTATGTCCATGGGGCTCTATATAAGAAAAGAGGACCCGTAAACCTCAGCAGAAAAAGAAATCAAAAATAGAAAAGAAATCTTAGCTCTATTGGAAGCTATCTACTTAACCAAAAGAGTGGCTGTTGTTCATTGCAAAAGACACTAAAATGGGGATTCCCCAGAAGACAAAGGCAAAAGAGTGGCTGACTTGGCCACCCAAGAAGTAGCTCTAGAACCAGTGGGGTCTCTCCAAGTCTTAGTAGCCCTGCTGAAGCACCTGGAATATACCAGGTGAAATTGTCTGAGCAAAACAAGAACTGACCACACAAGATAACATGGACGGTGGATGCTACTAGACTGCAGACCCACTCTTCTCACCAGTCTGGGAAGGCAACTAGTTATGGCTCTCCACACACCACCTACCTAGGTGAACTCCTCAGACCTAGGTATTATGTTCCAATTTTGGAAAGTCTGATTAAAACACCACTTTTCAGATGTGCTACCTGTGGCTCAGATAAACCCAAAAATGGAAAGGAATACCCCACAAGGGATCTGGGCTCAAGGAAATGGGGCTGTGCAGATTGGGCATTGGACTTTACTGAAATCAGGCCTACTATTGTGTGCTATAAATACCTGCTAGTGTCTGTGGTCAGCTTCTTGGGATGGATGAGGCTTATCCTATCAGAACATTAATAGTTACTAAGACACTTCCTTAGTAAAAATTCCAAAACTTAAGAGTGCCCCTACCTTCTGGTTCAAAATAGCCCAGCCTTCATGGCCAAAGTATCTCAAAATCTAAAAAAAGGTATTAAATATTAATTGGAAATTACACTGTGTGTGAGCTCAGATCAAGTAGAAAAGATGAGTCTTAAGGAGACTCTGACCAAATTGATCCTGAAAACTGGAGGAAAAAAGAAAATGGGTCATCCTCCTCCCCTTTGCCCTGCTCAGGGCCTGATGAACTCCTTATCAGGAGTAACTTATTATTCCTTTCGAAATTATGTTTGGAAGACCACAGCACTCCCAAATTCTAAGATATTCCCCAGAGAGAAATGTCTAAATCATTCCCTTTTCAAGTCCTTGCAGTCCTCACCAGGCCATTGATGGAACTGTGAAGGGAATCCTACTTGGCAGTTTGAATGTGCTTGGCCCCAGGGAGTGGCACTATTAGGAGTGGACCTGGGGATAGGCTTTGAGACCTTCTTCTTAGCTGCCTGAAGACAGTCTGCTCCAGGCTTCCTTTGGATGAAGACGTAGAATTCAGGGCAGTGGTGGCGCACGCCTTTAATCCCAGCACTTGGGAGGCGGAGGCAGGCAGATTTTTGAGTTGTAGACAGGCCAGCCTGGTCTACAGACTGAGTTCCAGGACAGCCAGGGCTACACAGAGAAACCCTGGGGGGGGGGAAGGAGGGGGAGAAGATGTAGAATTCTCAGCTCCTCCAGACTGCCTGGACACTACTGTGCTTCCTGCCATGATGATAATGGACTGAAACTTTAAACCTGTAAATCAGCCTCGATTAAATGTTGTCCTTTGTAAGAGTTGCCTTGACAATGGCAACCCTAAGACATCTGCTATCTCCAAATCCCATCACCAGTCCTAACCAGGAGAGTTGATTTGGATAAAGAAGATCCCTGCCTAGACCTTAGACCTGTCTGAAAAGGACTCTACCCAGTTATCCTCACCACTTCAATTGCTGTCAAAGTAGCTGGTATCATCGCTTGGGAGATTTGAAAACAGACAGATTGTCACTTGGACATTGGACCCCTTAAAGGTAAGACTGACAAGAGTTTACTATCCCCATTAGCCCTAAGCCTGAACATGGGAACTCAGAAAAACCAGGGATGGAAACCTTATCTTTCAGGTGGACTTCTGCTCTCTTATGTCCCTTCCAGGAGTAGAGCAATATGGGTCTAGGGGAGGGACATGGATCTGTAAATCGGTTTGTAGAGAAGACTGGCAAGAAAACGGCCTTCAGGGACTAGAATTTTATGCATGCCTTGCCAAGGACAAGTACCTCATCATGTCCTCAAATTATCTGGCTTGCTTGTACTAACAGTTTGATTAAATGTGCCTCCTCCAACTCACTGCAAAGTCATACCCCCACTCTACTGGTCTCTGTTATCTCCCAAGTGTGTGCCTATAATGCCAAAGAGGGGAGAGTTCATATCCGCCTTGACTCAATATTAACAATGTCAAATTCTGGTCCAGATTCCAGTAGGGGCAGAAATAGCCAGTGTAACTGCCATAGGCGCCTCAACCTCGACTGCTGGGAATCAAATCTTTAGGGAACTCAATTCCCAGATAGACTCAGACCTAAGCCATTTGGGGAATTCTATTTCCAGGCTGGAACAAGTTGACTCCCTCATGGCGGTAGTCCTACAAAACTGAAAGAGGCTTGACCCCTTTTTATAAAAAAGGGAGGACTTTGCATGGCCTTAGGTGAAACTTTCTATTTCTATGCCAATCAATCATGGGTAATTAAGGAAAACCTTGTATGGTCAGAGAAAAACTTAAAGGAAGGAAAAAAGGAGACATAGATCAGATAATTGGTCCTGGTCCCCAAGACTGACCAGCACCTTACTGTCAGCATTAGCTAGACCATTGATTCTTATTCTGATCAGGGGAATGATGAGATCCTGCATCTCAACTGCATAGCCAACTACATCAAACAGAGAATAAACTCAGTTAAGCTATTGGTCCTTAGGACAAGTTGATAATTTGATTCATGAATATAGAACTAGTAGGGAATGTGACAGGGCAAACAGTACAGAGGTTCCTCCATCTTGCATTCTTGCTGAGGCCATTTTAGATTTAACTGAGCCCTAAGGAAAATCATACAGCTCTACTCTAGGAACCTAAGGTCAAGATGTCCCACCTAACAGCTTATTTTAGCTTCTGTTAAATTGACTGCTTGTGCAAACCTCCCCCTGCAGCTGCTAAGTGAGTGAGATACCAGGATGTGGTTTTGCTTTTAAAACCCCTTACTCTAAATATTCAACACTACCCATGGGTCCTGAATATCTGAGTGTAATTTTAGACAGCTGGAATAAAGATTTTCAATTGGCTATAAACCTCATCTGAATAGTATCTCTTATGGGTTCCCTGTTACACTTGGGATTCATTGTTCATCTACCAGGTCTGGTTGTGTTTTAGAATGTTCCAGAGAAAAGGATGAATACAGGTCTCTCTCCATCTCCCACCCTCTACAGACACACACTCACGACCAGGCTCCACTCATCATCCAGACCTTCACTGAAGGACAGCACCTTTGTTCTCTAGGATAAAATAACACATGTTCCTATGAGAAAAATGCAGGAAAACAGACAGTTTACATAAACTAACAATACTGCAAATTCACATGCACACACCACAACAGAAGCCCATATCATTTTCCCTCCGAATGCTGTTTTTCACACAGCTAAGATACACTCTGTATTGACTTTGCCTTGCTGTTCCCCAACAGGACAACAAATCACGGTCCCATTCCAGCCTTCCTCAGTCCCCTGCACAGCAGGCTGCACTAGGCTATACCTGCTCTGGCTCAAGTGACTGGGGGCAGGTATCCCAGGATCCTCACAACCTTCACATGGTTGTGAAGGTGAAATCAGTACACACACACACACACACACACACACACACGGGGGGGGGGGGGTATCGCACAACTGCACAGTCCAGCACTTAATACAATCAGCTCTATCTTTTACTCACTGATAATCAACTGAGAAGATCTGATGAATTGTTTTTTAAGATTTATTTTCTTTTTAGTTTTATGTATGTTTGTGTATGTGTATGGGTTTATGCACATGCCTGTAAATGACAGAAGTGTCAAACTTCCTGAAGCTACAGTAACAGGCAGTTGTAAGGCACCTGATATGTGTCCTGGAGACAATATGTAACCCTCAACCATTTCTACAGCCCTTGACATCTTTTTGTTGTTGTTAGTTTTTTGTTTGTCTGAGACAAGAGTCTCAGGTGGACCCAGGGAAATGATCAAGAGAGCCCAGCTGAGCTACACAGTGAGATCCTATATCAAAACAAAACAAGCAAACAATAACCTCCAAGTGTCAAGACAACAAATTCTTCCTAGAAAACACTTTCACTGGGACACTGCACTTGAGACTGCAGCTGGAGAGCTGCATACCCCATGGACTTTACTTCATACAAGAGCTACAACAATAAAGCTTCAGAAGTCCATAGGACTCAACGGCTTCTTAAAGAAAAAGCAACAAAAGAAAAAAAAGAGACTTTTCTAAAATTAAAAACTTATGTAGCTGGAAATGATAATACAGGCTTAGAACCCTAGCATTTGGGAGACTGAAGCCAAGGATAGAGAGTTTGAGGCCAGACAGGTCTTAGTCAGACCTAAAAAGCAGAGTAAGCAAGAAGGAGGGATGGAGAGAGGGAGGGACCCTCTTCAATATTCCCATAAATACATAGCACCATTCATCAGGCAATCAGAGCAGCATTCAAACTGGAGGCAGTCGATTCCTCCCAGTCAGGACCACAGCCCACTCTTCATCTGGGGCTCACAGGGGAGGGCCAGCCAGTGGAGGGTGATAAGAGACTGCTAAATACCAACTCAAGGACACAGCTTTCAGTGGACACAGGTGAGGCTACATAGCTAAGGCCAGTCTAAGGGCATTCAGCACTTCTTCCCGCAGCTACACACATGATGGCACCAATTAATTAGCTGAAACAAAATGGAGAACCTAGGTAAACTAAAGAGAATATATGTCATAAAGGATGTGCATGACCATGAAATGAATTATTATAGAAAACAGAAAGCTGTTTTAGAAAATGCATGCTATTGGGTTAGAGTGACTCAGGAGAAGACAGCTTGCCAAACAAGAGAGACCTGGGTTCCATTTGAGGATGGTAGGAGAGGTGCAGGGGAGAGGAAACAGGGACAAGGGGAGAGGGGAGAAAAAGGCAAAAAGGGGGCGGGGGGGATGTGTACATGTGCTTCTCTTCATTAGTAAGACACTGCCTTTATAAAATAGATAAAGTTAATCATTTTTCAAAGGACAGGGAACATCAAATGAGAACAGGATAATTTAAAAGTCAACAAGCTAACAGCCACGGTTAGAAAAAAAGCAAAATTCATCACGACAGCAGAATTAAAACCAAAGTTGAAGGGCTAATGGGGAAAGTGTCAATAAAGAAAGGTATCAGTTGCACTGTGAAACAATTAAGGCTCCCTGAAGACTGCAGGTTAAATCAGGAGAGGAGGCATAACTATGAAAAGTCCACGGAACAGTGGGAGCAGGTCAGACCATCCAGCATGCAGACAGTAAGAACTGTAGAAACAATACAAGGAGATATGGCAGGAGATCAATGAGGAGCTTAGGAGAATGCTGCCAGATTCTTTCAGGAGGCAAACTCAATCCAGTGCAGAAAGAGTAAGAAAGGCCCACAAGCCTTAAGTGCCAGGACCATCAGGCTCTCCTGTCCTGGGCGCAGGCGGGAAGATGTACAATGTCACATACCGGCACACTGCTTCCTCTACGAGGGATGCACCTGTGCCTCATTTGCCACAAATTCAAACTCTGGGGAACTCTCAAGATGACAGATAGTAATACAGCTGGCAGGCCTGCTAAGATCACAGTTGGGATGAAGGGCCTGACTCAGAAAAAAAAAAAAAAGATAATAATGAGAGCATCAAAATCAACAACTGCCAACCTGGTCTAGTAGCAAGTTCTGGAGGGTCAGGGCTACATAATTTTATTTTTGTTTTATGTTTTGTTTTAAAAACAAACAAACAAACAAACAAACAGCTGTCAGGTCAGAAACACTGCTCAGTGGGTAAACTGAATTTATGGTGGAGGGAGAGCACAAGCTACCGAAAGTCATCCTCTAACTCACACATAAGCATGTATACACTACACATAAAATAATAAGTAAAATTTCTAAATAAAATAGCTAGGTATGCTGATGCACACTTTGATCTCAGTGCTCAGGAGACAGTGACAGGCAGATTTCTGTGAGTTCAAAGTCAGCCTAGTCTATGTAGTAAGTTCCAGGCTAGCCAGAGCTATACAATGAGACCCAGTCTCAAAATAAAAAATTAATAAAATTTTAAAACAAAAACCATGACTGGCTAGATGTCACACGCCCATACTCCTAACATTTAGGACACTAAGGCAGAAGGACCACAAGTTTGAGGCCAGCCTGGACTGCATACATGGTGAGGCTCTACAGAAAGGGGCTGGAGAGGCAGCAACAACACAAACGTGGAGTAAGTGACCAGACAGAGGACTCTCCATTTTACACACTCAGACACATTTAAAGGCTAAAAACAGGTGTGTAAAGGCTGGAAAATGACATTTGTACAATGCCTAGGATACACCACTTAGAGAACTTGCTAATTTGCAAAGGCCCCCACATTTCCATGAAAACATCTAGTGATGACATCTCAGAGAGAGTAGATGACAGACACAGCTTCAGTTGAGCTACAAGACAGAGTTCAGAGCTTCCCATACTCAAAGGTTCTCCAAATGCCAGCCCAAATATTAAGGAGTCTGGGAGACCTAGCACTTCCAGGTTCCAGGAAACAAAGGATAAAAGAACAATGTGAAAAGACCCAGAAGGAAGCAGTCAGTCAGACAGAGATCTTACAAGACAAGCTGCCCTTACCTCTTCAGCATTTACTGTCAGGAGGGGAGGGCACATAAAACACTCTTGGTTTCAATCAGGGAAATATAAAAATTATCCGGATGTCTGAGGTTAGTATGTTACCATGTTTCAGTGCAAAGACCTGATGTGTTAGAGGGAAAGCTATGGTGTGTTTCAAGGCGTCTGCTGAGGTGTTTAGGAATGGCCCGCAGACCTTCCCCTGCCTTCCTGAGCGCTCTCCTTCCCTGCCCCTCCTCCTGGCTCTGAGCAGCCTAATCCACTGTCATACTTGTCTCTAGGCTGGGATAAACCACCCCATAGCTGCCACCTGGTGATTTGGAGCTGGGTGGAGAGGAGGGAAAGGCTTAACCCAGGATAGCACTCAGGGATGGAGGTGATTAGAGCAAAATCTCCAAGCTGGTCCTTATTCACTCTGAGGCATCTGCCTCAGAAAAGGTCCCCATGCCTCATAAGAGTCACCAACCTCCTCTTCCCCAATACCCATACCAAGCCAGCAGAGTTCTCTCTTACTCCCATCTCCCCTTCCCTCTCAAACCCAGCTAACTCCATCCACCCTGTCAAAGGCTGCCTTCATCCCTACCCTGGGGATTGGCAGCATCCCCTCAAGCAACCATGACACAGCTGGAGCCATTTTGTTAATCTGGATCCTACTGCCAGACTTCTTACTCTTACTGTGGGTTCCAACACAGCTCTCCAGCCTCCTTACCCCTGTGCCTGTAACTACCTTCAGCTGACTTCCCCAGTTCTCTCCTGCCACAGCACTTCTGCATACTCTATATCAGCCTCCTCCCCTCTCCCTTCCCCTTAGCTTCCCCAGCCTCCTCCTCCTTTACACAAACTGTTCCATTTTCTTTATATTCGACATGTTGCTCCTCAAATTTCATGGATTTCCAACATGTCTTCTTTTCTAGGGCCCAGGGTGATTCATGGGAATTTTCCTCTAGATGTGACTCCAGCTATATGCTATCGATGTCGTGCTTGCTTGTTTGGTTGTTAGTTGGTTGAGGCTCTGTTTTTTAGAGTAAGCGTTTTGATCTGTATAGCCCCATCTGTCACTCACACTCCTGCCTCCGCCTCCTGAGTGTTGGAATCACAGCTACATATACATATACACATCATATATACACATACATACATATTGCTATCATTCAACTCAAAAAAGTATTTCTAGGTTTTTTTGATCCATAAATTACTTAGAAATTGACTCTTACATCTCCAGATACACTCTCAGGATTTTTTTGTATTAATACCTTATTTAATTCCACTGCTATCAGAAAACATACTCTGTTGCATTCTTGTGAACATTGCTGAAACTTCCCTTGTAGTCAGCACATGAGAAATTTTGACAAGTGGGCCTATACATTTGAGAACTACGTTCTGTGATTATTAGGTATAATAGTTTATCCACGTGCCATGTTGTTTAATTCTGCTACATTGGTACATTCTTTTCCTGGTCTGCTTTGTCCTAACACCACCTGAGACACATACATTAAATTACTCCACTATGAAGCTGTGTGCAGTGATGCACATCTGTAATCCCAGCACTCAGGAGGCTGAGGCAGTTAAACTGCTGTGAATTTGAGGCCAACAGAGCTACATAATAAGACACTTCCTCAAAAAAGTAAATCCTCTTATGATTTAGGGAGGAAGAGGGGAGTGTTGTTACTGATGTTGATTTCAAACAAGGTTTCAAGTATCCCAGGCTAGCCTCAAACTCATCACGCAGCAGAGGGTGACAGTAAACCTCTGACCCTCCCACCTCTACCTCTCCGGGGACTGCTATGGGTAGTGTGCCACCAGAGTGTGGATATTTGAGATTCCTATTATATCTGTGTTAATTTTTCTTTTATACAGCTTTAAGTTGTATTATTAGGTACTTGCAAGTTTCTTACAAGTTTTTAATTATTTAAACCTTTTACAAACTCATTTATCAGTATAATACCTTTATATAAGATAACTTTGGCCTTGGCCTACTTTATTGGATATTAAAGCTAATACATCAATTTTTTGTTAGTCTTTGCATTACTTTCTCCATTCCTTTATTTTCAATCTCTTTACACCTGTGTTTTAAATGTGTCATTTTAAATAAATAGCTTAATTTAGTTTACATACTCTCTCTTAGCTGGAACTTAAATCCACTTACTTATGTGGTGCTGGACTCAGACCCAGGACTTTATGTATGCTAGGCAAGAAGAGTACTTACTCTGCTTCTGTGCTGTGTCTCTCCTGCTCACATCCAACACAAGCTGATGGACACACTGGGACTTTAGACTCCTGACTTACTGTTTGCTTTCTTTTTGCCCCACCTCTTCGGTATCCCCTTTTCTCTCTTTTCCTGCCTCTTTCCTAGAGGTTTTTGTTTGTTTGGTTGGTTGGTTGGTTGGTTGGTTGGTTGGTTGGTTTTGTTTTTGTTTTTCGAGACAGGGTTTCTCTGTGTAGCCCTGGCTGTCCTGGAACTCACTCTGTAGACCAGGCTGGCCTCAAACTCAGAAATCCGCCTGCCTCTGCCTCCCAAGTGCTGGGATTAAAGGTGTGTGCCACCACTGCCTGGCCTTCCTAGAGTTTATTATATCACTTTCCAGTTCTTGACTTACATACAGCGTCACACAGAGCTACTACACAGATCAGGTCGATCAGGACTCATATCCTTAGCTAGTTTAACATTCTATAATTTTTTTTAAAGAACATTTTTACAGTTTACCTTTCTGACTTTCATGACATTATTGTGTTTAAATCTATATGTTTTTTAAACCCAAAGTCGGAATTAATACCCACAGCCAAGAACCACCTAGTCTTTTTCACACAAACACCCTGCACATTGCCTTTTATCTCTTCCAACAATTCTAACCTTTCACTTGAGACCATTTCCCTTTAGATAAAGCAAACAAACAATCCTTGAATGTTTCCTTCTTCAAAAACACTGTTTATCTGGGTGCATAGTACTTGGGGCTAGCTCATTGCTAGGGAATGGTTTTGCTTCATGAAGAATCCTTGGATTCAGCTTCTTCCAGTACTTAAATTACAGAGTGAGTTCCAGGACAGCCAGGGGTATACAGAGAAACCCTATCTCAAAAAAACAAACAAACAAACAAACAAAAAAATTCAATGACTTCTGGGCCCTGTGGTTTTTGTTAAAAACACAGCTATTAACCTGACACACACTCTCCAGAGAGGTTTCTCTCTAGCGAAGATTTCTGATCACTACAGCTTTCACCACTGTATATGGAGTGCCCTATGTGTGCCTTTCATGAGGACAGTGCCTTCTATTGGCTACAGGATAGTCTCAACAGTTACCCTTTCAAGTCCTGTTTCTGCTCGTCTGTCTCCTCTCATGACAGTCAAACACAAGTCAGACCTTCTTCAGATGTTTCCCTCTTTAAAATTATATTTATATGTATTTTTTTAACTGTATTTATTTGGAGGGGGCTTGGCTGTGGCAGGCATGTGGAGGTTAGAGGACAACTCTCTGGAGTTGGTCCTCTCCTTTCACAGCGTGGGGCTTGGACACTGAACTCAGGTCGCTGGGCTCGCTGGCAAGCTCCTTTTCCCTCCCAGCCATCTCACCAGCCCCACGTTTCCATTCTTCATGTCCTCAGGCTTCTTTCGGCTATCTCCTTTGTACTAGTTTTACAGTGTGTCTACTCTTCCATGAATTGCTTAGTTTTATTTAATACAATCTTCAGTCTTAGAATCTGCATTTGGTTCTTATGTATAATTTCAGGTTGTCTATCAAAATTCTCATGGTCTTTTAACTGCTTGAACATAAGTATAACTATTTTAAAGGCAATGTCCATCTGCCTTGATAGCTGGTTGTCTGTTGTTTTGGATTTAAGATTTGGTTTGATTATTTTTAAGTGTGTCACTCTCATCTGTATAGGTTTGTGCACATGAGTGCAGGTGCCCACAATCCCTGGAGCTGGACTTACAGACAGTTGGAGCTGCCCAACATGGGTGCTAGGAACTGAGTCTTCTCCAAGAACAGAATGTGTTCTTAACCGCTGAGCTAGCTCTCTAGCCTATGACTGTTGGCTTTCTCTCAGGAGCCTTGCCTCCCTGTGTGTAACTTCTTCGCTGTGTGTTTAAAAAGTGACTTGTGCACTTCCTGGAGGTGCTTTTCTGAGGAACCTCAGACCCTGGCACTCTAGCATGGCTTTGACTTCATGGGACTATAATGGTTTCAAACAGGCCTTCCATGGGGTTATTTTTGCTTCACAATATTCCTTACAAGTGGCTTTTGAGGGTCCTAACCTAAATGGGAGAGTCCACCCAGGACTCCTGACTTTTGGCCAAGCCTGATACTTCAGCCCTCCAGAGGCACTCCACAACAAAGATCAGCCCCTCAAGCCCGTCAGCCCTACTATACCCTTTGCTAACATCCTGGATCTCTGGAACAAAGCCCTTATAGCCTACAAGGCTAAAAAGATGGAAAATTTATTGTCACAGTGCAGGAGGCCAGGTCTGAAGTGCAGGGGTCAGTAGACTGCCCCTTTTCTGCTGGTCCCACCAGCAGTTCCAGGCGTGACTCCTCTAGCTCCCTGGGCACTGTGGAGTTTATGGCTGTGACAGTATCAGTGGTCTTGTTTTGTTTCCCAACTGTTTGTTTGTTTGTTTGTTTGTTTAAGGGGGGGTGAATGTGTGGAAGTCAGAGGACTATCCTATAGAATTAGGTTTTTGCTTCAAACTTTTAGGTGGGTTCTAGAGATCAAGCAGGTTGCCAGGCTTACACAGCAAGTGCTTTATTTGCTGAGCCATCTTGCTGGCCCAGTCCCCAGCTGTTTATACATTACTTTTTCCTCTGAGTCTTTGGGTCCAAAGTTCCTCTTATAAAGACACCAGACATCAGAGTTCACCCTGAATTCAAGATCCTTAGCTAACTGCAAAAATTTTATAAGGTCATGTCTGAGGTTTGCGCCAGATCAGATTTGGGGAAGACACTATACCCACTACAGACCCCAGTCCTAATTCTGAAGGCAAATGCAATTCAGTGTCACATTCACATTCATCAAGGGCCATGGTCCTCTCCAGAGCCTAGCCAGAATCTCACATCAGTCACTGCCACTCACCAATGTGGCTCATCAGTCTCTCAGCTCCCCTCTGATCTCTCTCCTCACACTTTGCCAAGGTTACTTCCTCAAGCAGTCCTTGGCAGCTCTCCCTGTGTTCAGGTGAGTCTCACCCTGATGTCTTCTCAAAGCACCCTGGCCTCATTAACGTCACCTCTTCTTGTTAACCTCATGGCTGTCCTACCCGCTTCTGTCTGGACTCCTGCCTAACCTCTCTGAAAGTTACTGCTGTTCAAGAAAGCACCAAGTGCCCAGCACAACACTTAACATGTCAAGACCTGGAGTCCATGCTAAGACCAACCAGAACAGCTTGGGACGGATGGCAGCTATTATTTTCTGGGTTTGAACCTTGATGATGATTCCATTGCTAGGAGGCAGTTTCTCCATCTAGGGGTAACTAGTCTAGTAGGGAGACAACCCCTATATATGTGGCATTATAACATAGTAAGGTCTGTGGAAGCCTTGAACATTTATAGGTGCTGGAAGTACAGCTCAATGGTGCAGCACTTGCCTAGCCCACATGAGGATCTGGCTTCATCTCTTACTTAGCACAGGAAAAAGAAAAAGAAGGGAAAAACCCTCTTATACCACTTCACACCTACTAGATCAGCCATAATAAAAAAGATGGTGAGTGGGAGCAAGGATGCAGAGACCTGGGGCCTCCTCACACACTGAGGCTGGGACTCATGAGACAGCCCAGCAGTTCCTCAAAACGTTAAACAGTGTTTCCATAAAGCTCAAAAATTCTACTCCTAGAGAGGTGTGTGTGTGTGTGTGTATGAGTGAAGACATGTCTATACAAATATGTGCACAAACACAGGAGAGTTACTAGAAAGGACAAAAAGCAGAAGTAACCCCAATATCCGTTAACCGATAAATGTATAACATGAAGCCTATTTCTACCGCAGAATACTAATAAAAAGGAATGTGGTATTGACACACAATAGAACTTGGAGGAATCCTGAAAC
Organism: Rhynchomys soricoides; assembly: GCA_019843965.1. Taxonomy (NCBI): domain Eukaryota; kingdom Metazoa; phylum Chordata; class Mammalia; order Rodentia; family Muridae; genus Rhynchomys; species Rhynchomys soricoides. Next base: position 180,883 of record JADRCH010000339.1, read on the forward strand.
TATACCGAATGTACGTACAGTGAAACAGTATATATGTGAGTACTCCAATGAAACTGATCACTTTACATGCTGATAACTTTTTTTAAATCTAGATAGGCTTAATGAAAGAAACAACACAAAAGACAGCATGCTAAATGGCTCTAGTTCTAAAAATTAATCAGCATGGGCAAGCACTGAGACAGAAATTACACGAGTAGCTGCCTACTAGGGTTGAGGGAGCTCAGAGGAACCAGTGATGAAAAAGTTCTAAAACTGGCTGTGGTGAGGCTTGCACAACTGTGAACACACCAAAAGCCACCCAACTGTACAGTCTTTGTTTTGTTTTCTAAAAGCAGATCCTGTTAATACAGCCCGGCCTATTCCATACTCTCCTGCCTCAGCCTCCAGACCACCTGGGATTACAAATACCACTATGCCCAGGCAAACCACTGCTTACATGAGGAAATCAAATGACACGTGAATTTATAGTCCCTCTTTTCTTTTTTCTTTTATTTTTTGGGACAGGGCCTTGTACCCTGGGCTAGTTTCCAAAGTCGACCCTAAACTCCCGATTCTCCTGATTCTCCTGCTCCTATCTCTGGCTGGGGTTCCAGGAATGCCCCATCACCCTGGCTTCACACAAGCTAGGGAAGCACGATACCCACAGAGCTTTCCTAGCCAGAGTTGTGTTTCATAAACCTGACCTTTTCAAGTCTTTTTAAACTTGAAGGCTGAGTATGCAGCTCAGCTGGTAGACAATTTATCTAGCACTGAGACCCTGAATCCAATTTTCAGGACTGCAAAAACTAGGACTGGTATGGCATGTCGCATATAGTAAGGAGGTAGGACAAAAGATCAGAAGTGCAAGGTCATCCTCAGCTGCCTGGACTACATGAAACCATCCCTCCAAACAGTAAAATAAAAAATAAAACTTGATCCCTTTACTTACTTTCTGTTACTTTTCATCTCACAAAGGAAAAAAAAACTTTATATTTGAAATCAAAAACATAAACATTTCCTCAGGGTGGCTCATGACTTTTATTCCAACACTTGGGAGGTAGAGGCAGGCAGATCTCTTAAGTTTGAGGCTGACCTGGTTTATAAAATGAGTTCCAGGTCAATTGGGGCTAACAAAGAAACCCTGTCTCAAAATAGAAAACTGAAAAAGAAAAAAAGAAATACAAACATTTCTATATGCAAATCCAAAAAAGTTAAAAACTTACAAAATTCGATCTTAAATAATAGCTTCAAAGAGTTACACTGCACTTTTCTCAGATTTCAAAATACACTCCAAAGTGCTGATGTTCTTACTGCTCAGCGCATTAGCTGTTTCTCTTTCTACCCCAACTATGTCATCATTGTGTACTGTCACCAGAAAACACAAATGAAGCCATGTATTTGCTGGGGGTAGTTTCAACTGCAAAGGATTCAAACAAGGGGGAAAAAGACACCAATCAAACATGTGATAAATGGCCGTCCCAAATCCACTACATACATCTGATTTTCAGGGGAGTCATGGAGGAAAACTTTCAGAGCTCCTTATGACCAGAAGATGTACGTGGAGCATGGTGAGGTTTCTTTCTCTACAGGACCGCCCTAGGGTCTTGCTTCTCAAAGCATGCTTCCTGGACAGCAGCAGCAACTTTGGGAGCCTGTTAAAAATACACTTTCTAAGGCCCCACCCAGCCCTCCTCCCCAGGGGATGTGTCTGCACACTAAAATCTGAGGACCACTACCAATTCTCTCCTAAATTATGATGGCTAAGGGTTACAGTAGATTAATGTTTTTGAAAACCTGCCATACATACAGCTCTTTTCTGGATCAGTTGGTCCTCTGACCCATCCTCTGTTCTCTGTGTTTCAAACAGCAGAGGAGGTGACCCTTACAGGCAGGATGCCCAGGATTAGTATACATGTAGCAGCAGCTCTGCCCTCCCAGAGCTCTGCCAGATGGGACTCCTCTGTCCCAGTTTCTAGAGGAGCCCACTGCCCTTGGAGTCTGATGTGGTCTTCTCCCTTTGACCTTTGACCCCCACTCAGTGGTAGCAGTGGCTTCCTGAGTATTGCCTCATCTCTGTATTGCCTCACTGCCTGCAGCTTCCTCTGTTCTTTCAGCACCTGTGTCACAGCACCCCTGCACTAAGCTCCTCTGGTCAAAGAGTAAGAGTGAGTTCTGATCACACCATTTGGATTTTGCATTATATGCCACACATATTTTGTGAATGGCCTCTCTGTTACAAACAGGAGTTACTGCATGCCGTAAACTTATTTCCCACATCTTAGTAAGCTCTAGCAACCCAGAAGAAAAATCAGCCTTGAGCTATCTGTACAGCAGATGTGAATGTGTTCCGAACACAAGTCCTCGGGGTGTATTTTTAACACCACAACCGTCACTCCCCCCCAACCAGAACAGCTGGTATAGCAGCTATTGTTTTCATCCAGAGAAAAGGCAGGGAGACACCTCCTGACCAATAAATTCTGGCTCAGTGCAATCTCCAAGGAGTCAGTCCATCCTCTCCACAGCGATCTTGGCCTTCACTCACCATTCCCTTCAGTCACAGGATCTGATCTGCCTCACACCACTACCTAGCTTAAGGACCAAGCACTAGGAAAGGGCATTCCCATTAGTATCAAGGCTCCTTAAACATGTTCCTGGGGCACAACTGCTCATCACTCCCATGCTTAGAATGACTTTCCAGAGTGCTCTCTTCCAGGCTGGTCCTTCTCATCTGGCCCTGACTAACCTTTCCTTCCTCTTCCACTCAACCTGAACCACTCACCATTCCCCGGTGTGCCTAAACTTTCAGACACAATTCAAATCTTCCACAGCATTTACTATAACATAACACGTACAGGGGGCTTCTCTCTACTTAACCTGGAACCATTAGATGAAGAAACTGCCTCCCATCAGCGAGAGCCTCACCTAGGTTCAAACCTAGACCCATGTTTTTACTACATCTGCCGCCCTGGGCAAGTCACTTAACTGCACCACTTCGAAAAATGGGATCCTGGGGACTCACTGGGTTATCACCAACTCTAAATAAAACCCAAATGAAGTGCTCAAAGCTAGCCCAAGAGAAATTGAAGAATCGTTACATACAATTGTTCTATCATCCCTGGGACTGTTACTTTTATAGCTAGAATAACACAGGTGTTAGGTCCCGTGCGCTGAATGACATGGGTACCTTACAACAAATGTAACACGTCAGCACCTAAATGACACCCCCAACCCCCAACCCCGGGCAAGTAGCAGAGGCTGACAGATAATAAAGCAAGAAATGGTTCTTCCAGTAAAGGGTAACTAACTGGCCTCGGAGGAAAAGCGCACTGCAGCAGGATGAGCAAGTCCGTGCCAGCCGGAACTGCCAGGGCTGCCCCACGGTGGCAACCTGCTCTCTACAACCTGCCTGAGGAAGCCCTTCCAACAAGGAGGGCTCACTTCAGCAAGAAACCGTAGGCAGTTTTCAAGAGGAACCAGAAAGGGAAAGCAAAGGGTGCAACTTTATTCTTAGGGAAAGACAACAAAAAGGCATGTGTGTCTCTGCACTGCATCCCGAGCGGCCGGAGTTCTCCACGGAGAGAGTTCTGTGCCCAGCGGGTGAGGAGTCCCGGCTTTCCCAAGGAGGGAGGGTAGAAGGGAGGGAGGGAGAAGTGGCCACTACACGGGCATCCCTTCCCTTTCGGGACATAGGGGTGAGGACCCCGCAGCGGAGTGGGCACTGGAGGGTGAGCCTAACACAGGTGGATGCGGCAAGCAGCACCCGGTGCTCAGACATACAGACCCCTAAGGCCTCGGGGAGCACGCGCCTACGGCCCCCGCAGCGGCCCCGCAGCGGCCCCAGCCAGCAACACTCCGGGCCTCAGTCTCAGCAGCGGCGCCCACCTGCGCCCAGTCCCCGCAGACCCGTCCCCGCGGCCCTGTCCCCGTGGCCCGGTCCCCGCGGCCCGTTAAGCCGCGGCGCGCTCGGCCCCGTAGCAGCGACCGCAGGACCTCGGGCCCGGCAGGGCCTGGGCGGCCGCTCGCACACGGTCACGGGCCTCGGCAGGGACCGCGGCGTGAGGGGCGCGCGCCCGACCGACGCCGCGGGCTCACCTTCTGCCGGATCTGCCCCGACGTGGACACCTTACGGATAAGCTTCTGCGGAGAGCCCGGCTCAGCCTCGGGTTCGCTGTCGGACGACTCCTCAGGCGGCGGCGGCGGAGGTGGCTGAGGAGGACCCGGCGGAGGGGCGCCCGCCGCCGCCGCCATGCTGCCCGGCCAGCGCGCGCGCCGCGGGGGGGCGGGGCAGGGCGGGGCGGAGATGGGATGGGCCGAGTACCTGGGGCGGAGCCTGGGTGGGGCGGGGCCTAGAGACCGGCCGCCCCACCCCACCGCGCCCCCATAGGCAGTGGGCTCAGACGCAGCCTTGCAGAGCCCTCGCCGAGTTGTTTCTGCCGGACCCATGTCTTTTCTTCTGATGTCGTCTGACGTTTTCTTCTTGGAACACAATGTCTAGTTTTTGTCTCTGAGTACACTTTTTTTTTTCACTCACACCCGAGTGTAAGTGACCTCTAAGAGGCCGCTGGACTATGTTGGTGAAACAGTTTGCAGAGTGGATGCAGGTACACCCGGAGGGAGAGAAGACAGAACTTCTGTTAAGGCCACTATTAAGGAGAGATGTAGAAAGTAAGCCGGACTTGCCTCTAACCGGGGAACCATGTTGTAGGCAGAGGCCAGATCTGTGCAAAGGCCCAGAGGCAAAAAAATAAATAAAGGAAGGAAGGAAGGAGAGAAGGAAGGAAGCAAGCAAGCAAGAAAGCTGGGGTTTAGTGGAAGGAAAATGGGAATAGAACAGGAACCGGGGAGCTTTTGGGATCAAATGAGGCTTTGAGGACCAGATTAGGGATTGGCCTTTTCTACTGAGGCCTGAGGGCAGCAAGAAACCCTTTTGGGGGTGGGGGTGGAGAAGTAAATAAGCTGAGCCTGGCTGGGTCACAAAGTGGGGACCTATGAAGTATTAAGGCAAGTAGCCACTCTGAATTACTGGGTGGGGCTGAGAGATAGAGAAGGGAACTGAGATTCAGAAGGGAGTGATGGGGTACTAGAGAGACAGAACGAGCAGAATGAACTCTACACTGAGCCAAAGGAGTTAGAAAAGGAGTGGCTTCCATTTGGGGGTGTTCTTTTGGAATATTGAGATGGAAAAGAACTTGGTGCCAACCACGAGAATGTGCTGCCCTCCTACCATGCCCTGCTGTAAGGGGCAAGTCAACAGAGGACTGCCTAGCTATTCCCTCACCCTTTCAGAGGCTGATGCTAGAGACCAGGGGCCTCTGTCTTGCCCACCAGTCAGCAAGCTTTGGGTCTCGGTACACTGGGCAACTCTTTCTAGAGGCAATCCAAGTCAGATACCATCAGGAACCACAGGAGGTTCCTCATCTAGCACAAAGATGAGACCAGGATACTGGTCTCCCAGCCAGCACAGAGGATGACCAGGCCCAATGTTGTGGAAAGGATCTGAGACCCCTGGGTGAACTAGGACACTCCACCTGTGCTGTAGCCACTGGCTACATACAAGTACTTATATTTAAATTTCTATTAACTAGCACTAGTCTTAATTAAGACCAGCTTAGGCTAAAGAATAACATTTAATTAAAAAAAAAAAAAAAAAAAAAAGAACCAAGCTGGGCAGTGGTGGCGCATGCCTTTAATCCCAGCACTCAGGAGGCAGAGCCAGGCAAATTTTGGAAGTTTGAGGCCAGCCTGATCTACATAGTCAATTCCAGGACAGCCAGGGCTACACAGAGGAGACCCTGTCTCAAAGAAAACAACAAAATTTCAGTTCCTCAGTGACACTAGTCACATTTGAAGCACCAAATAGCTACATATGGCTTGACAGCTACCATAGTGTATGTACTTCTAGCATAGGCAAGTTCTATAGCACTTGGTAGTGACAATTGCCCATATAGAGCTCCTCTGCACACAGGAAGAAACACAGCCCTCACCCATACCCCCACAGAACCAGCAGGAAACGGAGCCCCTGACATGGAAGTCTCAGGTATCACTCTCCTAAGTATGCCAGGGAGGCAGGATGTGAACTCAGACCAACTGATTTCCTGTGTCTGGGCACTGCAGGGTTGGTCTCCCAGGAAGCCAAGGCCTGGAGGAAGGAAGTTCATATGTGGAGCATGGGCAGAAAGGCAGAGAGTATGTGGCTGAAGGAAGTTTCCCATAAATCAGTACTGAAGTCTTGACCTCAAGGCCCTCAGAATGTGACTGTATTTGTAGAGCAGGTCTTTAAAAGGTGATGTGGAAGCCAGGCAGTGGTGGTGCACGCCTTTAATCCCAGCACTTTGAGGCAGAGGCAGGCAGATTTCTGAGTTCGAGGCCAGCCTGGTCTACAGAGTGAGTTCCAGGACAGCCAGGGCTACACAGAGAAACCCTGTCTCAGAAAAAAAAAAGAAAGAAAAGAAAAAAAGAAAAAGAAATTAAAAATTAAAAGGTAATTGTGGGGCCGGTGAATGGCTTAGCAAGGAAAAGTGCTCTCTGTCAAGAACGATGACTTGACCTCAATCCCTACAACTCATAGGATAGAAATAAAAGAAAAAACAAAAAACTACCACAAGTTGTCACACACGCCCACTCACACCCTCTAAATGATTTTTTCAATTGTAAAAAGTTGGGGTTTTTTTGTTTTTTGTTTTTAAAGGACACTATATAAAAAGAGAAATAGGAGGCCGGGCAGTGGTGGCATATGCCTTTAATCCCAGCACTTGGGAGGCAGAGGCAGGCAGATTTCTGAGTTCGAGGCCAGCCTGGTCTACAGAGTGAGTTCCAGGATAGCCAGGGCTACACAGAGAAACCCTGTCTCGAAAAACAAAAACAAACAAAACAAACAAAAAGAAATAGGAAAAAATAAACAAATAAAAAGTAGAGCCGGCTCTGATGAAGAAGGCACGGGTCAGCCAGCCCTGAGGGCGTGAGAGCAGGAGAGCTGGCCCAGCCCCTCACAGGCTGCAGCACTTGGGAGAGTGGGTCCCACACCTTGACTGGGCAGCACAGTGGAGCTGGCTCTGGAGTCGTGGATGTGGGTGAGCTGGGAGGGTGTGAGAGCAGGATTGGGTGGCCTACCTGGAGCAGTGCTGGAGAGCTAGCCCTGGTGGTGCAGATAAGGGAGAGCAGGTGCCAGGCTGACCAACCAGCTCAGCTACCATCCAGGCCCAGATCCAGGGTTCTGAATTGGCCCACCCCAAAATCTATATCATCCGCAAATGGTTGGGACATGTGAAAGGGCCAGTCCTGCTGATCCAAAGCTGCAAGATCACCATGACACAGGACAACAGGATAACCAGGAGGAGGATCCAATATTGATGGTGTCACAGAAGCCAAAGATCTTGAACCAGACCCATAATGACTCATTGCAATGAACGTTTGCAAGTGAACAAGTGTGGACAGAGGGACATGCTCTGGGACGCACTATAGCTTTCCACAGTGAGATGCTTTCTATGCTTTGATTTTTGTTATTGTTTGTTTGTACATGTTTTATTTGAGGGGGAGGGGGTGTTACAAGGGCAAAGGGCTATATAAGGGGACAGGAACCAGGAGATGATCAGAACTGGGGTGCATAATGTGAAACTCACAAAGAATTAATAAAAAGTTAAAAATAAATAAATAAAAAGAGAACTATATAAAAAGAAAAAAAGGAATAAAACAAGCAAACAAACCAAGGAAATTATGTTAAGATGAGGTTATTAATGCTAGGCAGGAAGCTGAGGCAGGAGAGTCTTAAGTTTGAGGTCATCCTGGACTATTAGCTAGACCCTATCCCAACTGAAAGAAGCAAGACAAAGGGGGTGGGGGGGAACAATGCACTTCAAGCTCCTGGACTGAGAATTATACCCTGAATTTAAAAAAACGATTAGAGGCAGGGAAGGCATTAGAAAGAGCTTATAACTGCTCTAGGCAGTGCTGACTAGGCTAGCTCCAAGGTGATAGTCTTAGAGATAGGGATGATAGATTGGAGACAGAGCAGAAGGAAGATGATGACTAATTGCTCATAGTGCAAACGGGAAGCGAGAATCTGGATGCCCTTCCATGAGGGGTTTTCTGGGAATAGCGTTATCAGCAAAAGCACCAAGACATAAGGAATAAGTAAATAGGTTTGGCTTGAGGTGCCAGGTGTGTTTACTACACCTAGAAGCTCAGGGTACATCTGAACTCTGGAGTTTATGGTTTCTGGAAACCAGAGCCATGGGTAAGAACATGACAGCAATGGCAGTTAGCAGGGAGTAATTGTGGACAGATGGGAGGACGGATAGGTAGCTGCAATTAGGAAAAAGCCCTGGAGATTTTCACAGCCTAAGGAGACAGGATGACTGTATATCACATGGATCCCAGACATGATCTTGGAACGGGAAAGGGCCATTGGGTAAGGAAATCTGAACAGAGTATGTGTTTAGTTTAATAATAATGTGTCAATGCCACTTCACTTGGTGCAGCCACTGTACTGCACTGATGTAAGATAGTAATAATAGGGGATTCCGTGTGGGTTCTTCAGTGCTCAGTTTCCTGTAAACCTAAAACTATTTGAAATAAAATGTGCTTAGGAGAAAGGTATTCAGCTTCAAAAGAAGTACATTAATCTCTAAAGACAGAGAGACCTAACTTGGACATGATTTTTTTTTTTTTTTTGACATGTGAAGAAGCCCTTTTGTTCCCTGGTAAAGGCACAGTGTGGTTCCCTTGGAGATCTCAGGAAGGGCTGAGCCATCAACTCCCCCAAGACCGGCTGGCTAGGAAGAACACATTCCCTCCGGTGCCTCTTTCCCTGAGTGAGTCACACAATGAATCATGTCTAATGATGTACTGCTGTGCCCTGAATTTACCCCACCTGGAGGGCACACCAAGGTGGCATTAATAACACACCTCACATCCAACCTCATCCGTCTCAGTGACATGTAAGGAAGAGGATGGATCTTGTCAGAAAGAACCGCCTGGCATGAATGCTTCACCTGAAAGTCTTGGATCATCCTCATTCTCCATGAAGCAGGTCAGCTTCTCACTGGGTATGACAGAGCGATTCCCTGGTTCCCTGGACATTTGTGACAACCAAAAGAACACACACACACACTTCCAGATGTGCATGACTTCCACCCATACATTCCCCACCCTACCCTGCAACCTGTCAACTATCCGGCCTATGAAAAGAATGGGAAAGCAGACAATAAAACATGTCAAGAGAGCAGGAAACCCAGCAATTCTGAAAGGAGTCTGTGTGTGAAAGAAAAAAAAAATGACAGAGAAGTAGATTCACACAGGAGAAGAGGGAAGACTGAGGAGACTCAAACCAGATAGGAGACTATACCACGGTAAGCACTTGTCTGCAATATTGGTACTACAATAGCTTTGTAAAAGGAGACCACTTTGTAAAGCAGACATCCCATGAGGGCTCTGTCACATCTTACCACTTAATTACCATGTGAAGGGTAACTGTGCCAGTGACATTTTCAAAAACCTCAAGGGCAGCCATTGTTTGATCATAAACACTCTGCTATCCTCTCTGACCCTCTAACCCCCCTATCTAATCTTTCTGAACTGCAGTTTCTCACCAAACAAATGGGTGGTGGTACCAGCTGTTGGATCGACTGGAGTCATGTGTGGAGTGCCTGGCATAAGGCACAAATTTAATAAATGCCAGGAATCCGTGCTTCTCCAGTCCTGTGGTTGCTGGATGCAGAACTTCGGCCCAGGCTCTTTCCCTGGGCTGGTGCGATAGCTCAGTTAGCACTGGCTGCCAAGCCTGACAACTGTGAGTTTGATTCCCAGGACCCCAGAGAGAAGAGATTCCTGAAAGTCATCCTGACTTCCACACACAAATGGCAAGTGTATATCTATACATATACACATAAATGTGATTCTAAAAACAAAAACAAAACAAAAAAAAAAAACCAAACAAACCTGTATCTTAGGGCTGAACAGATGATGCAATGGGTAAAGGTGCTTGCCACCAAGTTCTTCCAACTTTGTCCCAAATGCTCCTTTGTGCAACACGTTCAACTCTCTGTGCCAGTTTTTTTTGGTTTTGTTTGGTTGGGTTTTGTTTTATTTTGTTTTTTTTTTACATGGCACCTATCCCCAAAACTCCACCACACATTGGCCCTGCTCTCAGACTTCCTGTCTTCTGAGGTTTCTGCATGCCAGCAAAGAAATGTTATGTGCAGGCTGAGCAAAGCCAGTAACACACACACATACACAGAGCAGAGTCAGTAACACACACACATACACAGAGCAGAGTCAGTAACACACATACATACATACAGCAGAGCCAGTAAAACACACACACACACACACACAGAGCAGTCTTGCTGGGACAGCTGGCTGCTTGTTTCCTGCCCCCACTCTTTCTGCAGCTGCAGTATATAAACAAACCTGCACCTGGAGGCCTGTTTTGGATGTTTTAGCACCAAAATAACTTGGAGGGCAAGGGCTGTTCTGACCTCTAGTCTCCAGGGCTCAGGCTTTGGCCCTTCCCTCCTGGCTCTCTCACCCACACTGCTCCAAAGGTCGGGCCTATTAATGTCCACTCTGACTTAGGATGTCCTGGGGTCAAGCAATGCAGGAACCAACAGGATGGTTCTCTCACCAGGAGCTACTAGGCAGAATCGCAGCCTCTTTGGCTGGCAGAGAGCTCCACCCACCAAAAGCTAATCAGTGCAGATTGCCTGGTCAAAAGGCAAGGGAAAGAGATCATGAGGAAGTACCATGTGGGCTCCCCAAAAGCATGCCATCTCTTTGCCTGGGCACCAAGATAGCACCCTACTCCCCTGCCCCCAGCTGCTGAGGGGAAGAAAAATAGACTGTGTCTGTGTCTTCCCCCACCAACCCACAATTTTCTACCTATATTACCATTTTCATAGCTTCAGAAATGAGTTCTCATCTCTCTCAGTACTAGGGAACCCCAAAGTCAGCACACAGGTCCACCAAGCCTTGCTTTGTCTCTGTGAGACCCAGTGCAAGGCTCCCAGCTATGCCTCTTCACCAAAATCCCAAGCATCATGACACACACCAGCCTGAAAGTTCACTGCTAACCTGCTTTTAGAATCACCTAGAAAACACTCCAGGTGTGTCTACAAAAGCATTTCTAAGGAGGTTTAACCAAGGAGAGAGGATTTGCCCTCAAACAGGAGAAAACAAACTTAGTACCAGCAGCCATTTCTCTCTGACCACAAATGCAGCTTCTTCATGCTCCCCAAATCACAATGGACTCTACTGCCTCAAACCAGAAGCTAAAATAAAACCTTACTTCCTTAAATTACTCTTGTTAGGTATTTGGTCACAACAGTACAGAAAGTAAATAGTTACACATACATACACCCTGCCGTTAGTGAGTAGGCTGAACTATACAGAAATCTCCACTGTTCTTCCCATCCACTCCCTAAACATGGATGAGAGCCACCTATCCATCCCATCCTCCCCCACACCCCAATACACACAGGCCTCTTCCATGGATGACAAGAGAACTGTTTGGTACAATATAGGATGCTGGACACTGACCAGGTATAGCCTTCTGATTAGCAGGGCCTCAAAGGGCCCCTGTTGTGCCTCCTTCCCCTTCTCTGATCACAAGCATTCTCCACTCCCCCTCTCTGTAATAACAGCATGATCATGAAATCTATCTGTCTTGATAAACCTGTTCCCAGGCCTGGCCACTGCTGGCCATGAGATGTTGGTCCACCAAGCTAATGCTGGTCTAGTCAGATCCTCTTTTCCCAGACGTGCTATCCAGAACCCAGACAGCAATGGCTAGGTACAGAATGGCTTGCTTGGTGCCAGCCCAAGCTTCTGAGCGGAGTTCCCAGGACCTTCATAGTTTCTACCCACACTGAACGTGGCAGCCCAGGTTCTTCCTCAGTTTAGTTCAGTTTTCTGGATACTCCAAGAACTGTCCCCCTTTTCTGTTCTGCCCACTTTTATTAACCAAATCTGGTTTGTTGCTTATGTCAAATAGAAAAAACTTGACCAGCAGATGAAGGCTGAGGGAGGGATTTGATTCCAAAGTGGAGTCATGAGGGGATTTTTGTCTATACTTGTTTTCTGCTCTATTAATTCAGGAGCCTCTGCAAGGGTCCTGGAGCTAGAATTGGTCAGGAACTAAACCACCCAATGTGTGCCCAGAGAAGCATGGCTGAGAAGCCCTGACTCCCCACCCCAGAACTGGAGATCACAGTAGCACTAAGTTATTCGGTAAAAGGCTGCCCTTTCTTCTAGATGTTGCCCCTCACTCTAAGGCTCCAGAGACCCTAAAGGCATCACGCTCTGTGTCAGTGACAACAGCCCAGTTTCCCAGCCATACAGCCTGACATGTGATCGGAGGACCCAGAGACTTTATTTCTGGAAGGAATGTTCATGAGTTCATATCTAGTAGAACTCTGAAAGGTTACTGGGGGCTTCCCTCAAGGCTCCCAGAACTACAAGTGGTTTCTAGGCATCTAGGCTAAGTCTTCACCCATCCTGGCCCACATCCTCATCTTTCTTCCCGTCTGTGTTCTCTCCAGTATCTTTCAGATTTTGACGAGCAAACTCTTCAAAAACCAAATTCTCATCCTGAACACTAGAAGAAAACAGACAACATGTTAGTCAGTGCTTACTCTCAGAAGCTGATGATAAAATCCTGAATGAAACAAAACCATTGATCTTTCTGTAATAAAGGAAGCAATCCAAGACTAATGAGTTCACTCCCCAGGATGGAACAGGGTCTATGTCATTCCCCAGGATGGAACAGGGTCTATGTCATTCCCCAGGATGGAACAGGGTCTATGTCACTCCCCAGGATGGAACAGGGTCTATGTCATTTCCCAGGATGGAACAGGGTCTATGTCATTCCCCAGGATGGAACAGGGTCTATGTCATTTCCCAGGATGGAACAGGGTCTATGTCACTCCCCAGGATGGAACAGGGTCTATGTCATTTCCCAGGATGGAACAGGGTCTATGTCATTCCCCAGGATGGAACAGGGACCATGCCTTTTTCTTTAGGGCTTTTTAGGGGTTTTTGTTTTCTTTCAGTTTTTTGTTTGTTTGTTTGTTTGTTGTTTTGTTTTCGTGACAGAGTCTTGTTCTGTAGCCCAGGCTGGCTTTGAACTAGCAGTGATTCTCCTACCTCAGCTTCCCACGTACCTAGATTAAAGGTAACCCATCATTCCTAGCTAAGACTGTACTTAAAAGCTCTTACAAATAAATGCAAGAGAAAACGTGACAGAACCCACAGAACAAAAGACACTTCCAACATATCTATGCGTGCACACATCTTCAGTTCTTACGAGCAAAAGGACACAAGGACTCTGTGCAGACATTCTGACAGGAGTTTGTGTGGGAAAAGGGGGTCACAAAACACAGGAAACCCCAGACGTTTCCAGATGACTTACCTTTCTTTTGCTGTAAGCCCAGAAGAGGAGAGAGAATAGAGAGGGGAAGATCAATTAATTTTTTAAAATTTATTTCTTTATTTAATGTATATGAGTACACCGTAGCTATCTTCAGACACACCAGAAGATCACATCAGATCTCATTACAGATGGTTATGAACCACCATGTGGTTGCTGGGAATCGAACTTAGGACCTCTGGAAGAGCAGTCAGTGCTCTTAACCAATGAGCCATCTCTCCAGTCCCAATCAATTTTTAAATGAAGTTTTTGTATTCTGTGTTAACCTCAAACTCATTATATAGCTGAAGATGACCTTTGAACTTCGGTCCTTTCAATTTTTTTTTTTTTTTTTTTTTGTATAAATTTTGGGACAGGTTTTGAACTCACAATGTTCCTGCTCAGCTCTCTGGCAGCTGAAATGTCAAGCCTGTGCCACCATGACTCTATCTCAAAATAACAAAAAAGAAGGTTGGGTTGATAGAGCAGTGGTGGAGCTTTTGCCTGGACACTCTAGGCTTAGATTCAACCCTCATTGCAATGAAATTTTAAGATAAAAGAAAACTTCTTCTGGCAAAGGATACCCTAGAATTTTATCCTGTTCAGTAAAGGAACCTTGAGGCTAAAGAGGTAGACCATAAGAATGGCAACCCACAGCTGAAAAGAAACAATAAAATCCAGGCAGCATTATACAACACATACTGGGAACAGATTGCCTGGGTCCTGGTTCCGGGGAAGGGGGGAAGTCTGGGGGTGGCTAAGTAATGACTGCACTCTCTGCCTAGAAGCTAACCAACCTACACTCAGAGCCCCAGGAAGCAGGCAGGTAAGAAAGAACAGTCACTCGTAAATCTCAGGAAATCAAGAGTTTTGTAACCATGCATGATTTGTACTAACTCTTGAGCTCTGAAATTTTTAATTATTATGATTTTATATTTATTTTTATTTTACATGTATTAATGTTTTGCCTGTATGTCAGTATATGCACCATATGTGTGAAGTGCCCACAGTGGTCAGAGAGGGCATTTGATCTCCTGAAACTGGGGTTACAGATAGTTGTGAGCTGGCCATGTAGGTGCTGGGAATCCAACCTGTCCTCTGCAAGATGGCTCTTAACCACTGAGTCATCTCTCCAGCCCCAACTCTGAAATCTTAAGTACACACACACACACACACACACACACACACAGATCACTGTTTCATCAGGACATGAGCTGTTGTCTAACATAAGGTCCATGATGACTGAAAATACCCTGAGAAGGGAAAAAAAACTCCACTTCTTCCAAAATAAGTCACCTCTACTGAAAATTGCAGAAAACAATCTAACTTAAACTGTGGCATCTCAGGGGACTGTATTTTCAGTTTCTTTGAAGGGAACCAGAACATCTGAATCTCCCACCATTAAAATCATCATCATCATCATCATCATCATCATCATTATGAGGGCCTGGAAATGAAGCTTAGTAGCAGAACCCTTGCCTAACATGTGAGATGCTATGTTCATTCCTCACAAAAATAAATAAATAAATAAATAAATAAATAAATAAATAAATAAAATAAAAAAGAAAGGAAGGAAGGAAAGAAGGAAGGAAGAAAGATTATTAAAGAGCTCATTTTCAAGACTGCTTGGCCAGGTGGTGGTGGCTTACACCTTTAATCCCAGCACTAAGGCAGAAGCAGGTAGATCTCCTGGTTCGAGGCCAGCCTGGTCTATATTGGGAGTTCCAGGACAGTCAGGGCTGATTTTTTAAAAAAGAGAGAGAAAAGAAAGAACAACAACAAAAAAAAAAGACTGCTTGAATCTATGTTTTCCTGGACTGCCATCCAGATTAGTCCCAAATAAGTGCTTAAAATAGCATTTCCGTGAGATGAATATAAATGAGAAAAATGTAAGCCTAGACTAGCTTCTGGCAAAGCCTACTGAGGGTTGAAATCTAAAATGTTTGTTAAAGATACTTGAAATTATTTTTCTAATAGTCTTGCTATTATGGCCTAGGCTCACCTCAAACTTGCCATCCTCCTGCCTCAGCCTGTTGAGCAGTGGCACTGCAGGCATAGCAGCACACCTACCTTCATTTAAGTTTTTCTCTCAGAACCTCCTTGAGCTCTGGCTTATACTACACTCCATTCACATCTTTGTAGGGACAGTGAGGGAACCCCAGTGTGTCCCAGATATGTGCAATGATTGCCTCGTTTAGCAACCATACCTGAGAGTCCGGGCAGACTGTCAAATGGACTGGAGGCGGAGGGAAACCAGGCTGACCTCTTTCTAGCGTTTTCTGTAATCTCATCACTATCACTGCTATGTAGCACCTTTTAAATGCCTGTTGACACTTCAAAATGAGGGCCTCCTGTTTCTACGAAAAGCAGAGCCTCGGGCCCTTCAAAGGAGTTTTCCCTTACCTCATCTCTAAATCTAAATTGAGGCCTATGGACAGCAAAGCTTGTGCACGGACAGAGTCACTGATAAAAATCTCACCAGGTCATCCACACCCAACAGAGGGTAGGAATGCTACACCCTTCACACACAGATAGGAGGTGGACAGGCCCAGGACTGAGTAAGTGAGCTAGCCCTCTCTTCTAGGCTGATCTGGTGGTCATCCTGTGGATGACACCCATGCTCAGACAGATAGTCAAGGAAAACCAGGGATAAGTTAATGCCTAATAAATCTGCCAGTGGTAAATGGATGAGAGGCATCCTAGACAATGGGAATGACTGACCTGGGTCCTCAGGCTGAGGGTGCATGAGACGGAATGGCACCTCGGTAGCCACTTCACTAGAAAAAGAGGAGAATACAGGCTGGTGAGTACATAAACAGACACATGCACAGAGTTAATAGATCACACAGCACAAAACTGGGGCTGCAGAGAATCTCCAAAAGATTCATTCAGTGAGACGCAAAAGAAAACAGACTTCAGGAAGTGGTCAGGCAGGAATCTGAAATATATTCCCTGGAATGTGGTCCAGGAACTTCACTCAGACGTGGCTGAGCCAGCCAGTGCTTTTAGCTCTCTGGATCCTAGCTGCAGTGATGTGACACCGTGGGAAGAGAAGATGAAATCCTACTGGTTACAAAAAAAAAAGATTCATGGAGCTGGAGAGATTGCTCAGTGGTTAGGAGCACCTGCTGCTCTTCCAGAGGATCCTTCTGTTGGTTTGACTATGCTTGGCCCATAAGAAGTGGCACTATTAGGAGGTGCGGCTTTGTTGGAAGAAGTGTGTCACTGTGTAGGTGGGCTTTGAGGTCTCCTAGTGCTCAAGCTCTGCCCAGTGCAGGAGAGAGACCCTCCTCCTCCTGCTGCCCTTGGATCAAGATGTAGAACCCACAGCTCCTTCTGCTTGGAAGCTGCCATGCTTCCCACCTTGATGATAATAGACTGAACCTCTGAACCTGTAAGCCAGTCCCAATTAAATGTTGTCCTTATAAAGTTGCCTCAGGCCAGGCAGTGGTGGCCTACGCCTTTAATCCCAGCACTCAGGAGGCAGAGGCAGTTGGATTTCTGAGTTCAAGGCCTGGTCTACAGACTGAGTTCCGGGACAGCCAGGGCTACACAGAGAAACCCTGTCTCAAAAAACAAAAACAAACAAACAAACAAAAAAGAGTTGCCTTGGTTATGGTGTCTGTTCGCAGCAATAAACCCCAAACTAAGACAACACTGGTTCAGTTCCCAGCACCCATATCAGGCAGCTCACAACTGCCTGTAAATTCCAGCTCCAGGGGACCCAACACCCGCTTCTGGACTTCACAAATAATTGCATCCATGTACACACACCTTAAAATAAAATCAAACTATTCACTGCAGCAAGGACACATTTGAATACATTTTAAATTTGTAAGTGAGAGGCTGGATAGATAAGAGCATTGGCTACTCTTCCAGAGGACCTGGCCCTGATTCCCAGCACCCACAAGGAGGTTCACAAACCATCTGTAATTCCAGTTCCATAGGAACTAACACATTCTTCTGGTCTCTGTAGATACCAGGCATAGAAGTGGTACATAGATATGCTTGCAGGCAAATGATTAAAATAATTAAATAAAAAATAACTTAGAATAATAATTATTAATATAATAAGCAAAGAGTTACTGTAGCATATGGAAACCAAACTACAAGCTCAGTGTCCCAGCCTTCCTTACCCTGGCCAGCAGTTCAGAGGCAGGGGACCCAGTGGTCACCTCTGGAAACCACTATCCGTGACACTGCTCTTGTGGGTGTCAGTGGTCACAGCCTCCACTTGCAGCTCCGGCCCTTGGGGCAGAGGGGCAGAGGCTGCAGGTGGCTGAGGTATACTCTGTGGTACTCATCACTGGACTCCTTAGATTAACATCCCAGCAGGAAGCCAGGTAGGGAACGCTCCTCCCATCAACTTCAGAGCGCCCCCTTTTTACGCCTACACAAACTCTCCCAGCTGTTGTCTGTCACGTGCAGCGATACAGAGTGGCCCCTTCACCCACTTAACAGCATCGTAGAGCCAAATTATACAACATGGCTGGCTGCTCTGGAAGGGCATGGCTGTCAGCCACAGTCTGGAAAGCAGGACTATGCTTCCGGACATCATTCTGTCAGGTAAAAACTAAAGCAGGCAGAATTAACCTCAACTTCCGCTGTAGCACATGTGTTACTCTCTTTATACTTAAGTTTGCACAAGGCTGAAAATAAATCTCTTAATGCCTCAAAATCATATTTTTAAAAGCTCTGTGAGGCTGGTAAGAGGATGGGCACACCCATCTCTGGCAAAAGAGGCA